>JAPKLX010000001.1:9564416-9753560 GCA_026898415.1 Leonotis leonurus
ATTTATTTCATGGTATTTTTTTCGAATAACATGATCAAAGTGATCATGTGCTCAAATTGAGGGTTAAAATTGTAAATATGGGTATTTTTTATCTTTTTATTATGGGTGGGCATTTTTTATTTTTTTCTTATGAAATTGGGTAGTTTAACCCATTGACCCTTAAAATTATCCTTTTCTATTTCAGTTTCCTTGTTATTGGGCCTATACTATAAACCCATTGGGCTGTACAATCTGAGCATAAGAAAATCTTCTTTAGATGGGCCGACAACCTCTCTCCTCTCTCTCTCTCGGTAAGTTTTTTTTATTCTCTTATACTCAGAATTTCTAATGCAAAAATAGAAAATAGGTAGTAAATAAAAGATGAAAGCGTTTTCTACAAGTCTTGGTTTTTATTTAAAATTTTATAGTATTACAACTCAGTGTATAAATATAATGTATTTATGGAATAAAATATAAAGCAAATATTAAAAAAAATACAAATTTACAAATGTGTATGAAAGTCAATCTTATTCCTCATAATGGTCTCCAACATGGCATGTTGCACGCATAAGGACATAAACAACATAGAGCCCCTCTTCAAGAGAACATGCAATTAGATACCGATTACATCATTGTCCCATTTTTAAGAGTACAATTTAAAATTTAGCATAATATATAGATGAGGATGACTCTGGCACAAGTTAATGTGCACACGACTGGTGTGATAATGTCATATCAGTATGCGAAATATTATAACTTTGATTTTTCTTTATTTTTATTTTCGTAAATAATACTCCCTCTGTCCCACTAAACATGACACACTTTACTTATTGGAACGTCTCACTAAACTTGACACATTCCATAAATAGTAAAAGTTATCTCTTCAAAAAGATGTGGACCCTACCACCTTTATCACTCTTACACACTACTTTATACACTCTCCTTAATAACCGTACCGGAAAAAAAAGGTGTCATGCTTAGTGGGACGAAAGGAGTATTAAATTACACCTTAACCAACAAATTTTAATCGGAAAGTAAGAATTAATAATTTGATTAAAAATTTAATATTTATATGTCACATCATTCACGAACGTATTAATCTCCCAATTCCCGGAACAACATTTTCTATATATAAATTTGCTTTTAAGTACGAATTATCAATGCTTTACACCTAAATATTAGAAAGTATAATGGATTGGTAGCCACTTATTTTAGTATATGTATCTAGTGAACACCATAATAGGAAAAGCACACATTTTTTTAAAATTTCACTTTTGAAGATATTAATTAATTATAATAAAGTTCCATTGACGAGACATCTACTGTGGAGATTGATTAATCAAATCTAAATCTAGATTGATTACTTTATTCCCTCTCAAAATCAAATCGATTTAACAATATTTTACACGTTTCACCAGCTCACATTTCCACATCGCTATGGATAAACCTTAAATTTTTTATATGATATCAATTAGTTTATAAATCTAATATGGTATTCCTTAAACTTGACATAATTCTCTTATGTTTTACTAAGTTTGACATATTTTTAATATAGTAAAAGTTATCTATTTAAAAAGGTGTGGACCCTACCACCTTTATCACTCTTACACTATTTTATACACTGTTCTTAATAATCGTGTCCAAAAGTTTTGTGTGCTTATTGAAACGGAAGTAGTATAAATTTGTAGATATACCATCATGATATGAAAAAATGTTTATGATAAAAAAATTAAACATTAAAGTTTATTTCGTGAAATAGATCTTTATGAATTACATTTGTGTTTCTAACGTTTAATTTTATTAGTTTATTAACTCCACGTCGGTCTGTCTTTTGGTTAAACAACTCAATTTGCCAGGTGGGTCTGTCCCACTCTGTCCTTTTCTTAATAGTACTTCATGTTTTAACCAACACTTATAAATTTTAAAAGGTGGTGTTAAAAGACAATGTTTATGGTGACACTTAATTGGGTGTCATAAAAAAATGATAAAAAAAAATCTAATATTAAATCAAAACTAAAAAAAGGCATGATAATCATACTCATGGTTGGCCATCCCACCTCTCTTTTTTAATTAGATTATTCAATAATACGGTGTCACTTGACACCATATTATTGGATACTTAAATATATTAATTTTAATTTGTGTATACTAATTATTTTAAATAATATTAATAAAAAAAATATGAAAATTCATAATTTTAAATTCTCTATAAATGGAATAGCATATTCATATTTTTTGAAAAACAATCAATTTTCATCTATTTTCTCACATATTTCTCGATATTTCAATTTTATTGAGCATATTTGGCAAAAAAATTAGCTCTAATAATTAATATACATTGTTGTTTATTTATTGATTTTATAATTTATTATCTAATACATCTATTTGTATTTTGGTTTACTTTATGTCAATTATGTATCCATTTCATATGTATTTGTTATTAAATTAATAAATTTGTTGTTTATTTTAAGTTTATGAAATAATTAATTATTATAATCATAAATTAAAAATTTTAAATAATAATTATAATATAATTATTTATTTTAAATATAGCGTATATGTATAATAAACAATTAATAAAAATAAAAGATAAATATTTTATTAAGAGTTGGTGTCATGGATAAAGTAGAAATGTTGTGAAAATGGGTTATGTTGTGGGTTGTATATAGGGATGGCAACGGGCGGGTTCGGGGCGGGTTTTGCTTTCCCGTACCCATACCCGTTTTATGATTTCATACCCGTACCCGTCCTGTTACCTATTTAAATCGGGGCGGGTATTACTTGGCGGCAGTGGCGGAGCCACACTGGGGCTGGGGGGGCTTTAGCCCCCCTCCAAATCTTTTTTTTTTTTTTTAGTTCTTAAATTTTTTTGAAAATTCGAATTTTTATGCTTCAGCCCCCGCCGCTACGTTTGCAGAGAACGAGTTTTCCTAATTGTCGGAAGCTTTCCCTTTGTCAGCTCCCGCCGTCTTGAGTCGAAGTCAAGGTTTCGTATAAGGCTATTAGGATTAATATTGGCCAGAAAACATGGGCCCAAAAAATTCGGCTCGGGGGCTACCGCCCCCGAACCCCCGTTTAACTCAGCCCCCCCTATTGACAATTCCTGGCTCCGCCCCTGCTTGGCGGGGGAGGAATCCCCATCGGGTACCCATTAAACAATAAAATTTTCATATATACAAACATATTAAAAAATATTACATCAAACCTAAAACTTCTACAAAGCTTAAAATATATATTAGTATAATACAAGTTCACCACATATAATAGATCATAATTTTCAAATGTAATTAATACAAAATTTCTACTATATTAATTAAACTTTTAAGTGTGATTATAATAAAATATAAGTGAAAAGTATTATCGGGGCGGGTACCTATACACCCGTACCCGACTCGAATCTGAAACGGGTATAAGCTTTAAAACTCATACCCTCCCCGATCCTAAAATTATTTACCTATACCCATCCCATTAGAGTCGGGTACCCGCGGGTAAATTAATATTTTGTTTGGATGATTGAGTTGTGAAGGTTGTTGATAAAGATAGTCTAAAAGAAAACTTATATTATAATTAGAATAATAAACATATCTACAACCCTTTCTCTTTGTACGCGATTTAATGTATACACGACTGATATAATATGTCATGTAGATTAATAATAAATTTTTTGATAAAATTATTAATTTTTACTTTTTATTTATTGATTAGAGTATAATTTCAAATTTATTTTATATAAGAATATTTTAAAATAAAAATTATAATAATTCGTTAATTTACATACTCAAAAGAAACAAGTCAGCTTTAGCGGAAGGATGGAGTATAGATTAAAAAAATATTATAGTTTTGACCAATGACATTTATAAATATTCTCTCTTTGTTCACGAAAGTATTATGATAGAATTGAGATTTGTTTTAAAAAATATATATAAAGTGTATTTTTAGTGAAGAAAGTGAAACATAAGGTACAATATATTTGAATTTTAAAATAGTGAGTATTTTGTGAAATCATGTAAAATAAAAAGAACAATTTTGAAATGATCAAATAAATAATAAAAGTACAATTTTCATAGACATAAGAAGTACTCCACATCTCACAATATTATTAGCCTCTTATTTCCAGCATGCAGATTAATAAATACTAACAAATGGAACATTAGATTGAAGATTTCTTACTAACTTTTTACTACTTTAAAAAAAGACGAAGTCAACAATATTACGATATGAGTGGTGGCAATTCATGTAATAGGATTTTTGAGTGCACCTGAGAAAATAATTTAGGGAAAATAGAGTAAAGTAATAGATAAAAAAAAAAAGACGTGGTTAATTGCATGTGGTTCTTGAGTTGTAGTGGTACAAATTTTGGTTTGGACGTTACTCTGATAGGGTGGAAGGAAGCTGGAATTTGCAATGATTGGTGAGGATTGAGTACAAAGCTGGCTGAAATGAAGATGGTAGCCAATGACATTAGTCCACGTCAGTAGACTGACAGGAAGAGTAAACAGAGAAAGCATTGCGTAGGTAGCAGGGGAGTTCCGTGCAACTCCGAATCTACTACTCCTTCTCCTCTTCTCTTCTCTTCTCTTCTCTTCTCTTTTCTTCTAGTAGTACTAGTATTAGTATTTGATTTCTTCGTGTCCACAAACACAAAATTTGTGGCTTACATCACCCACCCACTTCTTTATTCCTACTCCTTCTCCTACTTGATCGTAGTTTATACTACTTTCTTTATACCCCTCCCTCCCTCGCCTACAATACAATGCAATACACAACTATTCTTCACTTTTAATAAAAATATATATATGCCACTAAATATTTTAGCTACTCGCATTATATAATAGGGGATTATTAGTTGTTCTACTCCACCACCTTAACCAAAATTCTACTTTCATAATTTATCACTTATATATGGATTGGAATACAAATACTTCAATTTACATTATTTCCATTTTCCGGACCAAATTGAAGCTGAATTTCCTTCTTAATTATATGTAAAAAAAAAATTATATGATACTTTTTTATTGTTTTTAAAAAAAGCGATGTGCAATTTATCGGACTATTATGCTGACATTTCGATTCGCTTGTTTGGCTAATATTTGGTAGTAATTGATACCAATGGAAATTCTAATTCCCATTTTTAATAAAGTTAAGAAAAAAAAACTCGCATTGAATAATATAATTTCTGTTGGTTAGAGTTTTGAGATGGTGTTCGTTCTAACTTATCATATGCTTATTTATTATATAGTCCAATCAAATCAATTTTTAGGTTTCATACTGTTGAGTTTCATGATACACACAAGCCAATATCCTATTAAAAATTATAACCGATTATTCAAAGAGAAAATAATTATGCTTGTAGATTATTTTTATAAAATACAAAACTTTAATTTCTTAATTTATATATTCAAATTCTTACAATCACTTTTAGTAGGACATAAAATTTTGCGTAAGTATGATATTCGTTTAATGAATTTATACTAGGGTACCTAAGGATTAGTTAAACTAGTTTTTGGAATTTGAGTAAAATTATACTCCTAGTTTACAAATGTAGAAAGATAGTAGATTAGTACGTAGAGCATTGGTGCATTGGGACCCCACCAAAGACAAAGTAGGGTGGAGTGTGGTTGGGTGTTAGTCATATGAGATTATAGGAGATCAAAATCATTTCACATAGCATTGCCAAACAAGGCCTACTTATTATCCTTTTTCATATTTCTTTTTCATTTATCAAGACTTACTTTGCTGTATCGTTGACCTAAACTCTTGGTCGTCGCCGGACTAATGAAGGAACCAGCTGTACTCAAGGAACCGGAGATAAAGTTGTTCGGTCAGAAGATCTTGTTGCCGGAATACGGCGGAGCTGTTTCAGCCGCCGGCGAGTGTTCCGGTGAGAGCTGCAGCGGAAGCGGCGATCGCTGCTCGGAAGGAGAAGCTCATCATGATGATGAAAAGCAACTGCATGCTCATGAGGAGGTAATTAAATTAACTAAATGGGTCTCAGATTTCACACACAACACACACTCACGCAAAGTAGTCATATAATCATGTATGTATGTATGTCATTAAGATTTTGAGGTTTCTGTTAAAACTCATGAAGAAGGAGTCCAGATGCATACACATTCACAACATTAATGGCTTCTTTTGTTTTGTTTATTTTGACTTAAATTCTGAGTTTCTATAAGGAATAATGCTTGTTTTGATTTATAATTTTTTATTGTTTTCTTCTATTAAAATTGTTATCTTACTTAACTTAGAAACACTTTATTAATAATATTTTAATATATTTATTTAAAAATATATATACTACTCCTTTTCAGAGTCGATAGTTATGAATCTTCTATCCCCTCTCTCGTAAACTAATAATCTTCATTTAATTCTTTTTGTGGTTGGTCTTTTTTTTCATGTTTAAGAATTCCAGAAAGTTCTACTTCGACAAAGTTAATTAAAAGAAAAAAAGAATACATATAAATTGGTCCCCTGTCCCCTGCTACTCCAGAAGTATGGATTCTGTTTTATTTTTTCTTCTTTCTCAAATCCTTTTGCAACCAATTGTTTGCTCAAAAAGGTATTATTCTCTCTGGAAAGTTCTATTTTTATGTTAAAATATTCGAATTCGAATTCCGAGATTGTTGTACGATCAGTGGGGAGTTATTGTTTTACTTTATGGTGAAATTGAAAACGAGAAAACATAAAACTCATCATGTTAATGCATTGAGTATGTCAATCTTTTTTTTTTTGGTTAAATATTTTATTTAATTAGAACATGGAATCCAATTGGAAAAAAGTAGCTTATTCATGCAACTGATGTGGAGTTTGCTTCAAAACATTTTAGGATCAAGAAGGAGAAGAGTGTGAAACGAGGATGCAAGTAAAGGATGAAAATGTAGGTGCAAAAGAGGAGACAGCCGTGTTGCCGGAGTTGGATGACGAAGATGCCGCGTCGGAAAGCAGCAATCTGAAGCCGGAGAACGGGCAAAAGCCGGCATTAAAGAAGCCGGACAAGATCCTGCCCTGCCCTCGTTGCAATAGCATGGACACCAAGTTTTGCTACTACAACAACTACAACGTTAATCAGCCTCGACATTTTTGCAAGAGTTGTCAGAGGTATTGGACCGCCGGAGGCACCATGAGGAATGTTCCGGTGGGGGCCGGACGCCGGAAGAACAAGAATTCGACCCCACCTTGCCGTCATATTTCCATCTCTGAGGCCCTTCAGGCCGTGGCCGCGGCTAGGGTTGATGTGCCTAATGGGTTCCATCACCCGGCTTTCAGACCAAACGGCACTGTCCTGTCGTTTGGTCCTGATTGCGAGTCCATGGCCGACCCCATGGGCCTTTCAGATAAGAGAGCGTCCAATGGGGTCAAAATTAGTATTGGTGGCAAGAAGGGTGCAAATAGGGATAGTTGTTTAAAGGGATCATCCGACACAACTTGGAGTTCTGTTGGGGAAGATGGTAATAATGTTCCACCGCAACTCATAAAGCCTAATTTAAACGGTGTTCCGTATCCTATTCCTTGTATTCCGGGGGTGGCATGGCCGATTCCTTGGAATCCTGCCATGCCTCTCCCGGGAAGGTACCCTCCGAGCTACCCGATGCCGGTCTATCCTGCACCTTATTGGAATTGTGGCACACCTAACCCTTGGAACGTGCCATGGGTATCAACACCGTCTCCGGTTGTTGCAAACCAAAATGGTGGTGGCTCTCATCCCAACTCGCCACTAGGTAAACATGCAAGAAATGGTGAATTGCTTCAACCTAGCAATTTACCTAGGGTGGTAGATCTTTCTAAACTATCTGAAGGTTCAGAAAGATCTATCTTGGTCCCGAAAACATTGAGGATTGATGACCCTGAGGAAGCCGCAAAGAGTTCTATATGGGAAACCCTTGGGATCAAGTGTGATTCGGTTAGTAGGGAAGGTTTGTTTAAGGCCTTGCAACCAAAGGGCGACGAGAAAAAGCTTGTGGCATCTTCCTCGCCCGTATTGCAGGCTAATCCGGCCGCCATGTCGCGTTCGATGAGCTTCCAAGAGGGTGCCTAACACTGCATAAACGTATCATATATAATTTCAATTTTCTTGCACGATTTCTCACTTGTAGAGTGATAAATTTTTCCTTTTCTTTTGAGAAGGCATAAAACAATAAGTAGTTTCACTTTTTCTTGTAACATTGGTGCATTTGTTTATTTACGTGTCTAATGAGTGTGAACTTATGTACATAATTTTGTAGAGATAACTGAAAGGAAAGAGTAAAACTACGGTAATAACTAATAACGATACTAGTAATTTTGATGTACCTAGAAAATATATAGTCCGAAAAGAGCTCTTGTTTTTTTTAAAAAATTTACAAATGATATTATATATTGCAAATGAATTTATTTAATGATACAATTAGATAATTGTAACCATATATAATAATATCCAAAAGGAAATAAAAAAAAGAAAGAAATAAGACATTCTAATCGATAAGTCCTATCTTTCAAATTATTGTATTTTGTTTCAACATGCACATGAGATAACACTGAAAAGTAGATGAAAAGACAAAATATAATTTCCCTAATATATATTTCGTCGAATTTAATTTAAATGTAAATATAGAAGCACGTGAGTTTTTGTGTACTAAATAATTAATTTAAACGAATTATGCTGATTTAATATTCGTTCGAACCATTTGGCAGTATATTTCTTTTTCTTCCTTTTTCATGATAATATGTCTTCTTAAAATTAATTTAGTTATATGTGGTTGGCAACCAGCTAGAAAATTAATTGGGTCCTCTTCTTGAATGCTTTTTTTTTTCTTTCTTTATGTGAACATTTGTGTTTTCCAATAAAATAACATGAAGCATACAAATAAATACACATTTATGATGTAGGCTTCTTTTTATGGGGGAAAAAGAAAAGAGAAGAAAATATGTGTAGCTAAGGTATCAGAAAATGGAGATATTTTAATGTTTGATCAAATGTAAGCCACATATATCTATGAGTTATTTATGAAATATGCCCTCTTCTATAACATATGAATGAGAAGTGCCCTCTTTTGTAAAAATCTATGAAAAGTGCCCAAAAAGACTATTTTGCCCATGATTAAAATGCTTAATTAAGGACAAATTTCTCTATTACATATATGATTAATTATAATTAGTATTTCAAAATGATTTCAATTAGTAAGATGCTCAAAATAATTTAAGATGGTAATAAAAAATTAAAAATTCGGAAGGTTTTCATTCTATATCAAAATCTGGTCGATGAATAGTGACCGGGTTTTGATGAATAGTGACCGGGTTTTGGAATAGTGACCGGGTTTTGACAACCGGATTTTTGGTTTTTACGACCGGGTTTTTATAAACATATTTGAGCATATTACTTATTGAAATTAGAACATGTTGATCAGTTATTTGATCATTTATTTGCATGTTTTGAGTTAAATCTTGGCATTATACACTAGCTTCGAAAATAGTATCAGAGCCCTAGGTTTATTAAGGAATTATATTTATTTATTGCATTTAATTATTTCCTAACGGAGGAGACTCCAAGAGAAAATATGGATCCGGACGCTTGTCCGAGATGCTTTAGTTACAGGAATTTTCTCCAAATATTGGAGATTATGGACAGACAACACCAAGAGAAATATCTCTTTTGGTCCAACAAGTTAGATGAAGGGACTCACGGTCCTTTATCTACCACCGAGAAATCGAGTATCCTCTCCATGATGAGTAGATACCAAGATCTACAGGTGGCAAACCTCTTACTTCAAGGAGAGGTACACCAACAAATGGAAATGGGACATTCAACCCATTTCTAATGAGTCAAGACAGAAGGAAGACCCCGGCCTTCCGAGAAATCGACCCCGACATATCAAAATTCTCGGTTGATTTAAGGGAGATCCATAAGACGGTACAAAATTACGGCAACCGCCTAATTAATGTACCCCAGGAGATTAAAAGAATATCTATCCAACAAGATGACATTATAACCATCTTGAAAGATATTCAGAGTCGGGTTGGCCAATTGGAGAACAGATTTCTTCCCGAAAGAAGGAACCGGATGCTATTCCCCGAAGGGCCAAAATATCCTCAACCCGTGAAGGATAAAGGAAAAGATCCTCAAGTGGAAAGATATGTACGATTATTTCAAGGTGAAAAATCATGAGTGACCTTGAAAGAATCGGACTTGAAGATCTACAAGAATTAGCAGAATCTTTTGCTAATATGAAGGTGGTTGATCTCAAGATGAACCAACACCAGGTGGCGCACATCAGGGAGGGAAACGCTGCTGTACCATTAAATCAGCAAGTACCACCACCACCTGAAGAAGTCATGAGAGAAGCTCGTGATTTCCATGTTGGACCATCATATACTGCGACGGTACCAGACGAAGCCATACTGATGGAGAGAACCAGAAGGAGACGACAACCCCGAATCCAAGATTCACCGGTTGGAAAGGCTACCCTGGATCCCATCCATCCATACGGCGTAATGCTTGATCTTGATGAAGTTAGTTTCAAAGATCGAGAAGCAGTGATCGACGAGTGGGGAGGAGCAATGCGGATTGCAGCAGCTACTCTTGACGTCAACAAAGAAGGATTGGTTAAGATTCTTGAAACCAGTCTCGCAGGCGTAGTAAAAATCGCCTGGGAAGGATTACACCTCGAAGTTAGAAATCAATGCTTCGAGGTGGAATCTTACTCGGAGATTATCCGAAGAATGAGTGTCCTCTTCAAAGACCATTTCATCGGAGAAGGATATTACGAGGGATTCGATAGAGAGAAAAGAAGAAAGTATTTATTGGCGTTGTATAATCTAAGACTTACAGTCTTGGATCCAAAGGCGCTAAATAAATTTCTTCAGCTCTTTACGATCTACCAGCATCAGTCAAAAGCTGATGAGACGATTGCGAAGGAAATTTTCTTCTTAAAATTTCCGAGCCCATGGAAGGAGAGATGATGATAAAAGATTATATCCCCAAGGGCAGTGACAGCATAGCCAAGAGGATGTCTTATGTACATCAAAAGCTTTCAGAGTGGTGTCAACAAGCCACTGCTCAGAAAAACCTGAAGAAGCTGCGAAGAATCAACAAAGCAGCTCATCTAAACTGTGAAGATAATGATCTTCCAGTGGTTATTGGAGGCGAGCCATCAATAACAAAAAGACGAAAGAATAGGTACCAACCCTATTCCAAAGAAAGAAATCCAAGAGGAAGATCTTGGAGGCCAAGGACGATGTGGTTTAGACAGAAGGCTAGATCATACAAAACCGGACAAAGAAGCGGACCAGCCAGAAGCAGGGGTTCGTTCCAAGGATCCAGTTCAAGAGCTCCAGCAAAGAAAACTTTTAGAAAAGCTCATACCAGAGCCAGTGAAAGTTTTAAAGATTGTAATTGCTGGACCTGTGGAGCCAAGGGGCATATTTCAACAAATTGCCCAGATAACGAGCAGAGAGGCATGCGAAGGTTCGAGTCTACTCCGGACATCGAAGATGCCATATACTACCAAGAATTGGTTCAAGTATACCAATTTGAAGATATACCCTCAGACGAGAGTATATATGAGCAAGAAGAGATTCTTAGCAGGGATGGAGATTCTGATGGATCTACAGAATCTTCAGACTGAAGCTGAGTCTTGTCATCAGGAGAAAGAGGATCAAACTGGATTTTCCAGTCGAACGATGATCTCGCCAAACCTGATCGACAAAATCATGAAGAAAACCTTGAACATTCAGAAGTATCAAGGTTTTAATGCCAGCAACCTAGACGAAGTTCTAAGGAATTTCAGTTTAGGAAGAAGGAAACATCATATCGTCTACGGAATCACTAGACGAGAGATGTCGCTTCCGATCGAGTTTACGGGGAATCAAGTGGAGATGCAATTGATTCCAGCAAGCGACATACGTGAGGATTTGGAGAAACTTAAACCAGAAATTGCCGAAAAGATGAGATGGATTCATATCGGGGCAATTCAACTGGTTCTCAAATCCACGATGTTCACAGGAATTGATGCTCCAATCGACATAGCCATATGTGATAGGAGAATCAGAAACCTACAAGATTCGGTGATGGGAACCATCACGGGGAATCTTTGTGCAGGCCAAGTTGTTGGGATTGTATATCCTAAGATTGCATACAATCTCAACGACTCGGGTTTCAGTAAAGCTCTGACGCTATATCAGGACTTCAAAAGGAAGGAGTTATTGGATGAGGGAAATACACCTTATTCGATAACATATCAGATTTCGTATGCACTTTCCAACTCCCATCATACGGAGTTATTCTTGGGAAAGCCTTTTATCGAAATACCTGATATCTTCAAGAAGGTGACTACAGCAATTGGTCCCGATAGAATGGAGATTCCACAAAGAAGGGAGGTCAACATTCGAATTCAAGAGAGGCCAGTCATAAGACATGATCAAAGTCTTAAGATAAGCTCAGGAAGACTATCCTTCCAAGGAGATAGAATTATATCTCAACCCTTTGGGAGGAAACTTATCCAAGAAAGTCAGCCCCAATTCCCAGGGAATCCTCAAGTTTCAGTCAATCTGAAATGTCCAGAGGGATGGAGAGGGATGACAACTAGATTTGATGCTACAAGATGGGAAAATAATTTTCCATGTAGTGTCTTATATTATCTCCAGCAGCCGGAGGTTAACATTACAATGGAACCCTTGACCTAGGGGGTTTTATGATAGAGGTTAAAGGCAGAGCAGGACGAGAAGATGTTCTGATTCTAGGGAGGGATTTTTTGGAAAGATTCAAGCCCTGGAAACCGATGGACCAAGGGATGTTGATTACGATAGAAGAAAGACGACTCCTAATCGTATGACAAGTCCTTTCTCGATATACATTCCAGTAGGAGTGTTATATGAAAAATATAAGGCAGAGTACTTCTCGGCCTATATTGATTCAGGTGCAGGCATATGCACAGCAAGAAGGGGAATTTTCCCAGAAGAAGTTGAGGATATTTTACCTCAAATCGCTGGCCGAGATTTCTCTAAAAGAGTTCTACTCTTATCCAAAGGAGTAAAAGAAGTGGAAATATTAATTGGAGGAGCGGGACAAACACCTTGGTATAAGGTTAAAACTCCACCGATGTATTTTCATGATACGGGAGCTGATGTTCTGTTAGGAAATAATTTCCTACAGATGTTCAAACGATACACGCAGGACAATGAGCGAAGAAGATTAGTGTTCACAATCAAGTGTGAGCATAAAATCATTGTTCAAAGTCTGAGGAAGGCGTTTAATCGACAGATTCCCGTAGCCTTTCGCAGCAAGCGTGGTGATATGAATGATGAAGGCAAGCTTCGTCATCCAAAGATGAAGGATCAAAGAAGATTTAGCGAAGCAGTGCTTAGCTGCATCCGGGAGGATGATCTTCAAGAGGAGGAAATCTAGATCCTTAAAGCAGCTTTGATTTCTAACAAAGAAATTAGGGTTGAAATGCAGGTGTCCCTTGCCGATGTCAAAAGGAAGATCTCGAGATGCTACAATGAGAATCCTTTGGCCTGGTGGGAGAAGAACCAACTCAAAGCAACCTTAAAGGTGAAGCCGGAAAGGGTGCATGAGTTTGTGAGATTCAGACCTATCCTGATGAACTTGATTGATCAGAAGGATATGAGAATTATTATCAAGGAACATCTTGATATGAAGTTAATCGAGCCTGCTAGTTCACCTTACAGTAGCCCTGGGTTTCTGGTAAGGAATCATGGTGAGATCAAGCGAGGTAAACCTAGACTTGTCATTAATTACAAAGGGATTAATGATATTCTAGAGTTTGATGGATATTTTATTCCAAGTAGAGATCACCTTATTAACTGCATACGCAATGCTAAGGTCTTCTCAAAGTTTGATTGCAAGTCAGGTTTCTACCAGATTCGCATGGAGGAAGAAAGCAAAAAACTTACAGCTTTCTCAACACCACAGGGGCATTTCGTTTGGAACGTAATGCCAATGGGGTTAGCTAATGCTCCCCAGATTTTCCAGAGAAAGATGGATAATCTTTTTAAAGATTATTTTTCTTTTATGTTTGTCTATATTGATGATATACTTATAACATCAAAAGATATGGATGAACATATCAAACATCTTGATTTATTTGCAGATGTTTGTTATAAAGAAGGATTAGTGCTTTCAGAGAAGAAGGCAGTAATTGCGACCCAAAAAATGGAGTTTTTGGGAATAGAGATCGATGAGTCTGGAATAACTTTGCAAGATCATATTGTGAAGAAGGTCCAGGATTTTCCAGAAACATTAAAAGAGAAGAAACAACTTCAGAGTTTTCTGGGAGTTGTTAATTTCGCAGGAATGTTTATCAAAGATCTTGCGAAACACAGGAAGGTCTTTAGTAATCTACTAAAGAAAGATGTTCCGTTTATATGGACGGAAGAACATCGACAGGGAATGAAAAAGCTAAAGGAGGAATGTAAAGATCTCCCAAAGCTTTCTATTCCACAGGATGAGGATGATCTGGTCCTCTATACAGATGCAAGTGATCATTGGTGGGCAGCAGTCCTCATGAAGATCACTCCTTATGGAGAAGAACCTTGCAGATATTGTAGTGGTTTATTCTCAGAAAATGAGGCCATCAGATGGCATATCAACGAGAAGGAATTCTTTGCAGTAGTAAAGGCTTTTAAAAAATGGTCTTTATTTTTATTAGCAAAGAAATTTACGTTAAAAGTTGATAATACACAGGTTAAAGCTTTCCTAAAAAATAACATAGCATCAAAACCTGAAAATGCTAGGTTACTTAGATGGCAAGCTTTATGTCAATATTACATTTATGATATTGTCGTGTTAAAATCTCATGAAAATATTCTTGCAGATTTTCTGACAAGAGATGGAGCCAGCTGAGGTTAGATCCATCATGCTAGCCCAAAAGCATCTCCGAGAAAATTTGGAAATGCTCTTGGAAGAATGGGACGAGTGCGTTCTCCATGCCGATCAAATGGGGAAGATGCAAGCTACCGATAAGACGAAAGTCTCTGGTAGAATACGAGCCAGTATGCTGACCAGTACTCAGTTATGGTCGGCTTTGGAAAAGCCAATCCTGCGGGCTTCCAGAAAACCTCTGGAGATAGCAGAGTTTCGTGTTCCGGCACCTAAACCGGCAGATGGGGATTCAAATACCCCTCTAGCAAGTCCTAAGCTGGTGGAGTCTGAACCACTAGCCCAAGGAAATGATGATGCTAAGACTTCACCGTCTGAACCATCATGTCAACCCTCCACCTCTGGGGTAAAAGAGGGAGAGATTAGCCTCAGGCCTATGACAGGCAAATCTGAGTCTAATACTAATTTGATTATTTTCTCTTCTGCTGAACAGGCTTATCAAGCGAGCTGGGAGAAATTACTCACAAGAGCAGGTATTAATCCTAGTAATACCAGGATTGATGGCTCGGGGAAATATCCAAGGGTATGGATGCTGCCCGGATCAAAACCCCAAGATGTCAAGCAGTGGTATGAATTTGGGGCCCTTGCCTCAGTTTATACTACGTCCCCAGCGTTTCCTGAACTTAAAGGTCTACCCCGATGGATCCAGGAAGCGGTTTATGATACCTGGGCAAATAACGAACAACTTTGCCGAGGTGATACATTGGAGCTGTATTTCATAAGTGCAGCCCCAGAACCTGCAGGAAAGGGGAATCACGAAGCCTTCCATTACATAAGGCTACGAAGACCCCGAATGGATGCCTTCAACCAAATCAAGGCACCAACTAGTGAAATTCCAATGATCGCCGCAATCTCAGATGATCAAATAACAACAAGGCGAGCATGGGGATTATGGGTCTGTCTTACAGAGATGAACAAAGTCAAGTTTCCATTTAAGTTCTTTCAGAACTCAGCGAATGGATCATTCCTGTTAAATACTATGACAGGGAAGACAACCAAGTTTGCAGAAGAGGCTTTTGAGAGAAAAAGAACTCTTCTGTGGGAAAACAAGATGGCGATGAGTAAAGAAACCCATCGCAAGTTCTGCAATATGGCTCATGTTGGCCATTGGGCGTCCAGGATATGTTCAGATTGTCCAGCCCAACGTGAACCTGAGTTCGGAAAAGGCTTCTTACCTAAACCAGATAAGAAGAAGTTTCGAGCCAACGAGTATGAGGAGATGAAGAATTCTCCAAAAGGAAAGGCTCCAAGGGGCCCTCCAAAAAAGATAGATGGCCGACAGAAATAAAAAGGCCATGTGAAGATAAAGTAGGAGATGCTTTCGGTAAAAGAAAGCATCTGATAAAGCAGCACCCACCAAAAAGAAAACGACAATGGTGGGTGGAAGAAAAGGACGTTCCACCATAAAAAGAATCGTCGGTGGAATAAAAGTTAAAAGATGGACCACTAATTCAAAGACGGGGTCCAGCCACTAACAGATGTTTGTGTCGGCAGCATTATCCGGACCCAGCTTCACGTGAAGAAGCATTATTGAAGGATAAAGCATCCGAGGCAATTATTGAAGGAGGGAGGAGTCTTCCAACCTCCTATATAAACAAGCCATTGGGGAGAGTAGAGGGCATCGAAAATTTCCCTACTTCTCTCCAACAATAAACATTGTATTCCTATTAAGTTTATGCGAGTTGTTTTTCTTTCCGCTACCATAGGTAGCTAAACAAGTTAGTCTCCTCCCTAAAGGAGATTAAATTAGTATGTAATATATATTTATAATTCCTTAATAAAATTTGGGCTTTTGTTCATCATCTTCTAGATTTATATTTTCCTTATTTTTACCAACATATATACTTATACGCCCCGGGTAGGAAACGAACGAGGGCTGTGCTGTGTGCTGTTGAAGGAGTCTGCGTCTGGAATCCATAAGGTGCTCTTGGTGGTTGGACGAGGTCCCTAAAACTTCCGGTGGATACGACCCGACAGCTTATCGGTCAAAGAAGGTATAAACAGTTGGTATTAATATTGAATTTATACGGAAGCATGATGGGCCTGATTAAAATGCATGATTTACTCTATTTGAAGTATTAATTAGTTTTAACTATATGGTTATTGGAGAAATTTTGTTAAGAAAGGGTATTATGGTCCAAAACACATAATTTGGGTACTTTTAATAGAGTTTTACAAAATAGGATAGTTTTCAATTTTAGTTACAAAAGAGGGTATTCTTCATATATAGCCCTATATCTATTGTAGTATATATCAGTAGCTGGATAAAGGGACCCCAAAATTCCCACATTCACAAAGTGCCAATATATGCTTTTGGCTTTACCGCTTTGCCTTTACAAGTAATATAAAAGATTAAAGTAGTCAAATAAATGTGAAATCACAACTCCTTTACATGAATTTTTAAAATTATATTTACGTATATATCTATTATTTATGTTTTGGAAAATAGTAATTTAATTTTGTTTACTTATAATTACTGCAGTTGGTACCACTTGATGTACTTAATTAGTTACATAAATAAATATATAGTACTCATATAATAGTAATATAGTATTATATATGGAGTAAAATGCAGTATAAACTATTGTAAATTGGAATATTCAAAGTAAAGTGATGAAAGTAATCATTAAATAAACTATTTGTAAGCAAGGCCAAGACTACATTTAATTATAGAGTCCATCAATGCTGCAACAGTCAATTTCATTATCTTCAAACTTTCCACTTATCATAATCTAATCACTTGGCTTTAAAGGCGTGACATTGGACATGTCATTGGGCATCTAGAATACCTCATTTTGTTCACAAAAACACAACATAAAGGCTCCTAAAAAAGTCGATTAATTTCTCCCACTACTAAACTTTTCTCACCACCTTTATCCTATCATATCCTATGTATGTCTACTGCTTCTTCTTTTTCTGATCAGAAAATATGTGAATTTAATGATAAGTCTGTCCTATTTTTGCATTAATTTTATGTCAAATACATCGACTACTCCAAGAAAGCAACTCTAACGTGTCCACCTATAATATAACATGTTATGTAGATAAATGATACATTTATAATAAAAGTTTATAAATTCTCACTTCGAACTAGAATTTATTGATTAGACTATATTTCAATATAAAATAATAAACACCAAAAATTATATCGACTCACATGCTTATGTGACATGACGTGACATTATAATGACTCAAATAATTATGTGTCCGGTTCGAAGTAGTTTAATGGGTAAAACTACTCACTTTTATAAAATAAATACAAAAAAGCATTCACTTCAAAATAAAAAGATAAAAATCACCTACATTTACATGATAACAAAATGAATTTTAGTATGTGTTCATGTAAATCTCAAAAGTAAATAAAATACATGTGTAATAGAAATTTTCTCACATATTAACGTGAATCTCCAGAGTGACTAAATTATATGTGTGTTTCTTTATATGCTTATATAATTCAAAATATTTAGTGAATTTAAAATATTTAGTGAATGAAATACACATAAGAATGAAGAATTTTTTCATCTGCTCATGTGATTCCAAGAAATACACAAGTGCAAAAGTGACATTATTATATATATATGTTAATGTCATTCCATTAAATACGTGAAAACTTAATAGCAAGAATAATCGCCTCATGTAACTTGATAGATTTAATATAGATGACAAAAAAAATTGTTTTTCTTCTTTTAATTTATTCGTATATTCATTAATAGTAAAGTTACTCATAATGAACAGATATTCAGTACCAAAATTGGAGTCTAATTAAGTGAAATTAAAGTTCAAGAAAATGCAGAAAGAAAGAAAAGTTAAAACCTATAACAATAAAGTTTAAAATGAATATCAGATAGCAATAAATAGCACAATTCATTAGATAATTTATTGTTGGATGATAAATAATTTGGAGATGCGTATATTGAGGGCCTCAACTGTACAATGTGACTGAGGCGACTAAGGGGGTCGGACCAATCAGAGCCAGTTCTTACCTAATTACTTTTCTCCTTCACACCCCTTAGCAACCTCATAAACTATGTCTATGGCTGATCCTCAATTATTGAATTTTACACCCACCGGAATCTTGCCCACGACGAACATTACCATAGGCCGACAACTCAAGCATGTCCATATCTCGACCTGCACCATCAATACAACATTCTCAATGAGTTCTCAGAAAATGCAAGAATTCCGGGCTTGGTCGTGCTTTAAGAGGCTCGAAAGAGTAAATTTGGCCGGGTTTGGCCAATATCTCCCTTTGGCCCTGGTGGTCTCAGGGGTCGAGTGCTTGGGAGTTTGGTATTCATGCAATGAAATCTTGCTGTCTTGGGTATTAGAAGTACATGACTAGCCTTTAGAAATTGTAGATCAGGAATTATTCAGAATATGAAATGGAAACAAAAAAAAAACCCTCATTGGCACATACAGAAAATTGCAATTAATTCGTGATGATTGATAATCATCCTTCGAAAGAAATACGGTTAGCCCTCGTTTAGTATACAAGTCATGGTTTCTCATATTATGTTATTATAATATAAAGTCATCCCGACTATAGAGTAAATAACACGACAATAGAAATCACGACTTATCTACAAAACGAGGTGTTAGTAAGATAGGTTATCAAGAAGACAAGAACTACACACTTATAACTTAATTATGTATTTGCAGTGAAAAGAGGGAAATATGAAGTTAGTGTATTGTAATGCTATTCATATGGAGTAAAATTGAAGATGGATAATTTTATAAACAGACACTGGACAGTGACAAGTTATGGTTTATGAAAATATCATGTTTCATTCAAATTACTCTCAGAATTTCAGTAAATATTGTTACTACATGAATCTGCTTAGCTAGCGGAATATAGTAGCTGAATATACCTGACACCCGGCAGTAAGCACTCTTCTGAATAAGCTCGTTTTTCGACAGCTCAGTCCGGTTTCCCTTGGATCGATTAACAGTTGCCTATGCAAAATACAACCATGTTATTGGCAATCAACGGATAAGTTATTAACCATCAAAGAAAAAATATGAATTGATTAATGGAGGTCAATCTAAACCTACTGACTTTGAAGAACATGTATACTTAAAAAGTAAATTTATCGTAGTTCATTTGTAAATATACCAATGAGAAATAAGCATTATTTTGGAGCTTCATATTCTATTATCACTACACAATTCATGTATAACAATGACTACAAAAAGGACAAGAAGGTCATCGTATAACATCACTCTCATATTCATCAACAAAAAGGAGAAACTGCTCACTAATCAAATTCAAAATAACAACCAACTTTTCCAAATAAAGTAGATAATATGAGAAGATGCTCGTATGGATAAGTTTGCACCCCATGTTTTCCTTCAACACAAACAAAACAGCCGAAGAAAATAAAATATTATTCTCCACTAAATTCAAAGACTAAAAGGTAGAATCAAGAAAAGCATTTTGTGAAGGTAATAAGGAGCAAATGAAATACCATGTTACGTTCCAAAATATATAGAGGTTCACTCAATGACCATGTGATATTGTACTATTCAATAACCCCTAAAGATGCTCTTTGCCAAGGAAGTTACCTGATCTATTATTTCGATATTGAACTTATTAATACCCTCTCCATCCAATTTATATCCCGCTACTACTCGACACGGGTAATAATGAGAAAGATTAAAAAGAGAGAAAGTAGATAGGTCCTGTTTATCGTGTTTTTGGTACTCCCTCCGTCCCATTATTAATGGCACGTTGCTTTTAGGCACGGGTATTAAGAAAGTGATTTATTGTGTGTAAAGTGGTGCAGCCCAATAAAGTAGAGTAACTTTTTAAAAGTAAAATGCTTCCTTTTTTGGAAACGAGCCATTATTATTGAGATACCCCAATATAGTAAATGTGTCATGAATAATGGGACGGAGGGAGTATGTTTTTAGTTGATGTTTTGTCGTACGTAGACTTTAGTTTGTTTTGTTTTCGTATCGTTTTAGTTCATATTACGCCGGTACTTTGTGCTTTCATGTTTGATGCAGGATGGTAAAATGAGGACAGATGGGAGCCAGAAGTGGTGCCGATAATGCCGTTTGAGCAAAGCCGAGTGAAGCAGGATGAACCGAGGAGTGCACGGGAGGAGAATCGACTCGGAGGAAGCACACAGGCGAGCCAGCGGGCGCTGGCTATCCAGCGCTCGCTGGAGTGCAGACATTGGAATTTCAGAGAAGTCGGGCCAGCGGCCGCTGGGCCCGCTTCAATTGAGCGCTAGCGAAGGGCAGCCATAGATCGCTGGCTTCTCAGTGGTCGCTGGCTGCATTTAAGTGGCGGTTATTCAGCGTGTTTAATTAGGGAAATAGGCCATTTTTATTAAACAACCCAATTGTAAACTCGAGAACTCTCTCCAAAATACATTTTTACTTGTTTTCTTAGTGTAGATTTGTCAATTTCCAACGGATTGAAGTGGATTTCAAGTTGATTTTCTTGCTTTTAATCTGGTAAGGTTGCTTTTCATGGATTCCTTTTGTGTTTCTACCATTGTTGAGATGCTTGGCTAGAATTCTACTAGGATGGATGCTTAATTCTCTTGCTTGATGTTATAATTAATTCATGCTTGGTTGATTAACTTGTTTTGGATAGAATTTAATGTTTGATCACCATTAGATTTTTATAGATGTAAGAGTAGATTGATAAATTGTTTTAATGCTTGAATTGCGGTTAATCAACACTTATTCTCTAATCGGAAACGTTTGAATAAGAATTCATGTTAGGTTAAGTGGTTTCTAAAGGTGTGAGTTGGATACGAAAGTGAAAGTTATGGCTTAGTGTATAAATACGAAGGTGAATTGCTAAATTACCTCTAAAGATTCTAACGGAGTATGAATGAATGATTAATTTGATATCAATTTAGGAGTAACGAGTATCCAATCCTAGACTTCAATCCTTTGGTCTTCTTATTTCATTGTTTTGATCTTTAGCTAGTTAATGAACATCTATCAATCGTTTTAGAGTGTTTAAGAATTTGTTTGCATCAATTGAGTACTTATGATTAATAACCTTGCTTAGTCTTCCACGTGATTCGACTTAGGGTCAGTTTACTGAGTTCTATAGGCCTCGTTTAATTGCGAGAACTTAGACACATGTTTTAGGTTGAACAGGTCCCATCACTTTTTAAGGTTTTTGGTATGGAACATATTCAATGGGACGTTCAAAAAATGTATGTGGGGCATACTGACTGTGAAGGAGGAAGTAGTACACAAGGTAGAAACCTTCAACACTAAACTTGTAGCTTCTGTTTTAGGAAAAATAGAAAGAAAGCAAGGCAGACACAAGTACCATACAGATTCAAAACAAAAGGCGAAATTGATGGTGTGTGCAGAAACCAGAAAAACACACAATACTTGAGATTACTGGACATAAATTCAAATGAAAGGCTAATAATTCAACACCTTGAGAAACGTGACATTTTTGGTAAATGTAAGCAAAATTTTACCCGGAAACTAGTAGGACTGCACAATAAGCAGATTTCTCATACATACCAATTACCCATAACATGTCCAGACTATGAACATAAAGCATGTTCAGATTTCACACAAAAAAGGAAGGAAAAAAAAGAGTAACGTAAACAAGGACAGTGGAATATGTATTCTATAGAAAAATACGGATCAGTTTGTGAAGAAGGCAGAGATTACCTGCAACACTTGGCAATTTTCTAATGTGCTTTTCCCTCCCTGCATAAATGCAAATCTTCAATTCCATAAGCAGTTCAAATAATAATTTTGACGCAAACACACAGTAGTGTTTTAATTTTTAAACACTAGGAATATGCATGAAAAGAAAAGAAATGACATGTTAGTAACTAGTAAGACTACTGGCCTCATTGGTATATGACCCGGTCTTTTCTTTCTTACCATCTCTTTTATGGGCAATACATATAGTCCAAGGTGGTTCATACATTTCTGTCATTAAAAGTTTTACAATAGTATGGCATATAGCCACATATGTGGTCCGAGAACATCAAGAGTGAAGCAATTGTATCTTTTGAAGTTCTCAAAATTCAATAGAGGAGGATACAGTTAAATTCGTCTATCATCTGACTTGATTCACTTCCAAATGCATTATATTTTTCTCCTTCTTCTAGAGCCAAAACTGGGTGTTCCACTAATATGTCCAGTCTTTTCCATTTAGATCAAGACACAGTAAATAATAATCAACGGGATAAGATGGGTGTAGGCTGGTTACAAAATCAATAAGCAATGATCAACTAAGGAAGAGTTTACCATTATTGTTAGAAATATAAAATGAAGTCTTATGTTACTCTCGGACAACTATTCAAGGGAGAAGAGCACAAGTATCGACATTTACATTGCATGAGGATTTAGATCTAGCAATCTAAGTTTCACAGTTGGATTTTACAGAGTTAAAGTGAACAAGCAAAGATCCGAACTTTTGTGGTTAAAGTAAGCCATATATGGTTGTATTGGGTCTAAAACCAACCGATAGCACGCTCCACTTCCCTTTCTATGTTTGCTACGTCACAATCACAACACAAACAACGTTCATATGTAAACATATGATAACAAGACTGCACTTCACAGAATTTGCACTACACATAACCTCCAGAAGAACATTGCCATTTTGAACATGTGTGCGTCGACCACATGCTCAAACTACGTGCCAATTTAGGCATTATATAAAGTTTGGAATACAAACTGAACACCACCCAAAAGTTCCGGCCATATACTATAATTTACCCTAAAATCCTCAAAATTAGAATTTAAATAAACCCAAAATTCGATAGCAAGACAATATTTTTAAGAATTCTCCAGGGCATCATAATCAACAGACTCCACACATTGTCAAAGATGATCTTCACATCATTTTTAATATAATTTACCATCGGAGCTAGAAAAGAGGTTCACCTTAGAGTAGGGAAGAATGTGGTCGTAATCATGGCAGAGGCAACCGGGGCAACCCACGAGCTTCCGAAACACAGTGTTACCCAAGAAATCACGGCGCCACCTTTCGGGGTCGCGGCCTTTGATTTTCTCGGCCTTATCCCAGCATTGCTGCTTCACGCTGTAGGGGAAGCTCCGAGGATTAGGGCTCTCTGGCGAGATTTGGAGGGCCTCAAATCGCGAGAGTTCTTCGGTGAGGAGGTCGCCGTCAGCGAGTATGGCTGCAGACGGTGGAGGGGAGACCCGCCGCTTTGGACTGGAGGGCCCGGCCCGACGTGTTGAGGGGAATGTATGGGCCTTCTTGCTTCTGCGGCTGTTTTCGGCAGTTGAGGAAGGAATTGGGCTCATTTTTTTGGATATGATTAAATCTGTTTGAAATGTTTAAGGACTCAAAATAAATACATGAAGATTTAGTACTATTATGTTGCCTTCGCTTTTAATTTTATGTTTATTTTGATATATAAAAATAATTCAAATTAATTTTGTGTTTATTTTATTATATAAAAAATTTAATTGATTAATTTTAAATTAATTTAATAATTCATCATTTAAATATATAATTTTATATTTTATTAATATAATTTATGACTCAAAGTAAATGTGAACTTATGTTACTTAATTAATAAAAATGATCACTCTTTTGAGGTGGGTGATAGTTGTGAACGATATGTCATGTTTTCTGAATAAATATTATATTTTAATAAAAATTTATTGATTTAATTATCTCTTTTTTTACTATAATTTATTGATTATAGTATAATTTAATATTACTTAATAAAAAATAATAATAAATGAAAATAAAAATTATGATAACTCTTATGCTGACGTGACATTGTCGCATTAGTTGTGAACACGTGATCCTAACTTAATTAATTAACGTATTGAATATTTTTATATTAAATTAAAATATGTACTTTTTTAAATTATGACGTTTAAATAATTTTATTTTTAAAAAAAATACATTTATTTTATTATGATTAACACAAATTTCTCAAATTGGTGGTCAGTTTTCTACCCATAACTTCTTAATAAATTTTATTTGCAAACATTAAATAATTAAATATTTCAATTTAAGTTATTATATATTTGGATTTTGTAAGGAGTGTTCTCTTTTTACGTATAGTGTTATATAGCACTTGGGAGACTGTAAAATCATAAAAGATTGAACAAATGTGAAAATTCATAAAAAAAATTAGAAAACATTCAAAAATCATAGGAAAAAAATGATTTGCAAAGTTGTTGAATTTTAGTACAATTAACCATTTTTAGTATATTAACTTTGAAAATTATCTTAATTTCCATGAGCATTATATATTATTCTATTTGTCCCAATATTTTTGACCTCATTTGATCAAATTTATAAGTATTTTATTAATTTCTCGATCTCTTTCCTTAGCCCTCCAATGGTGTTTTCCTTTCCAGATCGAGTTGTTACCCTCTCTCCAATGACCCAGCTGATTTTCCCTTCCTTTCCCTTTTAATCTTATGACTGGTGTGTTTCTTTAGCTACTAGGTTACCCAAAATTAAATAGCTAAAATCCATAAGTTGTCCTCCAACTAATATTGAATTACAAATGCACTCCAATTTTGTCTTCTAGTTGAAACTTAAGTTGCCACGTTTTTTTTACTTAAGTCAATCTTAGTCAACACTTTCTCTTTAAGTTGTGGTACTCGCACAACTATTGTCATCATATTGCTTCAGCAAAACTCCAGCATTAGTCGTTTTCTACACCAAAAATAATCCTTTTAAATATTTTCTCTCCTCCAAAACAAACACTCAAATACAACAAAACACGCGACTCAAAAACCACAAAATATGAACGAAACTTAAGAACACAAATAAACTAAGAAGAAAAAGAGACACAAAATTAACTCTTTTACAAGAGTTATCATCTTACATAGCATCTTAGCATCTTCGAATTGAAACATGACATACTAGCGGCACATCACAATTTGATGCCTTGAGCGTCATATACGAGCTAGAAGACAAGCTCTACATTGACTGGTGAAAGTCAAGAGTCTGCACTTAGTAACTGTTTGGTTTTGTAGATAAGATTGATAAGATATCATCTTTAAATTTTTCTTTCATATTTATAATAATTCATCATTTCTTATTCCTTCTTAGAATTTTCTCTTTTCTTATCCCCTCCTTAATCAAACAAATAAGTGATAATATAATCATCACTTGAGTGATTAAATAAGCAAGAAGTGGTTGGAGGCAATAATTGAGAGAGTGAGAAGTTAATACTTTAATTAACTTGATTGAATTGTTGGAGTGTAGGAAATCTCAGACCAGACGATTGAGCGGGATCATTGGTATTGTGAACTGTAGGGTTCGAGAATATACTCAGTTAGTAGTGAATATAAATTTCTTTTGATAAAAATATTTGAGCTGGATGGGAGTTTTCCAAAAATCTTCAAAATGATATGGGGTAATTTGACGACCCTGAAAGTTCAGACGACAACATGGAGAATCTTATCTCGGAGAATAGCAACGAAAGTTGAACTTGCAAGAAGGGGCGTCTTGCCCCCAAATATCTCGACTGATTTCTCGTTATGCGGCGCTAATGAGAAATCTATTGATCACTTGTTTGTTGAGTGTAGGCGTACGAGACAACTTTGGTGGGGTTGTCTTGGGTGGCTCGGTATTCATGCACCTCTCTCTAATAATGTCAGATAACTTTATCCAATTTTGTCATCTTGTTAAAGGTAAAAACTTGAGGATGATGATGACCGCTTTATGGGAATGTCTGGTGTGATTGACTTGAAAATAGAAGAATGAATTGGTGTTTAATGACGAGAGTGGAACACCGAAAAGATGCTTGGAGAGATTAAGGCAAACTTGTGAATTTGAGTTGCACTTAAAGATACACATGTTACAACCAATATGAATTTTCTACTATGGTGTTCTAATCCATTAGTGAAATGTAGATCTGATATGTAAATGTGGTGTACTTTATTCTGTATGGTTGGTTATCTTGTTGAGTTTGACATTTTTTATGTCACTTGTTTAATAAACTTTCTTTTTAGATTAAAAAAAAGGATATATCATAAACACTTTTTTGAATAATAATTCTTAATAAATGAATTATTTTAAATGACATTCAAAATTGGTAACTTCTGAATAGTTCAACAATTTTCTTTTAAATATTCCCCCTATCTATATATGCTACTCTACCAGATGTACACGACTTAGCAAACTCTTAGGCGGGAATTAATTTGTTTTCATACTATACACTCATTTCTTGCCATTGTTAGATTAGAATGAAAATTTACTTAAAACTACCCAATATTGCATATCTTTTTCAAATAATACTTTCACCACCGATCGAGATTGCTTATCTAAATATATTCAAGTTTCTAAAAAAGAAAAAATAAATAATTTGAAGATGGAACTATACCACCAAAATAAAGTGATTAAGTAGACTGCCGACAAGTTATTAATAGAGTAGCTCCACCAAAGGTTTGTATAAATTAAATAAATTCCACAATATAATACTCCCTCCCTCCCTCTATTATATTTATTCTCATTTTTCCATATTCGTTCGTCCATTAAGAGATGGTTTAGTTTGTTTGATAGGATTATAAGCTTTAAATTTCTACCTTATTATCCATAATCCTCCACCTCCTTATGAATTTAATCCATTTTTATGTCCCTTAATCACTTAAGGGGGTGTTTGGTTTAGTGGATGTGATAGATTAAATTGATAGGATAATAGATGATGAGATTATTTGGATACATAATCATGTGTTTTGTTTGATTGATTATAATGTTTGATAAATTATGTGATTATAATTAAAATATAGAAAAATACTTAAATTGTCCTTTTATCGAGATATGTTGGGTGTGTGTTTACTTGTATTTTTGTAAATAAAAAAATTGATGAGGATAATTTTGTAAATTTGTGATGCTTGATTAATAATCAAGCCTAATCAAGTCAAGTTTAGATTGATTAATAATCAAGGAATTCCTTGATTATATGCGGGCCAGATAATCTATCCCGGGCCAAATCAAGCAAACCAAACACCCCCTAAATGTTTGGTTATATAATCACACCAAATTTGACTTGATTATTTAATCAAACATTTGAGTGATTAAGGAGTATAAAAAATAACTAAATTCATAAAGAGTGAGAGGATTATGAATAAGAAGGTGGAGATTTAAAGCTTATAATCCTATCAATCCTATCACACAAACCAAATCACCCCTAAGTATCTTCTCACTTTTATTTCTATTTTTGGTAACTTATTCTCCACTCATAACACATTAATGTGAGTATCATTGTCCACTTATAAATAAATATTAAGGCAGTTTCATTCTCTACTAACTACACACTACACATCATAATTAATGTGAATCTCATTATCCATTCAATACACAATATATATTAGCAACCCAAGTTAAAATATTTTATTAAAATTCGTGTCGGTCAAAATGAGAAGAAATATGGTGAATGGAGAGAGTATTATATCGTAGGGCACATTGAATGATAGAAATGTAGAATGGGTCAAATAAGATAAAAGTTGATCAGAGGGAAGCAATTACAAATACAATGTCAATGAAGAGAGGCATTTAATTGGTAAGAAACTTCATCATGAATGAATCAATCTATATATGCTACTTTCTTGGAAACATTAAGTCTTCGTCTAAACTCACAAGTCAAGTCCATCCATTTAGATTTCTCTTGTACCTCTCAATCTCAATTAATTAATTAAGGGACCAATCATCTTAACTCCTTAGTCACGGCAGTCATTTTAATTTAAGAACTTATAAAAACATTACATAATTAACACCATCAATAAAACTATCCGTCACATACAGAATTTGTAGAAATAAAATAATTATATTTAAGATCCTTCAATTATTTATAGTACTTATATTTCATTTTTTCATGAGTCATAATTTTATTTTTTATATTGTATGGCCAACATACGTGTAAGTGGTAACTAAACAGTTTTTATTTATCATCGTAAAAGGATCAATTCGACAATTGACTTGGACTCCCCTAATTTAATGAATGACCGATTCACCTGCTTAGTTTTTCTTTTATGGCAATTTGATCCTGAAATTAAGTTAAAGGGGATAATTTGTGTTCACACTCAGTATAAACAAAACTAGTTTGTGCACCCATACGATACACGGCAAAAATTAAAATTAATAAAATATTTAACTGCAAATTAATTTTTATTTAAAAATTTATGTGGAAAAAAAAATTCAATCATCTATATTTTTAATAAATCAATGGCTATGATTTTCACTCCAAATTAAATTTCATTTAAAAAAATTTCATACTTCAATAGTGATGAAAATTATTTAAATTAAATTCAATTAATATTAGTCATTGCTTGTGCATTGGTGACAACTTAGATTCTTACTCGTTGTCCGTACATATATATATTTTTTAATATGACCCAACTATATATATATATATATGTAAAATCTATAGTCCAGATTAAATATGCATCAAATTTATACATAGAGTGAATTGAAGTTATAATGCATTGGTTAATGAATAAAAATACATCATCAACTTATGCAATAAGATTATGCGTGTAATGCATCAAAAATAATGTGTATCATGCATAAGTTTTAGTTCTTATATAAAAATTGGTTCTCACTAGATCCTACCCCTATATATATATAGGGGTAGTCAAGAGATCAAATATAATTAGTTTCACACGTGTTAATTAATATATTAAACTTGAAATGTTTACTTTATCAAAATTGATGGTTAAAATTAATTAATTTTTAAATTAAAATATTAAAAATATAATAATTATTATATATATATAATTGATTTATTCCTTATTTGGTGAGATTTTATTATAGTATATTTAGTTGTAATAGCTTTTGAAAAACATGATGTGTGCTTTAAAATTTGCTAAATAAAGAAATGTGTCTAAATAAGTGAGATAACTTAAAAAGGAAAATGTGTTTAAATAAGTGGAACGAAGTTAATATATGTTAGTTTTGAATTTATCAATTATACAAATTGACTATAATTATTAGTATTAAATATTAAAAATAATTATATACTCTGGTCAAATGGGACAAATTTTTAGTATTAAATAGATTCAGTTTGTACATGTATATTATGAATTGTTCAATGTTAAACTTATCTTGTTGCTCTATTGGTTCATAGTATAGGATTTGTAATAAAAGATATTAAGTTCAAATCATAATAATGTTAGTTTTTTAATTTAGTAGTTATAATATTATCTTTGTCATTAAAATTAAATTTAATTACAAAATCGTCAAATTGATTTGAAATTGATTTCTAATTGAATGCTTCCTGTTTTATATATATATAGATTTCTTGTCTACATCAATCGATATGTCCATGCAATCATCTGTACAACTAAAAGTGATACTCCCTCCGTCCCATTTAAGATGACTCATTTTGCCATTTTCGTATGTTCTAATGAGATGACTCATTTTTTTTTATAGCAATTTTTTTAGGAGATATATGTATTGAGTAAGTAAAAAGAATGAGACTTTATTGGTCTGCGTGTCCAAAAGAAATGGGTCATCTTGAATGAGACAGAGGAAGTATTATTTAACAAATTTTTTTTAAATATTTAATCAAACTAGACTATTTTTAGTGGGATAAATAGAATATATGACTAGGCATAGCCTGAGTGAACTACTACACCGTATAAGTGAGTTTGTTTCTAGATTTTGAAAACTAAATCAATTTAATTAATGGAACTATATTTTAACATCTTAAATTCAAAGGAAGCTGCCTGACTTCATAGTAAAACAATATATTGATGGAGTATTATTGCTTAATTTGTGTCTTATTTGTTTGTCATAATGACTTTTGATAGATAACTATTTACATTTAACCAATATATTTTTTAGACGATGAATTAACTTTTTATGCTCTTAATTTATACGTTCACAATTTGAAATGGCAATATACGTTCACAATTTGAAATGGCAATATGAATTAATGTTGTTCTTGCAAATAAAAAAGAAAAACACACACACTAGGTAGTAGGTAGCGCATGTAATGTAACAAGTATCAACACCATAAATAATTTAACATTAATTGCTCCATATATTTTGGGGAAATTAAACCGTCAAATGGATTATAATAGGGTTATTTATTAAAACTAACTGCCGTATGTTGCAACTAGAAAATGAATTATACTCATTTTGTAAAATTTACATGAAAAACACCTAAAAAGTCCAAAATATCCATAATAGTCAACAACAAATTAAGTGCACTATTGTACTTTACATTTATATACTTTCATTCGTCTATCTAAACAATAAAATATATTTTTATAATTAGAATATCATGAAGATATCCATAGAACAAAACTCGATCGCAAAAATTTATAAGGAATCAAAAACTCGATCGTTCACATCTTTCGTAGACATATACCGACCAGATTTTCATATTTCTTGCATTAATTAACAATAAAATAAGACCTTTTTTACTCAATAATAATACTATAAGACCTTGATTCAAACCTTATCCTCAGTTCTGCTACCATAAAAGTCATTTAAAATTTGTTCAAATTAAGTATTCCTTCACTTTAGTTATCCATTCCCAACAGCTAATATTATGTATTAGTTTATATAGAAAGGACTAATATTGATGATACGATTAATTAACTCTTTATTTTATTTTTCTTTATTAAGTTTCATGTTGAAAAAGTGAGGCGTCTATTTCAACATAAGATAAATGGCAAATTCAATCATATTATATGCTTGATGTAAAATTTTTAAGAAATTGACAATCTTTCGATTGTGTCTGGTTTTTCCTATCGAACCGAAGTTCCACCTCATACTCGGGTTCGGTAGGAAAAATCGAATTCAGGATGTTGACAATTTTTATAAACTTTAAGAAATCATATATAAGAATACTCATGAAGTACGTGTAGTTTTGATAAAATATTGATGAGATTCAGTGTCTTACTTTTGTGTCTCATCTTATATTTCAAATTCCAACCTATCAAATTAATCAATTAACAATCATTGGATTCTTGACTATTTTAATCTTTAGGTCGTTGTCTTATTATTATTGAAATAGTTCATAGCTTTTTTTTTATTATATTTAATTAAAAGACGCTATTAAAAAAGTGCTACATATTCCACACACTACTAGGAAAGTCCAAAGAAACTGACTCCCCTTCCCCCACAATTATTCCATTACGTTGTAAAATTTATGAAAAAAGTTACAAGTTTCAACTCTCACTCTCACTTTCATTTTCGACAAACCTTACACTATTTTTCGAAGAAATTTCCTCACAATTTAATATTCCCCCAATAGGCCTATATAAAACCAAGAAACTCATCAACTAAGTAAATTAAACTAATTAAAAAGAAAAAGAACTTTCAAAGTTCCGAAAACAAAATAATGAATTCAAAGATGTCAACAGCTGCAGTCATCCTCAACGCTGCAAATGATCTTGTTGCATTCATATGGTTCACCATTTTGTGCTTTCTCTTTAGTTTGCTAACAACAGTTCATGAGGTCTACTCTTTCTTTCGACTCGTGTGTCATCTGGTATTGTATCTTCCCCTCCACTTTTGGAAGAAGAGGTGGACCCATGATATTGCCTCGACCTTCGAAGAGCCACGTCCACTCACAATGAAGATCACTACCTACGAGGTCGAAGTAGTGATGAAGCAGCTAGGAATAACACCTCATGAGGAGCCATTTCAGACATCAGAAGAAGATTGTGTGGAGATTGGAAGCGTGTTCGAAGGGGAAGAGCCGAGGCTGGAGGAAGTGCGGGAGGCGTTTAGGATGTTCGACAAAAATAATGATGGCTTTGTAGACGCAGAGGAGTTGAAGAAGGTGATGAGCTCACTAGGTTTGGTGGAGTTTTCTCAGAACGAGTGTGAGAGAATGATAATGGTGTTTGATGATGATGGTGATGGGAGGATTAGTTTTGGGGAATTTGTGAAACTCGTTGAGGAAAATGTTTATTGCTAGCTGTATTGTACATATGTTTGAATATTATTGTGTAAATATCAAGTTTTTTCCTTTGATGCATGTCTGTGTGACTGTGTTTCGAAATGTGGGTAGATATTGCTATAGTTACCTTGCATATACAAGGAAGAGAGTGATCGATGGCTTAAGCCATATATAATCAACGAAGGTAGGTTCAATACTAGTGAAATGAGATACCACTGAATATGAGGCCTTGGCCTTTGGTTTGAACAACTAGTTTGGTTCAATGCTTTCTTCTATTTATTTGTGTGTTATACTTGCAGATGAGCTCTGTTTCTTAGGCCGTGAGTGAGAGTGAGTTACTAGTATTAATTAATTTACATTTAGATGGTGCATGTCACATGTACAAAAGAAACATCACTGATGTACCAATCCATATTCAATATTGCCTAAATGACATCTAATCATGTTGCATCAATACCATAATAATATGTGTCATAATTAATAGTTTAACATTCAATATATATATATAGAGAAGAGATCAAATAAATATAGGGAAGAGATCAAATAAAAATAGTTCTGTATAAGTTAACTAAAAATAAATTATTTAGATCAATGATACAGATTAAAAGATAATTTTGGTATATATTTTATTTAAAATATTTTATTCCTGAAAATAGGAAATTTGTTATTTTTTCTTACTAGGGTGACTAGGATTTATTGATTAGGATATAGTTTAATTATATCTATGGAATGAAAAATATGGATGGTTCAGATCTATTTTTAGTTAACCATCCCCAATATATATATATATATATATATATGGGGTAATAGGTAAAATTACCCAATTTAAAAAAGTAAACATAAAAAATATCCACTTAAAAATAAATAAAAGATAAAAACTATCCACTTTTCACGATAACATGAATTTCCTCATGTGCTCGTGTAAGGGTATTTCAGCTTTTGCCCCTATATATATTCCATATATATATACCGTAAATGACTTACCACTAATTGAGTTGTAATAGTATGATAAATGAAGGAAAACAGAATATCAATGGGTGAAAGATTAGATTGTTTTTTAATTTCTTCTGAAGTTTTTTCTAAAAACAGTAAAGATTTGGTGTGTACATTAACTACTCGCAAATTTCAGTAAAATCCCAATCTAGTACATCAACTCGAGATTACATTTAAGAAAATTAAAAGCATCATATATATGTGATTACATATTGTATATGCAAAAATAAAGGGTTAATTAAATGTTTGAATAATGGTGTTGTGCCATGGGTCAGATAAGTGCTGCAACAAGTTGTCGAAAGGCCCTTTTCCAGTCACATTGTGCTGAATAATAAATCCCAAAAATGCAAGCATTGCCAGTCTCCCTGCAATTACAAATACTAAATTACTCCATTCATCATCCATATATATATATATATGATGCAGTGAGGTAGATTAGACGTTACCGTTGGCGACCTCCTTTTCTTTGGCCTCGAGAGTGGGGGCGAAGTTGAGGGGGTTGAAAATGCCACCTGGATATCCTACTTCATTCTTGGGCAAGCTGTAAGTCTTGAAGATGGGGTCCTGGTTCACACTTCCTGGGTTCTTGATGTCTTGCCACCTTCTGATCTCCACGTAGTGGAAGAGAATGAACTCGATCACGAACAGAGTTGAAGACGACGCGAAGTACTCACCCTTCCCCGCATCGTACCACTTAGGGACGTTGAGGATCCCTATCGACGTCAGCACTTCCGGCAACAGCATGCCGGCCACCCCCAGCATGGCCCACCTCCCATTCACCAGCTCCGCTTGGACGAACCATCTCAGGTTCTCTGGGTCCTCCGCCAACCCCAATGGATCGAATCCATTGTCTCCTGCAAGACTGCACCTCCTACCCTTAATTAAACTCATAATGTACTTGGATCGAAATAAATTAAGCAAACAAACCTGCCGTCAAGATAGGTAGGAGAGGCCAATCCGGGGAGCCATTCCCCTTTCTTGGCTTCAACCTTGAATGTCATCGCCTGCCTAACGGACACTTCCCGGTTCAATCTCCCGGACGAACCAGTTAAGAACCGAGTTTTCGACGCGCATGGCCGGAGAGCGGCGACGGTGGCTTGAGTGGTGACTGCGGCCATGTCTTTTAATATTTATATATATCCCAACCTGCAAGAAGGAAATGTGTTTGTTTTATGGCTATTGTGAGGTAGAAATGGATGTTTTGGGAGTGCGCATTTGTAATTCCTCTTAAGTGTTGCATTTGTGGTGTTGGTTCAAAGTTGGTTTGTGACTTTTGGTGTGGGAAATTGGTGATCTAAGGGCAGAAATTTTGATTGTCAAGTTTGGATTGGCCAATGAGAAGACATTACTCTTTATCCTTATCTTTCTTGGCATATCCAAAACCAAATATCTATTACTTCTTCCATCCCCTAAAAGCGTCCAGTTGAGTCGGCACGAAAATTAAAAAAATAAAGTGTTGTGTTTGAATAAAGTAGGAGATATCTATTTTAAAAGTAAAATATTTTTTTTTAAGAATGTGACCACCTTAAATGCGACAATCTAAAAAGAAAACCTAACCACTTTTAGCGAGACGAAAACGGTACTTACCTGCAGTTGGCAGCTTAGTTCAATGTTGAGCTGCCTTAAACGTTTCACATCTCATATAAAGATCTCGCCTACGTGGAATATATAATCTACTAATAGCTTGTTGACACTTGTCATCCTCTAGATTATGTGGATGTAACTGATCGACCAAATTCTGTGTATTTTTTTCCTTAAAAAAATGTGACCCTCTAGAATAATAATGAAACAATCAAAATTAGCCCCCAATTAGTAAATTTTATGCATGTATGTTTAAATATGTGCAATGTTCACAGAAAATGGTGTATGCTTTTTCGATAATACAATGATAATATTTTAAATATATTTTTCATTTTGTCCACACAAAATGAAACACTTTTATATATTACTTCAATTACAAAAAAAATTGTACATTTTTATTTTAATAATTATATTTATATTGTTAGATATATCATTAATTTCCTAAATCACTATATTATATTAACTCATCACTAACTTTTATGATTGGTCACAAATATATATTTAATTGATGCGAGACTCTTATTTCAATTCCTAACACATTTAAATAATTTTTTAAAATTGATGTCCAATTCAAATGCACAAAATTTTCATAGACAGAAGAAATATATATTTACTCGTTTCAATTATTAAATCTATTAAAATTATGTTCTCGCTTTAACAGAAAACACGAGATAATAAGTTTCCAATTCAAATTATTCGTGACGTGATTTTATAATTTAAATTTAATTTAATTTATTTCTTTTAAGATGTGGACTTTGAAAATGAAAATTAACAAGTACGGTTTGATCCGACACGAGTTTTAATATTATGATTTGACTTTAATGGGGATGTGTAGTGAGTGGAGTTACGGTCTCACTTTATATATTGTTTTAAATTGATTGTGAGCAGTTAGTAAAGTTTGGATATCACTTAAAGTATTGTTATAAATTAAGTTGTGTGTAGGAGTGTAGGAGTGTGATGGATCACTTGCTACGTGGACTTTGAAAACAAAACCAGTAAGGGTAATTTTAAATATAGCCCCCAAACCTTTTACCATAGCCCCCTACTTAAAATAAAATACATGTACTATTTTGCCACTCATAGCCTCTTTTAGTTATACTTAAAAAATTATAGTTTTAAATTATATAGCCACACTTAGGGATGGCAATCGGGTCGGGCGGGCGCGGATATGGCCAAACCATTTTCGTACCCGCGAACTAAACGGGTACTAGTTTTAAACCACGAACGTACCCGCGGGTACGAAATGCCCACCATACCCGCGACCCGCGGGTACCCGCGGGTTGGCGGATACCCGCGAACCCGCCACCCATCGGATATCCGCCACCCGCCACCCGCCACCCGCGTACTACCCGCGAACCCGTGAAATGAAGAGATCCGCGACCCGCCACCCGCGACCCGCGAAACCAAATATATCGAGGTGTGAGTCTTGAGTGTGTGCGCCGCGTGAGCGTGAGTGTGTAGATCGTAGAATTAGGGTTTTTTCCTAATTCTAATTTAGAAATAAAATAATAAAATAAGTTATTAGATGGGTAGGTTTCGCGGGTTCGTGGGTAGGCTTCGCGGGTAATTGGCGGGTAATTCGCGGGTATTTTCGCGAGTATTTTCGCAGGTAAATTTCGCGGGTAAACGGGTTTCGCGGGTACGGGTATTGCCAAACCATTTCCGTACCCGCGAACTAAACGGGTACTAGTTTTAAACCACGAACGTACCCGCGGGTACGAAATGCCCACCAAACCCGCGAATAATCGGGCGGATACCCGCGGGTTTCGGGTATCCGTGGGTCGATTGCCATCCCTAGCCACACTGCAAAATAGAACAGTGAAAAGCAAAACAAAAGGGTGAGATTAGTTTGCTGTACTATCCGACAGAAATGAGAGAGATAGAAAACCGACAGAAGTGAGAAGTGAGAAAAGAGAAGCCCAAGGGGCTGCTTCCCTTTCGGCATTCACAGAGAGCTGCTCTTTTGGCATTCAGAGAGAGCAAGAGGGAGATGGGTGTTGGCTATGGTAGTCGTTGGCTAAAGTTTCGATTTAGAAAGAAAACGAGGGAGATGGGCGTCGGGCATGGTGCATTGATATGATCAGAGTTGATGACTTGATTGGACTTTTTCCAATTTGATGAAGCCTCAACAAAGTGAATCGAATTTTTTTTATCAATTTTGACTTTCATCATTTGTATACATCGGGTATCAACCTATCTCTTTGTGAAATTTTGATTTCTAAGTACATTATGCACGCAATCATTGTGAGAATTCTAAAGATATGAAATTTTTAGTCGTAGTTTGATATGGGAAGTCGAATGAATTTGGTACGAATATATATGCTCTCTATACCAATCGTTTCCAATCTTCGTGCAATATCATCCTGATTCTGCACTTCAAACAAATAAATAAATGATAAAACTGCTCACGAGTGAACCTTCATTGAACTGATTGATGTAGCTTTGTCATCTATCTAATTTACAAGAGGCCTTAAACAAAAATCACTACTAAAGTTTCAACTCCAAGTGTTCTAACAGAACCATGCAGCGTGCACTAAGAAACAGATAAATTAAGATGACAAGATGAAGTGAAAATTAATAAAAAAACAGCAGATGCAGACTAAGAAATAACGAGAAAAAGAAGTCATTTTACGTTATTTAATTACTATTTCTCATTGAAGGATCATCTTGCAAACAACTTATATTTTCTTGGCAGCAGTAAGGATAATATGGCTATCCTTTTTTATCACGACTAAATTAACTTTAAAGCTAAAACCAATCATTTTGATTTCGTTCTATACAATATATATGTTTTTGTTTGCACTTTGTATATGTTTGTGCTTGCTATTAACAACCTCGGAAATGCCTTCCGTGCAGATTGGTTTGAGAACGAATTCTCGTGCATTTGCTGAGGCCCGTGCTGCTGGCTTTACAGAAGAAAATGGAACACTTGGAGACATGAGAAACTATCTCCAGCAGTGACTTGGTGCTGCTATTGATATCAGATTTAGCTTAGGTATGAATTACCTTGAACCTTTTTTTAGGCCTTTGATTGCATCCCTTGCAATTACTTTTTCTAGTATGGTACATCTTCTAGAACCTTTAATGATTTACTTGTGTAGAAATTCTATCAGGAATTGTGATGGCGTATGTTTCTGAATCCTATATGTCATTCTTATGGAGGCTATGATGCTCACTGGAATTTATTTAATAGATCAAATTTAAGAAGTTTGTAGCATTTGTGTGGAAACAAATTCTTATAGCAGCGTTGATGATGCCTTCTTTTGAAGAACTTGACTTCTTTTGTGATGCTGCATATACTCTAAAGCTAAAATCAATCATTTTGATTTCATTCTATACACAATATATGGTTTTACCTAGCAACTTCATCAATTCATGAAATCAAAAGAAGTACCTCTTTAAGTCATTTCTGGAAGTACCTTTCATGCCCACAATAGAATAGACACACACACATATATATATATATATATAACCTGAAAATCTTCTATTTCTTCTTTGTGATTTGATTGGTCTGTCATCCTGCAATATTTTGTTCTCTGCGGTGGAGTCTTAATTTTGTTTCTAGGGTTCATATTAATATCTGTATGGTTTTTAAAAATATGATTAGATTTTACATTATTTATTAGTATAAATTAAAATTCGAATTTTATTTAAAATTTATAATTATATTTAAGGAGGTGAGGGTATCATAGTACATATCTTATTATTTAAATAGGAGCTATAATGAGAGATTTGTGGGCTATATTTAAAATCAGCCAATAGTAACCACTTCATGGGCCTTGGTCTCAAAATCAGTAACAACACTTCACTACCCAATACTTTGTCAATCTTCTTCGTTTCGCTGCGCGCTCCATAATTTTCTTCAATAACCCTCTTCTTGCCACATTTCTCTCACTGTTATAGGAAAAACTGCATTGGAAATTTTCTTTGAGTACTTTCGACAAACACTTGACCTGCATTAGAAAGCTGTACTACTTTCCTCGTATATTAGTACATATAAAGCATGAACATGCTATCTGAAGGCGGTGATATCTGAAAAAACAAATTAGAAAGCATGACATTTGATCGCCTCTACCGTGCTGCTCGGAGCCTCCGCCACCTCCGCCACCTCCGCCACCGTCGTTCTTCTCTCTCAGCCGCGGATCCCTATTTCCATTCACCTCTGACCTCCTACCCTAATATTTCAAGCCGTTACTCGTCTGATCTCTTCCAAGTCTCCAGATTTTGTCACTCCAAAAATCAATTCTTCAACGACACCAATTTATTCGGATCAATTGGAGCCTATCACCATCTTCTTAAGTATTCCAACTTTTCCACTGTAGCTTCAGATGGGAAACAAGAAGAACCGAAAAATTCCAGAGGCAATAAAGGTGATCGCTCCTGGTTAGATGTTTACTTACCGAAAAAGGCGCGGCCCTACGCTCGGCTCGCGCGGCTCGACAAGCCGATTGGCACTTGGCTCCTAGCTTGGCCTTGTATGTGGTATGGTTTTTCATCGCTTTCTTCTTAAGCCCCCAATTCCTTTTGATATGCCCTCTTGTTTTGCTGAAATTTTGCGTGCGTTTAATATGAAAGAGTAAATAAAAGGTTTGTTAAGGGTTTAAAGAATGCATATGTGTAAGTCTATCGAGAATTCGAGATTGATCGAAGTTTAAGATAATGTTTGTACTAGCATTTTCCTTGTGAATTGCTTTAGAAACTAAACAAAGATTACTGTTTTCCTAGCCTTATTCCCCATCCGTCTTAAGATCCAGATAATGCATAGCTAAAGAATGTGATAATTTTGTAAGTTTATTGAGGCGATATTTTGGGTTTAAAGGTCAATTACGATGGCGGCAGCTTCAGGGAGCCTTCCAGATATTAAGATGATGATGCTTTTTGGTACAGGGGCGTTGCTGTTGCGTGGCGCAGGTTGCACAGTTAATGATCTACTAGATCGAGATATTGACACTAAGGTACTTATCATTCTACCTTTTCCCATGATGCTTTGGGCAGGGATGGCGCCAAGATAAAACATATGTTACTATTTAGTATTTTCACCTACTGTACTACGTGATTCATGTTCATTTTGAGTCATGATTGTGAATCTTCCTTCTAGTAACTGTATTGTTTTTGTTTTTGATAGTTTAATATGGTGTAGGTAGATAGGACAAGGTCAAGGCCCATAGCAAGTGGTGTGCTATCACCGTTTCAGGGACTGTGTTTTCTTGGTTTTCAGTTGCTTTTGGGATTGGGAATCCTTCTGCAACTGAACAATTTTAGGTCCGTCATCATTCTTCACTCTGATTGTTGCTGTTCATTTCTTTGAAAATATTGTGTGTGATGATTGCTTAACAGCTTACCAGTACGTCTATGACTCTTAGAAGATATTGACTAAATGAAAAGAACATCGTAAGTATTTGAGCTTCACCAAATACTCATCCATGGATTGCATGTCTACTGGATTCGATCAGCAACCTTACATATCTAAGTACTTGAATTGCTAAATGAATTTTACTAGTGTGTCTTTTGTTTGACTCCTGAAATATTTTACAGTCGTGTTCTGGGAGCTTCATCGCTGCTGCTTGTGTTTTCATATCCTCTGATGAAAAGACTGACGTTTTGGGTAATGAATCCTGATCTTTACCTTATTCTCTCAACATTCCTTCCATGTCACTCACTCCCATCTTCATCCCTATATAATCATGTTGTCTTGAGTTAGACTGCAGACATGCATGCATTCCATAGGATTGTGAGATTATCTAATCTATCAATATATGTGTCTCTGTTGGTGCAGCCTCAGGCATATCTTGGTTTGACATTTAATTGGGGTGCTTTACTTGGTTGGGCTGCTGTTAGAGGAAGCATTGATCCTGCTGTAGTAATCCCTCTTTACGCATCTGGTGTATTTTGGACCCTTGTTTACGATACAATATATGCACATCAGGTATAGGCTTATCTCTAAGTTGTATCTGTAGGTTTATGGTATAAAAGTCCTATATTGACATGCATGTAATCTTATATAAGGAATGATTTAGGGATTTTAGTACCTTATTTTTGGGTGGATAACATTTATCTACGACTGCAATTTTGGGGAGAAGTTAGTTCAATAGCTTTTTCATTGTCATTTTGGCTTGCACATAATTTCATTTGTTAGTTGGAAAAGTGAAAAAGAACCAAGTCTGAAGAAGTCTATGGTTACGAACATAATCAACACTTGGTATCCTTCATTCCTATATCTCCATATGAAATATTCTTATAATCAGTGATTCCATCATAATAACTAGTTTCTCCTTTAAATTTGAATATATCACTCTATAGGGTGAATGTCAGATCCTTTTTTCATTTACTTGTATGTAGTCTTATATCAGAGATAGCTCATATCTATTAACTAAACAACTGTTTGTGGAATATTCTAAATTGAGTTTTGCAAACAATTATGATGTTTGAATATTATTTCCTTGCAGGACAAAGAAGATGATGTTAGAGTGGGTGTGAAATCAACAGCTTTGAGATTTGGGGATTCAACCAAAGAATGGATTTCTTGCTTTGGAGCAGCATGTATCGGTAGCCTTGCTCTAAGTGGATACAATGCCAATCTTGGTATGCTATTGATATTCTTACAGTCTCTTCTAGTTCTTGTTACCTTATTTAATCTATTTGTGTGGTTGGTACAGAATGGCCTTATTACGTATTCCTTGGTGCTGGATCGACACAATTAGCTTGGCAAATTTTCACAGTTGACCTTACAAGTCGTGATGATTGCAATAAAAAGTGGGTACCTCAAAATTTTCTGTTATTAATCATCGTCTGCTTTGAGTATCATTCTTGAACTATTCACACATACTCTAGTACTTTTGGGTTTCAAGTTTGCTAATTCTTTATTCCTATGATCAGATTTGTATCCAATAAATGGTTTGGAGCCATTGTGTGCAGCGGGATTCTCCTTGGAAGAATATTATCTTGAAGGTCATCAACATTTCAGGGTACGAATTGGAGAATTTCCCCCCTTTTGGGTTGTAATTTGGATACTTGAGCACAATTCACAGAGACTAATGATGAATATCTTATTCATGGATGTCTTCATTATTAAAATTAGGGTTTTTCAAGAGATGTGTGTTTTACTGCTCTTGTGACTGACATGTGGAAATTAGAAAATTACTGCTCTTGTGAGATGATTCTATAAGTTCAGTAGCAGCAGCACTACGGAGAAATTATATTCTAAATTTAACTTTTTATTTATTTATTTCAGGGGTAAATGTGTAATGTAAAATTTTATATTCATGAAATTATGATAATTTGTTGGAATTCACATTGGTTTTATGGAAAAAAGATTGAATTTATCGTTGAGTACTTGCTACAAACACGTGACCTACATAAAATGCATAGCGGAAACCAGACCGTGGAGTTGTGGTTTTGTGGCGGTAAAAAAAGATTGTGTTTCGTTCAATCAAGGACGGGAAGAGGCGAACCAAATGTCCAAGCAACGGCGTGGAGAGTGTTAATTTTATAAAATTGCAACAAAGGCGGAGTTGAAAAAAAGAGGAGCATTGTCGCCTAATATGTTTACTTTATGCCCTTTGTGCCACGGTGACAGTTAATCACTTGTTCGTTGAGTGTCGAATGGATGCTGTGGAGTCGTTGCTTGGAGTGGATAGGTGTCCAAGCTACTCTTCCGAGAGAAGTCCCAGCTAACTTTATTCAGTTATGCTCCTTGATTAAAGGTATGCATCTTAGATTTTTTATGGCGGCGATTTGGAAATGTGTTGTTTGGGCGATTTGGAAAAGTAGGAATAATATTGTGTTCAATAATGAGGTGTGGGATGTGAATAGATTGATTGGTGATATTAAGTCGATCTTGTGGAGTTGGGTAGATGCGAAGAAGGTTAGTTCTTGTCTTTTCCGATTTTGTTTTAGATCGTGGTGCTTGTGTCCCTTTCATGAGGTCTAGTTTGTTTTTGCTTGGTTGGTGGACATGCTCTTGTATTTCTTGCTTCTAGTTTTACAGCACTTTGCATTCCTTATGCCTTGTTAATGAAGTTCCTATTTCTAAAAAAAATAATGTACAATAGAAAAAACAAGCTGTAATTTTAAGTCAAACTTCTTTCATTTGATATCCTTACTCACTTCCACTACGATGAGTTGTTCTATTTGAGTTTATTTTGAAATTTGGATGTTATAGGTGAAGTTGGGGTTAGTTTTAGCAAAACTGCAGAACCTCCGTTTGTGCTTATATAATGGGTCATGCATGGCTTTGACTAATATAACCAAGGATTTTAAGAGATTGAAGATGTTGCAATTATGATTTTGATGAAGTTGAGTGTTTAGCCATGATATTCATGTGAAGATTCAAATGCTATAGCATCCCACCATATCAGTACTCCTCTAGATGAGTAGTGTAGAATGAAAAGATTTGAATTCAGCCATTTAAACTTTTCAAAAGTAAAAAATAAAATCAATAAAATCCCTTAAAAATGTGGGAATGTGCTGGAATATTAATGACTCATAAATCATAATCCATACAATGTGATAATTGTGGTGGGGCCATATATGTTTACATAATTCAGACATCCTCGTCAGCTCCACATACACAATTAACTCTTTTTTTTCCCTTATAGTCTCCACTTTTAGAAGCAGTATTTTTTTAAAACTACCAGTCCTAGTCTCTACATATATGCTAAAGTAACTAGCTCGTGTGGTTTGTTGAAGTTAAATGCAATACTAAAAGTATCATGTTAATCAGAACATTTGTTATAGTTATAAAATTACTCAAATGTAAAATCATAGAATAATTTAAAAGAAGACGTTATGATAATTTTGATATTATGAAATATAGAAAATACTTGATAACCATTTTTCCAATATAAAAAGCACAATATGACAATATATATATATATATATATATATCAAATTAAGAGCCTATAATCCATGATTGTAGATATTAATGGCATATATACCTGCCACAAAGGTATAATTAATTATTAATTATAATAGTGTGATTATTTTCATATTCCAATGTTGCTTCAACTGGTTCGAATTTGAGGTAGCTTGATCCCACCCTCCATCAACAGTAGATATGTACAGAAAAATGTCGGTGCTCACATCAATGAAATAATTACGAATTTACTCATCTATATATAGATAACAAATACTACTTCAAATTAATATTGTTCTAATTTAACATTTTTCTCTTTCTGAAGCCACGATTATTAGAGTTTAATTAAGCTAAAATTTATGAAAGTCGACTGCCGACATACATACTAAATATTTATTAAGTTTTACAAAAAAAAAAAAAGTATAAAGTGACACAAAACTAAGTTTCAATAATCCAATATAGTCCACATCCACTAGAGGAAATACACGTGACGTGGTTTGGCACAATCTGTTTTAGGCCTTGTAAATTATTGTGGTTCTGATTGCTGAACTTTTTTTTCGAAAACAACTTGTAATGTGTAACTTTATGAATACCCTTTTTTGCTTCTCTTTTCCAACAACCAGGTGGCATATCCTTAATTTGTTCTCTTCATTTTGATTTAGCACTAACAATTTGTTTTATTACTCAAATTCCATTTTTGATTAGATCTATATTCAATTCTCCACAATGTGACAAGTGAGTTTTTGGCTTTACTTATTCTATAGTTTTACGCAAGAGATAAATCAAATAATAATCTATCTTTGATTTCTTTCTCAGTTGTTAAAAATGGCAACTTTAAGCTATGCATTGTCTTATAATACTCCCTCACCATCTCACTAAGCATTCCATAATTTATATTTATTTAAGTGTATTAAAATAATAAATTATGTCAAACTTATTGAGACAAATGTAATATAACTTAAAGTTATGACGTCGCCATTATTAAGATAACATATAATGTTTAATTATATATATGTATTAATATTCAAATTTTACATGAAAAATATGATAATTATTTTATACATAAATAAATAAAAAAGTATTAACCATCGCCACACGTCAACTAATACTCCCTTGTCCATCCTTCCTACTCAAGATGATCTATTTTTTTTGGGCACACATACCAATAAAGTCTCGCTTTTTTTGCTTATTCAATATATATCTCTTCTAAAATAATTGATATAAAAGGAAATGAGTCATCTTGTTAGGACGGACGAAAATGACAAAATGAGTCATCTTGAATGGGACGGAGGGAGTACATTATATTCATTGGTTTTATATGTGTTGATTAAAGTACCGTTTTGTACCTAAGATAGGATATAACATGATAAGATTAAATTTATATAATATATAAGGATTATTTTAATCTTATCACTTCCTTATTATTAAAATGTAGGAAAAAATGATGATATTGGCACGAATTTAGTGTTTAATAACGGGTCGACGTATTAATCACATTTGCTACCAAACACATAATTTAATAAGATAATTTAATCTAATCTTATCATATCTTATCTTACCTACCAAACAAGTCCTAAGTAATATTTTGTATACATAAAAACAATATATATATTTCTTATCAATAGATTAATTATTTAATTCCTAAAAATTTACTGCATATTTCCATTAAATTAGGCGGTCATGCACCACTTTTGAAGAATTTTCATTTCTTATTTATTAATATATATATATATATGTGTGTGTGTGTTTTATTGGCGATGGGTACATTGAAAATATGAGAATAACGCACCCAATTTATCTATCCTTTTCTTTAGCTTCGAATACTCGTTTGAAAAAAGAAGAAGAAGGCATTTTTGAGAAAAAAAAAATTAAATACTCCTTTGATTTTATTATTAACGACTTTTTTTATTTGGATAATGAAATAATAATAATATGTTCACAATATTTTAAAATGTTTATCTTTTATTATTTTTGAAAAGAAATCAGTAATAAAGAAATATATATTAATATTTGGTAGTGAATAGTTTATTTTAAAAATAAATAATTTTTAGGTCTTAGTTAAAGCCAAATTGTACGTGAATTTTGACAACACATTTTGGAAAGCCAAATGTCAAGTTACATCTCTTTCTGTATTTTGGTGCAATGTCTTATCCAAGAAAAAGGGTGAGTGAGCTACAACATTACCACGTCTCACTTCTTCCATCTCTTAATTTCTTGTCTTTTTTTTGGTAATTATAATTTTATTTAATTCTTCGAAATATGTCAAAATAAAAGTTGGAAATGACGTGGATGTGAAATAGTTGAAAATTCAATTTTGCTTCAACCACCTACTTCATTTCAAACCAGTACGTAACATTTCCCACCTCAAATTCTTGAAATAGTACATACGAAATATGATAAGATAAAAAGGTTGCATATGGATATGATAAGGGCCAAAAGATAAATAAATTAAACGACTTTAAACCATAAAAAATCCGTGAGAATTTTTAATGTAGAGAGTATAGTCTTCTGTTCATTCATGCAAAAGAAAAATACTGATAAATAAAATAATAATCGATAACTCAAACACAAATTACAAAATAATATATTAAATTAAAAGCTCCTTTCCAAAGAAATCAATAAATATCTGAACCATCAGGAGATAGAATCCTTGTGGAATCAACTCTTTATATACCGACTCTTCTAATCCAAACCAAAAATATCAATTTTTAAATTTATTTAGGAAAAGACATAATTGAATTGTGGCAATCGTTTATTGTTTCACTTATCCTCACTAATTTAACATTAAATTAAATATTTCGACAAAATTAAATGCATTAAGCAGCCACCTTTGAATTCAACATACACATACCACGTCTTTCCTATTAATGATATGGCAATAATACTAAACCAGCTAACATAATTAAAATTGAAAGAAATTAGTGGCTCACTAATTTTCATAAATTAGTGGCCCAATTGATTCAAGTTATACTATTCTTTTAGAATTATAAGTCTATCTAATAATTAATCCCAAGTATGATAATATTTAATTCAGCTGTTTTCTTCTTTATTTGAAGGGACCTCTTTCAAAATTGGGACCAATTAGTACATTAGTCTGATAATGATTTCAGAATAAACCTTAAAAACAGAAGAAAATAATAAACTCGGATAGAACTTCAGAAATTCTCCATTCATTTCATTATGTTTCATCTTCAACATACAAATGAGATTATGCAGCACCAGTAAAGAAATGGTGCCCCATTGCCATTCTCCAAATATTTCAGAGCTTATATCTAAAACAAACAGCCCTGATCATAGGAATACACTCGACTTATGGAAAATATATTTACATCTCCAACAAAATATCACAAAACTACAAAATAAATAGATATTCAGAGATGGATGAAAGACATAATATTCATCCTTCTTACTTAATATAAGCTGCTTATCACCACTGCAAATCTTTTAAAACTTATGCAGCAACCATGGCATTGCCTTCTTTGACCTCAAATTTACTCTCACCACTGCTAAAAGAGCTCGAGTTCACGGTTCCAACCAATTCTTCCACTCTTTCCTCCTTTGGAGATGAGAGTGGGATCAAATCTGGTGATATCAAATCTTCTGAAGCCAATGCCAATAGCTCTTTTTCTTCTAAGCCCTTAGCTTTGCCGAGGGAGCATCGCTCTGTACCGTGCTTTGCTAATGCATCTCTGAATTTCTTGATCTGCATACAAATAGAAATAAACTCAATGTCAAAATCTTGCAAATTTTACACATTCTTGATCCGTTTTGGGCAAATAACGGTGCGAAGAAACTAGCGACGAGGAAGAATCACTTACAGTTGCATTGGTGCAGCTGAAGCTGCAGACTTTGCCATCTGCGCCTCTATAGAATCTGAAGAAAGGCAATACATGAACGTGGAGAGCATAACACATCGCTTTGTGTTCATCATAATTTACAGTGAGAAAGATTGCATCAGGGTTTGATTCTGCAAGCTGACAGATCTGTCCACAGATAACAACATAATCCCATCAAGCAATATACAAAACAATATTTGCAGAATATATCAAGAACATGATAAAGGATTTTCGAAGTAAATCTTTAAAATAGTCATAGATTTTTTTTACCTTAGGATGCAAAGCTTTGCAACCTCCACAGCCAGGAGAGAAAAAGTCAACTATAACCAGTCTATCACCAGCGTTTTTCAAATACTCCACCAGTTCTGTAGCAGATTCGATCTCAATCATGTTTGGTTGCAGAGACTTTTGCCACCATTTTGGAGCTTTTCCAAATGAAAGTGTTCCTTGTGCCTTCACAATCAAACATGAACTCAGTACTATTAGCTAAAGAGAAAACATAAAATTCCAGATTGAATTTAACAAGAAAGCTTCAAGAAATAACTCACATGAACAGGGTCCAAATTTGGGGCTTTGTTGCTCCAATTGCTGAATCCCTTCTGATCTGGAAAATCTAGGGTTTTACCCCAAATATCCTTCGAACTAATATCGCTAAATTGCCAACCTCCAATTGAAGAAGGAAACCTAGGAGACGAACCCTTTTCTCGGTTATTCACAATCAAACTGGTTGAACCAGAAACAGAGAAACCGAGGCTAGTCATAGTTTCAAGATTTTCGAAACCTAATGAAATCGAAACTAAAGCTATGGCAAACAAATACCATGAAACAAACAATACCCACAAAAAAAGCTGCTTTTTTGTGGATCGAGAACCTCCCCTTTTCTTGTTTTCAATCGAGAAAAAATCAAATCAGAAACTTCTTCCAGTTGTTAAGAGAAGAAGTTTGGGACGAAAGGGGTTTGTGTTGTGTGAGTTTGAAGGTTGGGAAGAGGAGAATAAGAAGAAGAAAACGTAAAGTGAAGAATAAAGAGCAATGCTGGAGAGGGAGAGGGAGGTGTGGTGTGGATAAAAGGTAAAAGAGGGAAAGCGAAGTTGGTGGGGTCAAGGTTCGTCCTTAGCCTTATCCAATATACTACTCCATTTACTAATGTTACTTTCCTTTTTCTTCTAAATTTTATTTCGATTTTATGAATTCCTAAAACCCTCAAGAATATTGAATACTGAATTGTAATTTAATTGTGATTATTATGTTCCCAAGATAAGGTCAATATTTGCTGCCTCTCAAATTCATCTTTACATTCTTTTGACGTTTGAACACAGAAACTACTCAATAGGGAGAGAGTTGTCCAAAATCCAAAATTTTACTAAATTAGAAATTAGGAAGTGGATAAGAAATCATAAATTGTGGAGATTTTGTAGGGTGTTGATTTGGTAATTTTGGAAAATGTCCTTGGGAACAGTAGTCTAACCCTACAAGACTATCTGAATGGTGACGTTGGAGAGAATGTCATACAAATAAAATAAATTAAAAAATAAATATAAAGTCATGAAAATGCATGATCAAAGTTGGTTAGCCAATCTAAGTGGTGACTTTACATGACTATATATTTATTTTTTAATTTGTTTTATAAGTATGACATTCTCCCCAATGTCACCATTGGTCATTGGTTATAGTCTAAACATAACAAACGTACGGAAGTGCATAATGTGAACTAAGAGAAAATATAATAGGACAATTATATTTGAATTTGATTTTTATTTACTTTTTTGAGAATTCAACTAGTCTAACAATATCGTTTCAATTGATAATACTTTTCAGTGTTAGGAATGAAATATATTGGATTGAATTTTCTTTTCATTCATTAATAAATTTTCCTCTTATCCACCAAAATCATTAACATTTTGACTTGACACGGATTTTAATGAAGTATGTTGACTTTGTGAAAAGTGTAGTAAGACCATGTTTATCGGTTATCATTTGATTGGAGTGTTCGACCACTCATTTTGCAAAATAAAAAAAATAGAAATATATTGTCAACGGTCGAACATGTGAAAAAAGAGACCATTGGTGTTCTCTTATTTAAGCCAATAGGATGATGACACTTATTTTCATTCTATTTGTTGATTAGATTTTAATTGGATATATAGATAAAATTGAAATAACTTTTGTATAATATATTTAAAAATATATATATCATAATTTTTATCTTTTCATTCTCTATAAATAGATATCAATCTTGATATATTTTCTTACACCTACAAAATTCTTTTCTCTTTACTTGTATTGTTTATCTCGTTCTATATTTTTCTATGGATCGAGGAAATAACTCTTTCTTCAATTCTCAGAATTTTGATTTTTCTGGAGACTATCATCCCGATCTTGAAAATATTTCAAATTTTAAAAAAATTTCAACTTTCAATTATGATATGAACAATTCATTTTCACAAAATCATCCTTATTAACCTATTCCCGAATATCACCAAACCACTCAAAACATATCCCAAAACTCATATGAACAAACTCACACAACATCTTCCAACAATTCAAAATAATAATTTTTTATACTCATTATGCATAATATAATAGTGGAAGATGAAAGAAGCACTTATCTAAACTATCATGATCCGACAGAGTTTATAGAAGATCAACGTAGACAGAATAATAAGCGAAGAAAAGAATGAGAACAAAATAATGATTTTTTATACTCAACAAAAAGGATTGCAAGTCTATTTTGTTATATGAGAACAAGGAATCAACTTCACAATAGAGAAGTTCACAACACACTTCTATACGACTTGATCGAGCATATATTGATGAAATTTGGTAATCGTAATTGATTGTATAATTTTTTTCAATCTTACTATGTAACATTGTATTTTTTCAATTTCGTATTTAGATTGTTGTAATTTAGAGACTTAATTGTTTATTTTGTATTTTGTCAAAAAAAATATTTTATATGAAAAATGTCTTTTTATGTTTTTAATATTTTTCCATAATAATAATTTATTTTAATTATTTAAAGCAAAATCAGTTATTTTATGTATAATAAAAATTAAAATTAAAAAATTAAATGTTATTGTTGCATAGTTGAAATGGTCATTGATAAACTACAAAAAATGGTTGGATTGAATAAAATTCAATTAAAAAAAATGAATAAGAAAATAATATAATATTGAAGCGGTTGGAGTTTTTGATGGTCATTGATAAACATGGTCTAAGTAGAGATAGTAAAGAGTTAAAAATGTTTTTAATATAGGGAGTGAAGATTGAGTCTCACTTTGTATTGTTTGATTTAGAATTAATTTATTTTTAATAATCTACTTTAATTAATTTGATTAAGTTAATCTGAATAATTATTTGTTTAATTAATGTTTGATTTAATTAAATTAATCTAACTAATCAATGTTTAATTTAAAATGTGTTAAGAAGATCATTTAATGTGTTAAGCAGATTAATTAATTGAATGTGTTTAAGAAGAAAACGTGTATTTAATGAAATTAATTAAAGCAAACTGTGTTTAGGAAAAAAACGTGTGAAATGAAGAGAAAAAGAAGTGGAATTAAAACATCAATTAACAGGCTCCAAATAAAACACTTGGGCTTTCTAAAAGTCATTTTACAATTGATTTGATCCAAAAAAGTGGAGGAAAATTAATTGGCTCCAAATTTCAACCTACAACACATTTACTATCCATAAATACACCAACTAAAGCATTAAACCTACAACACATTAATTGGCTCCCAAATCAGTTTCTAGAGAAAACACAAAAAGAGCCTTAATGGCTGCAATTAGAAGGGAAAACATTAAATTGTCTGAGGAAGATATGAACAAAATAGCAGAGTGGCTGATAAGGCACATGGACGGCCTAGATTTGAGAAGAGGAGCATTATCAGAGGCTGCAATCCACTTCAAGATTTGTAGGCAAACTGCATGGAAGATTTGGAAGCAAACAATTGCTTTGATTCAGCTTGGGCAGCCTGTGCACCTTCAACCAAAGCAAAAAAGTTGTAAGCATTTTGACAAAGTAGAAATAGATGTTAAAGTAGTTAAGTCACTTACATTTCTGCAAAGATTTTCAATTAGAAAGATGACAAGTAACTTAGGAGTAAACAAGAGCTTGGTAGTGAACTGTGTGGAAGATAAACAAATAAGAGCTCACACAAGTGCAATAAAACCAACCTTAACTGTAGGAAATAGGCTAGCTAGACTGAGATGAAGTTTAAGTCACCTTGATACTAGTTTGGGTTGTGGGGCTGTAAGATTTCAAAGCATGCATAACGTAGTACATATAGATGAAAAATGGTCTATATAACTAAGACTAGTGACAAATATTACCTTCTTCCAAACGAGACCGAACCATATAGAAGTTGCAAGTCAAAAAGGTACATTACCAATGTAATGTTTATGCGTGTTGTGACTGTGAGTAGGCCACAAGTTAATGATGATGGCACAATACTATTCGATGGGAAGTTAGAGATATTCTCATTCACAAAACAAGAAGCTGCAAAAAGGCATTCAAAGAATAGAAGGAAGGGCACATTGGAGAACAAACACATTCAATCCATCACCAAGGACATTATCAAAGAGTGTCTCATCAACAAGGTATCAGATTTCACATTTCAGATTTCAGTTTCAGATTTCACATAGCTAACAGAAACGCTTAATCACATAGTTATCAGAAACACTTCATGATATAGCAATTCACATTTCAGATTCCAAAACTTACCCAAATCACATTTCAGTTTTGTCATACTTACCCAAATGAGATTTTAGATTTCACATAGCTAACAGAAACATTTCATCACATAGCTATTAGAAACACACTTCATCACATAGCAATCAGATTTTAGATTTCACATAGCAATCAGATTTCAGACTTCATCAATTCAGTTTTGTACATTGCAGGTTATACCAGCTATCAAAGCCAAATGACCATCAAATGCAAGCAAACAGATTATCATTCGGCAAGATAATGCAAAATCTCTCACATTGCACAAATTGATACAGAGTTCATCATGACAGCAAATACAGATGGTTTCCTAATCAGTTTAGTTTGTCAACCACCAAATTCACCAGATTTCAACATAAACGAGCTAGGTTTTTTCAGAGCTATTCAGAACATACATCATGAAAAAGTGTGTAATGGTGTGGATGATCTAATGAAGAATGTGGAAGCAACATTTAATGAACTACACCTACAACACTGGACAATGTTTTCTTGACACTACAAGGTTGCTACATAGAAATGATGAAGGCAATGGATGCAACAATTATAAGATTCCACACATGGCAAAGGGCAGACTTATAAGAGCAGAAACATTGCCCGAATGTTTGGGGGTGGACGAACAACTTATAAGGGACTGCTTGGAGTTCTTAAACTTGGAAGAAAACAACACCGGTTCTAGGTACAACATAGACAGTGTGCAAACAACTTTTGGTTTATAAAGAAGGATGTTTTGCAAGGGGTTTTTTGGATATTGTTTACATGATAAGTAACTGACTCAGTTGTTAAAAGTTGTTTAACATGTAAACTCTTATTTTGTCTCATATTTGTGAGTTATTAAAGTGTCAGCTTATTATCATAATTGTATTGCATCATAGACTTTTAATTTCAGTTTTGTCCCACACAAAAACACACAATAACAAAAACACACAATAAAACCACAATTTAAGCCTCCAAACACTACAATTCCATATATGCAAATGTGAAATACTTTAACGCAGATTGCAACCAACATCGTCACCCTCAACATCCACACATCATAGGGTTCTAGGGTTTCATCTACAACATATCAACACATCAAAAATCAAGAAATGCAGGGGAAGCATCAAATTAGGCTCTAGATTTCATCTAGCACATAAAACCATATAGAACTCACAGATCAATGTAGTATCAACATATTAGAATATCAAATCATCATCAGACCATATAAGGCTCACAGATCAGAGTAGTATCAACATATTTGAATATCAAATCATCATAAAACCATATAGAGCTCACAAATCAATGAAGTATCAACATATTAGATAATCAAAAAGGCCAACTACGCCCAATCAAAGTTTCAATCAAGGACAACTACGCCCAATCACAGATCAGTCAGGGTCAACTACGCCCAATCTGTTATTAGGGCCAACTACGAACAAAATAAATCGGGCAAAGAGAAGATTTATACCTAGCTCCTTACCAAACAAAAATGGAACAACCATGGGGAACCAAATCCTAACCAGATTAGAGAATCATCTCCTCTTTTCCTCCGTCCATTTATGATTCTCAGCACCTTCATGCACAAGGGTAGCAGGCATCACTGAATCAATGGAATGAGTTGGCTTAGATCTATCAAAATCTGAGCCAATTTTATCGAAAGAAGGTGTTTCATCGGCCACTGTATCATCCTCGCCCAAAAAATATGATGGCTCCTCCATCCATGGCTCGATATAAACTAAGTTGGTAGAGGTTGCAGGTATGAAATCAGAACATGTGGGATTTGCAGAATCGAGGGGATGAGTTTCATTCATCAGAACAAGCGGCGCACAGAGGAATACCAACAATGGGGGAGGCAGCGAGAAGTAGGATTCTAGGGTTTCGAAGAATCAAGATCTGGAATGGGTAGAGGCGGATGAAGAATCGAGAACTGCAATCGGATGAAGTAGGGTTAGAGAGTAGGAAGAATGGAGTGTGGCGTATAGATTAGGGTTAGAGAATAGTAACACTCCAGAATGTTAGGTGTATAGATTTAGGAGTGTGGTGTATAGATTTAGGTTTAGGGAATAAGAATGGGTTAGATTAGGTTATGTTAGGTTAATTGGTTAGATTGTGTTAATGGATTAAATAGATTAGTGTATCTAATTTAGTCCAAACATGTGGGCCCAATTGTGGCAAAAGTAAAAATAGATTAGAGTTTTAAGGGTAAAAGGGGTAAAAATTTATGTCCAAAAAAGGAAACTTTTGAGTTTTAACAACATTGATGGACGGATCGAAATGACAAAACGTTAACGACATTGGTGGATGGAGTGAGTATTTATAATAATCCTGGAAAATTAAAATATTGACATTTATGATCTCTAAATAAAAAATAAAAACAATATTTCTTCATAATACATGTGAGCTGACATTTCTTTTTAACAAAAAATACATTGTACTCCCTCTATCCCGTTAAATGTGGCCACATTTTCTTTTTGGGACGTCCCACTAAAAGTAGCCACTTTTCAAAAAAGGAAACAATTTTACCTTTAAAATACCTCTCTCCTATGTTTAGCTCGTTTTTGGTGTGTTTTTAGTTCATGTTTAGTTGTGTTTAGTTTTTAGTTTGATTTGATTTTGCGTCTCTTTAGTTCGTGTTTACGCCGATTTTGTTGCACTTGTGTTGGATGTAGGATGACAAGAAGAGGAGTTGATCGGAGCTAAATGATGTCGGAAATGCCGAAGATGCTAAGCTGAACGAAGTCGAGAAAATCAGACGAGATCTTGTTAGGAGGTGCGGGCAAAAGACGAGAGGAGAAAGAACGCGAGAGCATGGCCATATGCAGAATTGTTACGTCTTGCGCAACAATTTTATTTTGGCTTGTTCTCCTTCGTTACAACTCCAAATTTGGATCCGTTTGCGGCTACGGATTTCTATCGAGACGAGCTTCAATTATATATTTTCAAAAATTTCATATTTTGTAGTAGCGGACAGAGAGTGCAAGCCAGCGACCGCTGGCTGACAGTTATTAGCTGGTTTCTAAAGCTTTTTCCAGGCCATTTTGAAGGGACCTCCATATCTCTCATTCCTTTAGATAGAACTTGACTCTTGTAATCTTAGAACTTTATTTAGCGCTTTCACTTGTATTTCGACTTGGAAGGACGGATTAAGATGGAGATTGATTGCTTATTTCCATAGTATAGTCATTAGTAAGTTCTTGTTGTGAGTTCTTAGTTTATGATTATGTATTGGGTTGAGTAGTTGATCTCCACTAGGTTGTTGAATTTCCATTCGATCGTTTATGTTATTATTAAATCATACTTGTTGTTTGGATTCGTACTTATTGAATTGTGTCGATTGATCACCGTTATAAATTGTTAGTCGCGAAATGAGGTCGCGAGACGATCTTTGTGTCAGATCAAGATCCAATCAACTTCAATTATAATTGGAAACATGTTAATCGAGTATTCACTTATTAACTAGGATTCTTAATAGTGTGGCTAAATGTGAAAGTCATAGTCACGATCTAATTATCACATACGAAGACTCAAAATTAGATAGCTCTTAAGAATTCTAGATGAGCATGTGAATGTGTGTTTTAATAATATTATGTGATGATCGAAGTGAGTGTTTAGCTCCTAGAGCCTTATTTCGAATTTCCATTATTTAAATGAGAATTAATTAGCTAGTTTAGTTAATCATTCGTATACTATCTGGTTAGAATGTTTAGGACTCGTAAAAATCTTTAGCACTTGAATTGAGAGGCCCTGCTAAGCCTTCCTTGAGATACGACATTAGTGTCAACTTGGTATGTATTACAACACTTGTTTTATGGCGAGGAATTGAGATACGTTTTAGGTTGAACAAAATTTGGCGTCGTTGTCGGGGAAGGCTTTAGGCGTTCTTGGTTTAAGTGCTATTGTTGTTTGTGTTTAACCTTTTATGCGCTTGTGATTTTTCCTTTTGTCGCGTTTAGTTGCTTTCGTGCTTCTTTTTGTTGTGTAGTGTTCATTTGTAATTGTTCTTTATTTTTCTTTATTTTAGGATATCTCTCTCTCGCAAGTTACGTTTGATTTGTTTGTTTTGGTGGCAGGTTGCGTATGCAAAGTAGGAATGACAAACTTTCTAGCCAACCCAAGTAACTCAAAGGAGAGAATGAAGTGTCGAGCTCAAGATGATAAATGAGTGCTTCGTGGGAAGCAACCCACGTTTATTGTATCCTTAGTTATTTCTGTTTCTATATGTATATAGAAGAGAGAGAATGGAAGTTCATAATGCAGGTACATTCAGAGAGGCAACCCACGTTAAAACACAACACTTTACTTTCTTAATCTCCGTACTGAATCATTTATGGCCGCATTTAACGAGACGGAAGGAGTAGTTATTTATGAATATTAAAATAGTGTTAATTATATAAAATAGCCAAAAAAAAAGATGAGTTAATATACCATAGTAGTCATTATTCAAACAAATTAGTAAATAATAGTCACTTAAATTAAAACATGTCAATATAGTCACCTTTTTTATAAATTTACTAATTTAACCTTAATTACAATAATTAAACTATTTTACCAAACATTTATAATTATATGCCAAAACCATTACAAAACCACCGTCACCACGTCGCCGGCACCTCCGCCATCGTCGTTGCCGCCGCCGCCCCGCTGTCGTCGTAGTCATCACCACCACTGTTGCCCTTGTTGTTTGTAATTGCACGAATGCACGAATTACATGAGCACGATGAGTTTTTCTTATGTTCGTGTAATAACACGACCAAGATGATAACATACTAAATAAATTACAGGAGCATGATGAGTTTTGATTATGTTCGTGTAATAACGCGACCAATATGACAACACACTAAAGAAATTACACGAGCATGACAAGTTTTGATTGTGTTCGTGTAATCACACAACCAAAATTCTAGCATAATAAAGTAATTACACGACCACGACGAGTCTTTATTATGTTAGTGTAATCACACGACCAAGATGATAGCATACTAAAGAAATTACACGAACACGACAAGTTTGCTCGTGTAATCACACGACCAATTTTCGTGTAAATACGTGATTAAGCTTAAGTAAATGGAGGGTAATTTTGTAAGTGTGATTAATTTTTACTTTTTTTGTTTTAGGTGGCTATTATTTACTTTTCTTTTTGAAAAATGGCTATATTTGGGCATGCCCAAAATAAATTGTAAAAGACAAATAATAACCACAAACATAATAACATTTAAATTCTAGATATTTTTGATGTAAATTACCACAAATACCCCCTACTTAAATTTAATTGTATAAATGGTACAAATGATATGAAATGTATGAATGATATTCATTCATACGATTCATACGTGCAATTCAATAAACTTGCATGTCATGTATGAATGTATGATTCAATACGATTCATACTCAGAAATCTAAAAAAATAAGTATAAGAGTATTTTTGTACAAAAAATTAGACTGTAATTTAAATATTATTAAGTTGGTGATTTGTCTTTTATAATCTTATTTAGCTATTTTGTATAATCACTCCATAAAATATATTATGATTTTAAATGCAAAAGACGACTTTTTTTCTGGGTTATAACTAATATTTTTTCCTACCAGAAAATAAATATGTGTCATCCAAATCATTTTACAATACCAAAGATCAAAATAGGAAAAAAAATGGAGTACTTAGTTAGTTAAAGAGATAAGATGAATGAAGAGAAATAAAATAAAGAGGAATGTAAATCATACTTTTAAATTGGACACTTCATTGCTATTCAGACTGGATTTCTGAAAATTGCAACTTAGTTGTCAAGATCATTTTTAAATATGTCTACAAAGGAATATTAAATATATTCTTTTCACTAGATACTCTCCCCTCCCGTCTTACTAATTTAATTTAACTTTTCACACATATTAAAAAATATATTTAATATATACATATATATATATATATTAAAAAATATAATTTATATACAATAGTTATATCTTACCTTTATTTATTAGTCTAAATTTATTCTTCATCAATATTAAAGAATATTATTTTAATAAAAAACATACTTTAATATTGGTCACGTTGAGAAATTAGATTATAATTTATGAACGTCCGAAAAGCTGAATTAGTGTGGTGAGATTTCCAATAAAGGAAAGATGGACAAACTATCGATTGAAATTATACTACGAAATTATGATCGCAGCTTGCTTGACCTAATTAATGAATACTCCATCGACAATTACCTAATTTTCATTAATCGTTGTATAAAGAAAAAAAATAATTGAATTGAATTTGAAGCAAGTAAATAGATGTCTACTCTAAATTGAAATAACAGAAGAAATAGGAATTTATATGAAAATGTGGTCCTTGATAAGTCTTTAAGTTCCAGAAACGTCGAAATGGCACATATATAGATATTTATATCGTGTACGTCATTTTCATTGATGTGGTGTAATGTGAGTCATGAATTGATGAGCTTAGCCTAACTGGACAGTTGTGTGTCACATACAAATTTAAGGCTCCCTTTTGGATCATGTTCTACTTTTTATTTCTGTCTTTTTCTCTCTTTCCTTTCATTTGTGTGTTTAATCCAAAACTCCCAATTATATACTTACGCTCTTCTCTTCTTCTCAATTAAAGTTGCACTACTAACAATTTTTGCGGTTCCTTGTTATTTTGAGTTTGCATTTAAATTGAAGTGATGAATGGTTTAATTTAAGGAGAAGTTATGGAAATTTAACTTTGCGCCTTTTCCTTTTGTAATAATTCGTTTTTGTATGAGGTATTTTTTACAAATCCGTATTGAGAGTGTATTCTTTTTTGGGTCGTTCCAATTAAATTGAAACGTTTTCTTTTAGAGAGTACATCTTTTTACACACATAATTTTAAATAATATATATATATTTATATAATCATATCACTACTTTTCAACTCTTCTGAAAATATGTGTCCAAAAGTAACGCTACATCTTTACGGGAACATATGGAGTACAATACAATTATCAGGGATGACATTGGATTCTGGATCGATTTTGATTCATATATTCATATCAATTTTTTAAGAGTTTGGGTCATTAAAATTTTGAATTCGACCGACATGGCCTATTAACATCCTTAACAATTATTCATCGTGCTCCACTACTCATGTTGATTTTCAGATGTTTAATTTTTGCTCATGTTCAAAATTCAGGAAAGCGTACAAATATCGATCGCGTAATGAAATGAGATCATTCGAATACAATTTTTAATATAATATTCCCTCTGTCCACAATAAGTATATTGTGAGGAAGTCTTCACATACTTTTAAAAAATGTGTCATTATAATTTTTAATAAAGAAAGAGACACAAAATATTATATATTTAAAATTTAAAAAATAAATATTTTATGGGAAGATATCTAGAAAAGGAAATAGTACACTTTTAGTGCCTAGATATATAATAAGAATAAACTTTTGTATGAAAAGAATATTATTTAGCTCTAATCTCGAATTAGAAAAGGCAGTATATAATTTTCCTACAAGAAGGTAGGAGATAATTTCAAATGTTAGGGGTGAAATTTACTTATATATTGTCAGAAGCAAATTGTCTTAGTTTAATAGTAGCGTCATTTTGTTTTATCACAAAACTTGAGTGAGATATTACATACCGTGAGACTAATCTAATTAAGAGGTGCCATTGCTTATAAGTTTAATAAAGTGTTTAATAGAATCGTATATGATTATTAATATATCCACATGCTCAAACACCAGAAATGAGCTGTTCATATGTGTTTCAATTATTCTATGATCTATCACATTCAACATTTTATGATTTATTTTTTGCCTTCAACCTAAAGCACATGTGATTAAATTGCCAAATATCATTGGTCTCAAAAGCTTTGTTTTGATTCCGACCTAAAGCACATCTGCATGTCACATTTTTTTTAATATATGATCTTTGCAAGGTGATATCTAATGTCATGTCAATAGTCTAATATTCTATAATGTATAATTTAATTTAATATTTATTCATAATATATTATAACAAAGATAATTTAATTTTTTATTATTATTAACCCCAAAATGCTCCTGTATTATAGTTTCTTGAATATTTAACCGGCAAATGCAGACTTATATGTGGATAAGGGTTAAAAGGATGGCTCAGTTACCAGTACAAACATGTGAGCTTTTCTTTTTCTTGGATATAATATAATTTATAAATGTGCTATATTGGGAATACCAATATTTTGCATTTGTGCACATAGTTTTAGAACACAGTTTCTCTTCAATCCATGCTCATGGTATTTTAAGAATAAGATTTGAGGTTATTTTTGTGGGGTATAAAAAAAATCTTGGTAGGTGGCTTAAATTTTATATTTTGCTTCATTGTGAATAAACATTTTCTTTTGCGTGTGCCTTTTGCTAATGAAATATTATTTAAAATATTTTAGCATATTTTGTTTGTTCATGGAATGGTAGTTTGAGTTGAATTTACAAGTTGCTTACATTTTTAATATTTCATTTAGAGGGTTAATATCTGGTGTAAGCTTTTTTTTTTTCTTTTTTTTAAAAAAACTGATTTTAGTATTTAAAACACTTTTAAAGAGTTTGCGATATCAAATCTTAAAAGTCAAAATGTAATTTTCGAATTCGAAAGATTCGGATAAAATAAGATTCGAGCTTGTGTAGGAGGCCCAAAGTAGTATATGAGCCCAACTGCATATTATCTTTAAAACCCAAAATAAAATCTTAACCTAATAATGTATTTTTATTGATTCGTTTAGAATGTTCACAAAAAATATATTCACTCTCTTGTAAACATCATTTCACAAAATGCTTAATATTTTAAATATAGTAGTATTATATTTTGTAAGTCTTATTTCTCCGCTAAAATCATATGACTCGACAAATTTTTGTTAAAATTCATATCAACTTCTCGTAACACTCTTTCTAGACCAATGAAATAATAAAATAAATGCTCGGTTTAATTTGGATTAACTTGATCAGACATTAAACTTCGTTGGGTCAAGCTTGTTGATATAAACATTAAAGAATTGTTTTATTTGAATGATAACTTTATAATGGAATAAGAAAATTATGCTATTCATATCTATATTCTCTTATATGAGTAATTAACGAGATCATCAGAAGTGATGAAAATTTTACATAAAGATAATAAATGGAATATTATAGATAGGGGATGAATCTAAATATAATTAATCTATCAATATTTATTATCATAATTTTTTTTTGAAATCAAATGACATCTAAAAATATTTGAATGAGAGATTTTTGCTTGCTTAACAATTTTTCAAGCCGGGCTTTTGATCCGATGGGCTTTGATCAGGCCAACTTGGCTTATGCATCCATGTTCAAAATTTTATATACACAATTAAAAAATTGAGTAAAATGAAAATATTTTATAGCTATATAAATTACAATTAATATAGTAATTCAAATCAATCTGCATGTAATATAGATTTTACAAACTTAAAATGTATAAACATAATTAATATTAGAATTGATTTCACTTAACAAGCTGTTCTTTCTTGCCAGCTTCTTCCAATTCTCTTAATCCACCAACTTTTTGCTCGATTTCTTCAATCAATTCTTCCCTCCAAAGTTCTGCTCTTGAAGATTCCTCTATGTCTTCTTGCTGTATAACCCCCCATTTATTTCATTATTTTCAAATTTATTAAATATATATTTTTTAATTTGCAACAGAAAGTAAATAAATGAATGTGTAGTGTGCACCTTTAATTGTTACAATATTTTATTTTATTATTCTTAAAAGTATTTATTTAATTTAAATAAATTTGGTACCTTCTCATAAATCCAGTGTCCAGTTCCATCTCCTCCATCTCCCCTGTATTCTTCTGAATCATAGAATGGATCCTAAAACACAAACCCGAAAAGAATAATCTTGACCCGAAATTAATATAATATTTTTTCACACAAAAATAAAAAGAGATAGGAAAAATTAAAGTAGGAAGATTATCACCTTTGTGGAGCCAAAGAAACAGCATCCCCAAACAGTGAACATTATGTAGAATGTATCTATATATCCACAAACAACGCTGTAATCACTAACTCAGCTACACTATTTTATGTATTTTGTTGTAACCAAATAGGTTGGATTAAATGAGAAAAAAAAAAAGACACAAAATTACGTGGTTTACCTGATATCAATATCCACGGGCTACGAGGAGAACAAATTTTATTAAGCAACTAGAGTTACTAATTACGTGTCTTAAAAACCACATATATAGTATATTAAGATAATACACCAAATTGGACTTGAAAGGGAGCACTGAGATTCAAGATATAAGCAATAATTTTCTAAATAATTAGCGTTTCATTTCAATATAGAGGATCTCTTGTGCTGTAAAAAAAAAAAAAAAAACTCACAAACATTCTTGATGGCTACATCACTTAGATGCCAAATGGACTTGTGAGTGATGAGGTCTCGTTGACCTTCTGCGTGCTCAACCATCACTGCCATCAACGGCCAATCGGGAAACGCGTTGACTTTGACTAGCGACCCCCTTTGACTTCTTCTTCTTCCACCATCATTCTATTACAGTTTAATATGCAACAACTATTTTATTCTGATAAAATGTTGGCTGGGGAAAGTGATTATTGTACATACCTTGTGAAAACTTGAACTTGAGCACTGCCTGATCTGAATCAAGAAGGAAACACATATACAACTGTTTAATATCCTTGAAAAAAGAAGTCGTGCATGGAATTGGAAGCAAATTAAATTAACAATAGAGACATGAAATGTATGTTTCTTACTGATTTAGAAAATGAAGTGAATTCAGGCTTGGCTGTTTGCAGAGGATGCTTTTTGATGCAAAGCTTCACAAGTGTTAGGGAAGTGAGAGTTTCAGCCATGTTTGGAGGAGATGTTTTAGTTTGATTTACAGTTTGAAGCATTATTGTTTGGTAATAGGGTAATAGGGAAATATATATGGATAAGATTTCCATTTTATATCCACCTCTAAATCTGTGTGGACCAATACAAACTTGGGCTTGTTATACATAATATATCATCACTTCTCACTTCTTTTCTGTGGAATTGTTATAAAAAAAATCATTTTGACTACATCAAAATATAATTTATAGAATCCTTCCATGCACTTTATTTTAGGTGATTTTGATCAATATCTATATATATAATTTTATAAATTTTTTTACCTCATTAAATATTTTGATTGCAAACAAAACAGCAACAAAATTATTTCCGAAATATTAGTTGAATACAATTTGACACCAAAATGATGTTCGCAGTATACGTAGTTTCGTTTAAGCTTAGCAAAAATTTAGTACTAACACATGACTTAGATCCGATACAAAATTTTTAATAATGTAACTTGAAGAACAGAAAAGTGCATATGCATGCTATCAAGTTCACACACTGTAAACGATTTAATTTTTTAGTTCAACTTAGTTTTTTTTTGTAAATTAAATTATGAAAAAGAATCAGATAAATGTCAGAGTTAATGATATAATATTGTCTCCAATTTGAAGATCATATAATAAAATCAAAGACTGTTAAAGATCATTTTAAGAAAACAAAAACAACTATGATTTGGACATTAATGAATCAATTTACTTATCACTACGGTCGATTAGTACCTCATCTCTTTTAAGTTAAACTTAGGAGAGGGGAAAATGCTCAAAATTTGATTTTCGACGGAAATTTTTATCGCTAATTTATCCCTTGAAAATATGAGATAAGAGTATAATTACTCTTTAAATTCCTTCTTTTTTTTCCATCCCTCCCATATAAATTACAAATTCATCACTATTTTTCTCCTTAATCTCACTCTAAGGAGGAATAATATTATCCATCCTGGAGTGACCTCCTTAGAGTGAGATTAAGAAGAAAAATAGTGATAAATTTATAATTTAGATAGGATGGTGGATAAAAAAAGAAGGAATTTAAAGAATAATTATATTTTTGTCTTCCTTTTTAAAGTTTAAATTTATCCATAAAAGAAAACACAAGCTAAACATAAAAGTTATTTAATGATGGACAAGAAAAATCTGCCGTAAGATAGTAACGTATTAACCGCATATACATATGTTGTTAATTTTGGTGGTTGTGCTGCCGGAGGCTATGGTATCCATCATTGTCCCACCATCACCAATCCAATAATAAACTAAAGTGTCTTTGAGTGATTATTTGGATTAATAAAACATGTGATTGATTATTTAAAGGATAAGATTATAAAATTAATTCAAAATCAAGTACTCCATTATTTATCCATCAAAGTAAACATTAGATTAATTTGGACTAATTTTATCAATCTTTTTTATCATCCAAAGTAAACGCTACCTAAATAATCCAAAATACGATAATAAGATAAATATTAACAAGTCCAGAAGTTAATAAACACAAACTTTAACAATATCAAATACAAAATATAAAGGGTTAATTATACAAACTAGCCAAAAAAAGATTGTAAGACAAATAATAGCCACAAATATAAAACTATTTAAATTCTAGCCATTTTGAATGTGAATTACCATAAATATCATTCTACTTAAATATAATTGTATGAATGGTACGAATGATATGAAAGATATGAATAATATTTATTCATACGATTCATACGCACGTACAGCTTAATAAAATTATGTATCATGTATGAATGATACGATTCGAAACAATTCATACTATTCATACTCAGAAATGTAAAATATAATAATAAAGATATTTTAGTACAATAAATTTGTAAATGACTAGTATTTAAATATTATTATGTTAGTAGCTATTATTTGTCTTTTACAATCTTGTTTGACTATTTTGTATAATCACTCTAATAATTCGATCTGTCATCTATCATGAACAATGTATACAAATAATCATTGATCATCGGGAGGGGATGAGGTGTGAAAGTATCGTGTGACTAAGAGACCATGATTTGAGAGATTGCCTCGTACTGAGCCATTAGGCGAGCATTCTCTGCAGCTAACCGATGTTGTTCCACTTGAAACTGCTCGCGCTCTAATCGGCTCCCACTCCAATTTCATCAGTTCCATCTCCCTATGCATGAAGCTCATCCAACTCAAATCGAGAGGCTCGTGAAGAATACGAAGATCCCGCCTAAGGTCTCATCCTCATCTGTGGTGCCTGGAACACCATCTCAAATGTGGTATGTTCGATATTGTACCTCAATCTATAAAGAAATGAATTAAAATTAAAATTTAATTTCCATGACCAAGACTAAGAAAATATAAAATAAATCATTTTAATATTTGAGTTTTGATAGTCGTTGTAAGAAACACGAGATTTACGATGCCATGAAAAGTTTAAAGGATCATTTTCAAGTATCTGATCTTCTCTAGTTATTAAATATTTTAATTTTGTGTTGGCAATTGGCAGTACAGTACTAATCCGTAAAGGATTTGTCCTACATGAACATCATTATATAATTGAACTTATTATTTATTCAATAATATCCCACCATGCTAGGATCCATTAATTAAATCTTTGTTCAACCCTTAATTTCCATCAAACTAGTTGACTTTTGATTATAATTTCGCTTACAATATAGCCCACGAGCCATGTTAATGATGAGAAAAGTAACAATATTATTTAAAATAAAGAAAATAATACCAACTGTATTTAAAACCCTAATAAAATATTTGTTAAGATCAGAAAACTAACTCAAATGGAAGAGTGATACTTCCAATTTTCATTTCTTAAAACAACTTTTTTTATCAGATTAAAAAGAAATTATGAGTCTATGACGCCGCCAAAACATATATCACTCCGTCATTTTCGAAAGGAGGCACATTCCATTCTGGAATGTCTTTTCCAAAGAGAGGCATTTTTCAAAATGGAAATAATAAGAAGTGTTAAATAACAATAAAGTGCAATTAGTGTTTACTAATTGTATCTTTATTTTGTATTTATAGAATACTTTTAAAGAATAAATAAAAAAAATTTAATTTGAGTGCCAAAAAGAAATGTTTCTCTTTTGAAGAGAGGATGAAGTGGTAACATTTATATATTTTCTTGGTTATATCATCAACTTTTAACTTAATTTTAAGATGCACAATATTTTAATTTGAGTAATAACTATATTCAATATAAATAGCATAGGGGTAAAATCAAATCTCATTTGGGTGAAATAAGAAAAAGTTTAAAAGTTATGTACTTAACTTTGATGTCAAATTAAACTCATCATATTAACTAGAAAATTTAAAAGTTTGAGTATTGATTAGATTTAAAATAATAGTACTACTACTTACTTAGAGGTCTTAAACAAGACCGAGACTAAATAAAATGAGAATAAGAAAATAGAAAAGGGTATAATGACTAATGAGTTAGTCACCAACTTGATCTCCCTTGATTTCAGACTTCAACTCTACCGATTCAAAATCAAACACTATCCAAATACATACCATTAAAATAAACAAACTATGATTATAAAATTTCATGTCACTTCAATCATGACTTTCACAATTTCTATGCACAGCCAATCATTCTATGATGATATTAATGACACAAAAAGCCCCCAAAAATAAACAAAAAATCTGTATATATTTTATATTACTGCTTTACTATTTAACAACAAACATCAGTTCTGTTCTTGTTTTTTTCACTTCTTCTTTACTATCTATTAACAAACATATATTATGACTTCTTTTTCTTTTTCTCTTTGAGGTCTTGATTGAGAATGTGTTCATAATTCCTCAAAAGTGTAGAATCCGTTAGAGGAATAAAAGTCCGGGAAAGTGAAACCAACTTGAGGCTGAAGTGGAGGAAATTGTGGTCTTGAAAAGGAAGAATCCTCTTGATTTGAAGATGATGGAAAAATGGGATGATTAGTGATGGAAGAATCTTGGTGGATCTTGGAGAAGCAGTGCACGTGGTTCGACTCGGGTTCGGGCTGAGGCTGAGGCTGAGGCTCGGGCTTCATTGAATCGATCAAAGGAGGCATAGTTGAAATCGAATCGGAATCCAGAGATGATCTCTTCATTCCAGAAATGTGGACTTTCTTGCCTCCTGATGTCTTCTTAAACACTCTGCTGACCACCCAATCATTCTGCACCACAGATATCCAAAGGTGTGAGATATTGCATTCAAAACGTGAATGTCTTTTATTTGTTGAGGATTCTTGAAATAAAACAGGGGAGAGTGTGTTGTGATGGGATATGATACATTAGTGTCTGGTATGATTTTGCAGGACAAATGTGTTAGGTTATACTCCTACTAGATAGAAACGATGCATGTAAGGAAGGAGTTTGGTTATGTTTGAGAAAAATGTGTGCAACACGAGAAGTTGATCGAATTGAATTTTGAACATTATACCTTAGTGGATTTTGGAAGGTGAAGATGAGTGGAGAAATCGCCCTCTAAGCGGTACTCGTGAATGACCCAATCGGATTTGAGGCCTTTGGGGGCTCTGCCTTTGTAGAAAACCAAAGTTTTCTTCATTCCCACCAACGCTTTCCCCCTAAATATCTCTCTGTCTTTACCGGTAGCTTTCCAGTAGCCCGCCGCCGTTGCTCTGTTGGTCCTCAGCCCAGTAGGATACTTCTTATCTCTTATGCAGAAAAAATACCACTCCTTCTCCCCCAATTTCCCTCTCCCTTCATTCATTCATCCACAATTAATAATAATAATAACAAAAACATTCATTCATAAAACCTCAACAATCAACCAATCAAATTACAAAAAAGAAAAACTCACAAGGCAATTCCCACGGTTCGATTTTGTTCATGTCGACTTCGCCAATGGCGATCGCGGAGAAGGAAGGATCGACAACTTTTTTCGACAAATAATGAGTGATTAGCTCTTCATCAGTGGGGTGAAATCGGAAGCCAGGAGGCAGCTGTATGCGATCACGACCGTCTCCCATTAATTCAGGTGCGAGTTCCATCGAAATTAGGAGATTTCAGTTTGACTTTGCGGGGAAGGAAGAAGAAGCGAAGTTTTTCGCAAAGAGTTGAGGAAAAAGGGAATGGGTTTTGTGCAGAGCACTGAAAATCAGATTCCAAATTCAGCAAATAATTGTGGTGAAATTGGGAAAGAAAGAGAGAAAAATGAATAAAAGGTTTATATTAGGGGAAATGAGGTGAGAATTTTGGGAGTGAAAGGTGACGAGGAGAAGTAGAGCGAGAGAGAGAGACCCATAAATACTTGTAACTTGATGTGGTGTGTAAGTGTAATTTAGGGCTGAAAGAAACGTGATACCTAAGCAACTATTGGAGGTTATGTTTGGAAATTCACTTTTCTTGCTTTTGTATTTCACTAATCTCTCAGGAGGGTGGGTGGGTATTATGGTAAAAATACCATACGCTCAGATATTTTGTGCTAGTCCAATGTAGTATTTAAGTAGTGTAAGTGTTAATTTATAGATAAGAGAAATTATTATCAAGTCTTAAATTTTGCTTACCTCTTTTAATTAAGGGTTAGTGTGATGAATTCAGATAAGAACGATTGATGGTTATTAATCTTTTAGTCTTGTATTTATATCAACACTCTTTGGAAACAGATTTTCGGAATAAGGTGGAAAATCCATATTATGAATTCATTTTTAATTTAAACAAGATTTCGTATTTTATTGTTTCGATAAGAAAAAAGTATTACTTATGAAGAGCAAACCATGAGAAGTAGCTATTTTATTTTTTAATGACCAATATAGCCTCGATAGGTGATTTTAATTTATCTAGCACTCACTCCATCCATGAAAATGGTTTACGGTTTGACCCGACAAGAGTTATAATATTGTGTTTTGACCTTAATGGAGATACGTAATGAGTGGAGTTAGGATCCACTTCATATATTATTTTAAATTTGGTTGTGAGTAGTTAGTGGAGTTTGAGTCCCAAAGTATTGTTTTAAATTAAATTGTGTGTAGTGGATGTGGTGGGTCCACTTATTATTAAAAAAAAGTGTTAAATGTAAATCATTTTCGTAGATATCTCAAAATGGTAAAACGTAAACATTATTTTTGGTGGAGGGGGAGTAATAAAAATGCTACGTGAATATATGTGAATGTAGTAGTAGTACACAAGTGGATGATTAACAGATCGTCTGAATTCCTTTCTCCGTTTAAAAGACTATTTTAACCCTATGATACGTATTTTGCTGTGTAATTTGAAAAGAGAAATGGAATATATAAAGAGATAATTGGAGTTTATAAGGTGACACGTGTATGCCACCATCATTTTAGCTAATATATATAGACAAAAAAAGTCTATTTCATAATAACATTTTATGGAATTTCCAAAACGCTTTAAGGTGATGCGATTTTTTATTTTGAAATCAACAAAATGTACGCCTACGATCCATATTTTATTATTTGTCACAATCTATCCTATAAAATCGTTTAAATGCATTACATTTGATGCAAAATTCAATTATATTTCTAGTCCTCTAATAGGTATTAATAACTATATGTGGTTTGGGTTTATCAAGTATGTAAAACAAAGCTGCTTTTAATTATTCAATTATTATAAGAGACTGTTATAAATCATTACAGACCAAAATAAAATTTCTTGATTTGAGTATTAAAAAATATTTTGTTATCGAATTTTCGTAGAACAAAAGCCTAGCATGCATAAATGTAAAAACAAAATACACCAAAGTATATTACGAGTCTTAATTAAGTTATCAATGAGCCTAAGGCAATAAATTTTAACTATTGATCACTCATAATTAATGGTTAACTAGTATTGCACCCGTGCGATACATAATCAATTATTTCTTATTATTTATTAATATTATCATCACTTTAAAAAACAGTTATGTAATATATTGACTATCACAAATTAAATATACACTTTTTTTATGTGTGAGAAAAATAAAAATAAATTTCATCAAAACGAAGTCAATATAAATTTTATAATTAGAAATAAAAAATTACAAATGCAACAATAAGTTGCAGATCAATAAAATAAAAATAATTATATAAAAACACTAATATTTTCATTAAGAAGTTATATTCAAAATTTATAAATTTTGAAATACTTCTTTTTATACAACAATAGTAGTGGTTTTAATATCATTTTCAAATATTAATATTTTCAAACCACTACGACTGCGAACTCTTGAAATAACAACATACAATTGATCATGTGTAAATACAGGCTTAGGTAGGGGTGAGCAAAATACCCGAAATCCGAATATCCGAACCGAACCAAACCGAAATTTCTAATTTGGTTCGGATTTTTCGGATCTACGGATCGGATCGGATCGGTTTTTCCGAGAATTTCGGATTTTCGGATCGGATCGGATAAATTTAAATCCGAACTAATCCGAAATCCGAAATATATTCATATATATATATATATATATATTCTTATTATTAATTATAATAATATAACAATTATTTAAAATTTTCTAACCCTACCAATTTTCTAACCATACCAATATATATATTCTTATTATTAAATATATTGATTGTAATGAATGATTTGGTAGTTGGAACTTAGAATTTGATAATTATGTTGCTATATAACTTTGTGGAATTGTGCTTGTTTGATCGATTAAGTTGCTTCATTTTTGTTAATATTCGGATTTTTAGGTGTTAAAAAAATTGTTCTAGATTTTCGGATTTTATGTTCGGATTTTCAGTTTTTGAATTTTTTTTTTGAGATTTCGGATTTTTTGGATCGGATCGGACAAAAGTATAAAATTTTCGGATTCGGATTTTCGGATTCGGATCGGATCGGATTTTGGCTTAAATTCGGATTTTCGGATTGGTTCGGATCGGGCCAAAATCCGAACAGAAATCCGAATGCTCACCCCTAGGCTTAGGTAGAAACAAATCAATATGTGAAAGAGATTGACCCTGACTTTTATTGATGGTCATTGCATAAGACACAATAAGCGGAAATTGACGTCATTGAAACTTGAAAGGCAACCACGAATCTGCTAGTGTTAATGACATTCGTGGAATCAATACCTTTTGTTCAGCATTATGTCATGTAAGTAATTTTGCTTCCAACACATGATTACCAAGTCGTTATCATCAATCGAGTGTCATTACATAATCCTTTTGCGTGGTCAATGTTTCTCAACAACATAATAGGGGTTCCCACCTTCAAGTACAACTCATGATTTGGAATACCAAAGTATTTTATGTTGTTCAAGAATTCAGGAGTATGGAGTTGCTCGAATAAATCAATATTCGAATTTGATTTTTCATGTTGAATCAGAACTCCGATATATTTTTCCTTCTGCGCCATTCATAGCAATCATATGTTGATTTACAGATTCAACAATATCCAAAATTGGAGCCAAAATTGCTCTTTCTTGTAGATAACTTGTATTTGCAAATTTTGTAGTGTAAGAAGGATATGTACTATGAACGATTGATGCAATTGAATCCCCTGAACACTTGATCAAAACATCTTCTGGTATATCAATTTCAACATTACCATCATTTGGACCACCAAGTATCCCATCACCTATATCTGCAATCCACTTTGAGAACTTTTCTATTTCAATAGCATCATTTGCTAGTCCAATATCGTTCAATCACATATTCTTTATTAATCTAAAGACTTTGAAATATTTCCAAAGATATGATGAGTTGATGGTGGATGACACAATATCTTGTCTACTCCTCTTTGGAATAACAAACGATATTTGTCGAAGATCACCACCGAAAACAACAGTTTTTCCTCCAAATGGTTTGCTTTTACTGCATGTATTCATAGAAATTATATCTCGAAGAGTTCTATCAAGAGCTTCATAACAATGTTTGTGCACCATGGGTGCCTCATCCCATATTATAAGCTTACATCTAACAATGAGTTCAACTAGCTCACTTCCTTGCTTAATATTGCATGTCGAATCTTCATTCGGATTAATATGAATTTTAAACCTTGAATGAGATACCTCCAGGCAATAAGAGTGATGCAATTTCGCTTGACGCAACTGTTTCGACTTATTTTAAACTGTCAGTATGTGACATTGTTTAGACCAGACCCACTGTCCGATAAAGGGACTCAGTATCGGGCACGAGGAATATTTCCAGCCGATATAGTTCCAATTTATTGTATTAAATTGCTCGCAAGAGTACGACTTCGTTATAGATTAATAAGTTGACCCTAAATCGTATTCTCAAGGAAGGCTAAGCAGGGCTTTATCTATGTTGCAGACAGAAAGCAATTAAAAGGAAGGAGTTTTGATATTTTAACTATCTAATCTAATCTATATAGACGAATGAAATCAAGAACTTAAAGTACAAATAACTAGGCGAAAATTAATAAAGCGATTAAATCCTAAATCTAAGAATAATGAATTAAGAAAACTGAATTTAAACATGCTTTGAATTGATTAATTAACATGATTGAAAGATTTGTATTAATGAAGAATTGAAAATTAATCAAGAAAAGAGCAGAAAGAAAATAGATCATAAAGCAATAGAGAAAGCAGTAAAAGAACTCACGAATGTAAAAGGTAAATAATGCATTAAAGTACTCCGAGTTTGAATCTCGAACGAATCCACAATGAAATTGAAAAACGAACGGAATGGAAATCTAGACTAGTAGTGTTTCTCTCGTGGTCTAAACCTTAGACTAGAAGTAAAAACGTGAAGGAGAGGTATCAGTCTGAAATCGCGCTTGGAGGTTTAAATAGGAGTATAAGATCGCGCTAGGGTAGCGCTCGCTAGGGGGTAGCTACCCCATTGTTCTGTCTGCTACTAGCGACCGTTGGCCCCAAGTTCTGTCTTGTCCAGCCCTTTGGCCTAGCGGGTGCTAGGGGCTAGCGCTCGCTAGGTCCATCTTCGGTCCAACCCACAATTTTGCCCATTTTCTTCGTCTTTTGGTCTCGTTTCTCTTGTCAAGGCTCGTTAACCATTTTCTGTCGATTTTCACCTACAATGTAGCACTTGGAAAACCAAAACATCAACTTGAACAAATTATGAAACCGTACATACAATGGAAACGAGACCAAAAACGTATAAAACAGCAACATTTAGAACAATTTTGGATTTTGATCTCAAAGCGGATGATAAAGTCTTCCAAATGAAAGTTTTACCAGTACCTCCATAACCGTATACGAAAAAAACTCCACCATCTGAATTCACAGCATTCATAATTGTGGTATACACATTATGTTGCTCATCTGTAAGCTTAGAAACTAATATATTGTGCTCCTCCGTAAAAAATGTGCGATCATATCTCATCTCATTGGTGATCAATCTGTTTCCTTCATTTTCAAAGAGCTCTGGATTTGGAAAAGGCATTACTTGTGCATCTCTTAAACTTTTTCCCAAACTCCTTAAAACGTTTTCAATTTCCACAAGAGTGTATCTTTTGATTTGATCATCTGTCATACTAAGTTCTACAAAAATAAATCATTCAATCATTATCATTAACTTTAATAATACGATGATCTTAATAAAAAAAATATCCAAATATTTAAATATAATACCTGGATGTTGTAGAACAACTCGTCTAGTGTATAGAATATCGTTAGATAAATATGATCAACATTTATTACATACCACCTCTGGACGACTTAAAGAACCAAATACAAATAATGTAGCAAATAATTTTCTTAGTGATCGTGCAGATGCAAAATTACTTGCTTCAATTATTCCATCAATATATTTTCTATCATCATCCAACAATCCAAGTGCATAGCAAGCATCTCTGAATGAATCATATACGACGCCATTAACTATCCTTATCTCTTCGAAAGAACATGGACCACACACTACATTTAACAAACATCTTGAATAATACAATTCACCGCTTCTAGGAAGAACATAGTTTATTCTTCGAATGAAGATGTTTTTTTGTCTGGGTATCCATTGTTTAGCTGATTGATTCCAAACAAATCCAGTTGGAAAATCAGCATATGTAAGTTCTCTTACCCAAGCAAATTTCTTATTTGCTTCAAACCATGCCAAAAACATTGTATCAACTACAAACACTCTATTCACGACACTTTCAATGGGTTCGGAATAAGAGAATATGACATTTTGCTCATTAGGAAGATGAAACCTCAGTCTCTCTACAGGCGGATTAATATATTTCATTTCGAATCCCAAAATTCTCCATGCAGCCTCACATGGTGAAATATATCTGCAGTCATAGTACATCTTGATTTCATCGGCGGCAAAATCCTATTATAAAATGCAGCTGTAACACGATCATTTCCTTTGTGAATATATTTAAATAAATAAATTCAATTCACCTAAACTTATTAAAAACGTTAATAAAGTTATAATAATAATAGTATTTTAATTATAACGACATATAAGCCACTATGATTACTAAAGTAATGGACTTAACATATATAATAATATGTAATTTATAATCATTCATAATTTTTAATACGTAGCCTACTATAATTCATGGAAGTAATCAAAAAATGGGAGGAAACAAAAATATTCAATTTAAATGAAATTGTCACTAAATACATGTTTTCGAATTTAACTATTTCATACAAATATAAAATTTTCTTTAGATATATATATATATATATATATATATATAAAATTTTAAAATATTTAATGTTAGCTCTATATCATGATTTAAAAAAAATATAATTATTCATTACCTTTTCTTGTAGAATCATCGATATGCACATTAATAAGTATGATATCATCATCTAAATTTGAAATGTTGTTCCTTTCAGAAGTGACCTTGTAATCCTTATCGCCTAATATAAAAAAAATATAGTTTATTTAAATTATATTACAAATAGAAGGTCAAGTAGAGGTGTTCACGGTTACGGTCCGGAACCGAACTGTAATTGAACTGCCGGTTCATGGTTCCGAGAATTTGAAACTGGAACTGAACCATCGTTGCGGCGGTTCACAGTTCAGAACCGAACCGTGTAGGGCGGTTCCGGTTACGGTTCCAAACCGTCCAAAAAAATAATACTAATATATTTAAAATTTTTGAATATTTTATTTATTTTAATTACATACTTATTCGTATCATCATTTAATTTCATATCACATAAGTAACTTTATAATATAATAGTAGAATAACTACGTAAAAATTTATTTTAATTTAATATTAATTATATATAATAAACATATAATGATATATTAATAAAAATATAATAATAAAAAATTAGAAAAAAGTTTTTATGTGTTATTATCTCATGAATATGTTAATTAAATACCACGTTAAACACAAATACATTAATGAAATGAAATAAAATAATTAATCTATATAATTATAACAATATAAAATGAACACTAATAAATACGTATATAATGTTTTGGTTTAATTAGGTTATCATCTAATTAAATTTTATTAATATTTAATTGTTAATGTATTCGTAAGTTTAATATATTAATTATAAAAAATAATTATAAGAAATGACTATTTATAATATATTAAATAAATCGAATTGTATAAAAAAAGAGATACGGTTCCAAATAGACGGTTACGGTTCCGAACCGCCGGTTCACGATTTCAAATTTTTGTAACCGTAACCGAACCGTTCTCTACACGGTTACGATTTGAAACCGAACCGTCGGGTACGGTTACGGCTTGAAACCACCGGTTACGGTCTGATTCTGATGGTTTCGGTTCCTTTGAACACCTCTAAGGTCAAGTAACACAAAAATTTTGAAAGACAAATCAAAATCAATGCCAATAAAAATATTTAAGCTTATTTATTAATAATCACAAATTTTATAATAGCACTATCATTTTATTTAAACATAATTAATATAATAATATAATTTAAATCATTTCATTTATTATTTTATAATAATAATATCGACAATGATAAATATTATTATGATTAATATGTAATATTTTTAATTAATTGTAAGCAAACATAATCGACTACATTTAATAACATGCAAAAATCAAAATCATAAAACAGAAAAAGTTGCAATGAAAAAAATTCAATGATCCATATAAAAAATTATACTGGCCCAACAGATTAACATTATAAGCCATAAATATTTTTTCTTGAATTGGGCCCAGAAACTGTTTGAATTAAAAAATGATAATACAAGGATATGGTTCATTCTTAGAATATCAGAAGTAGGCCCAATTTGACTAATAGCAGTCGGCGGCCCATATAATTTTTAAGACAAGAAATCCTATTTTTTGGAGTATAAATAACCTATAATCTCAGCTTCTCAACCACCTCTTCTGATATGGTTTTGTTCGTATAAAACATTTCTTTATTTTCCTTTCAATTTTATTTCCATGTAAAATATTTTATAGCTTTTCAATTTCTTTGGTTTTTACGAATGATCAGCTTCTTTAGCAGTTCGACGTTGAACTATATTTTCATTTAGATGTTTTTCAGTTTTATTAAGTATTTTTTAATACCTCAAAAGGTTTTGAATGAATCAGATATGAGGAAAACATATAGATCTGTTTTCTTAAGCATTATTATTGTAAAGGAAAAATGTAGATTTGGTTTCCTTAAGACACTGTGCTTTATTTTTGAACGAACAATCATTCCTTTTACCATAGTTTCTTGATGAATCATCGTTTTTTTTGGGAATTCCAGCATTCGAATATGAATTTGTTCAGATTTTTAACTTTTATTAGATAGAGTAGCGCTCCACCGCCCGCGGTGGGCACATCTTAATGCGCCCGCAGTTGATGTGGCAATGCCACATCATTGACACATCATCATACGAGTCACTATATTTTTCGTTTTTTTATTAATTTTATTTTTATTATTATTATTTATTAAATAATATTAAACTATACCCTAACCAATAAACCCTAGTCGGAAAGTGATAATTAATAAAAAATATTTAAGTTTTAATATTTATCTACGTGGCATGCCACATCAACCGCGGGCGCATTAAGAAATGCCCACCGCGGGCGGGTGAGCATTTTCGTTATTAGATATATTTGATACCTAATAAGGTTTTGAATCATCAAGATATGAACAACACATAAAGAAAGTGTTGATCTCTGTGTGCCCTTAAAACATTATTCTAATTTCATTAAATGTTATTTTATGTGACCGTGAAATATAGATCTGGTTTGTTTGAGGCAATATTCTTGATTTTTGAACGAACAATAATCACATATTATATTTTCTTTAAGTTTTAATGATTCATTGATCTCAAAATGTTTTTAATCTATATTATAATTTTCTAAAGCATTATTTTCATTCAAGATTTATTTTGTCAATTTTTTTAGTGCAAATCTGTTTTACTAAATGCAAGATCCGAATAAAAATTAAGCCTCAAGACAGAAATACGAAATAAAAGGTAAAAAAATTATTGATTCATAGGATTTTAAATTAGCATGTTCGTTTGTTTTTTTCTGTTGCGAATTTTTTTTATTCGATATCATAAATCAATCTTTATTATTTACATAGGCAAAAAATAATTTAAGAATTTGTAGATTTGAGTTGCTTAAAAGCAAGATCTGAAAAACTTTAAAAATTTCCAGATCTGAGCTACTTAATTCTTACAGTGATTTCTTTAATTTTTAACTTTTATCTCTAAACCATATTTTCTATATCTAACTTGTAAATCTTACATCTACAGGTTTATCTAAACACAAAGCAGGGTATATCAGAATATTTCTTCTAATTCAAGATAGACATGTATATGCAAAACACATAGATAAATTTACTATCTAATATCTACATATTTTATTATCTAAATCTGTCTCAAATACAACATGCATATCACAGACATAATTACTTCAAGTTTTGTTGTTACTTGAATTTGTAAATGGATACATTGTATCTGTACTTTCCTGACTTGACATATATAAACTTCTCAAAACTTAAACTGTCTTCACTCCATTGAACTTTCTGGAAAAGATATAAGATTTTCAGTAAGTAGGATAATAGTTCGTTTTGAAATTCTTAAGTATTGATAGAGAGATACTTGCCTTTTTGATTTGCTAGGTGGATGGAGGATGACACTCGTAAACGTTGCAATAAGGTATGTCTGGACCTATATTTTAACTTCAATTTCTTGATTTTTTTGAACTTTTGTGTGTTCTGGAAATTTGGATTTTGGATCTCAAATCATATGAATCAATTTCCGTCATATACATATATATAACTGTTGTTTTTTTTATGTGTAACTGTGAATGAATGTGGTGTTTGTATATTTTAAGCCTGATTTTAAAATATTGGCCTTTTATAATTCATTAAAAATTATGATATTTTAAATTTCATTTTAAATTATGATATTTTATAATTAATAGACTATATTATGAGTAATTTTTTTATCTAAATTTTTAACCATTATCTTTTGTAAATAAATGTGTTTTGTTCAAATCTTATTGCAATTTGCAATTGCTTAAATGTGACTCGTGTTTTTTGTAAAAACGTGTTTTGGATTTATAAGTTTTTTTATTTATGCTATATATATTTTAAATATTATTATTGTTATTTTTAAAAATGTGTTCCAAATAAATACTAATTTGTAACTTATTTGTATTTATTATTCGATATTGTATTTGTTATTTGTATTTATCCTCCGCATTGATCAACTCTTGTGCTCCATATCTTGTAGGTTGTTGCATTGACTAAAGTAGTTTAAATATATAAATTGAAGAGAACTTGTGCCATATCAAATCTTAAAGAAATAGTAGTTTACCTCATCTTCCACCTTTTTTGAATCCAAGTTGTCTCTGTTCTTTTCAGTATTGGTCCGTATAAAGTACTCAAAATACTTAGTGATTTCAACTGGATCACTAATAACATTGCTTATTGAATAAGCAATATTCATATCATTTCTGCCCTTATCTTTACGGCACACCTTGAACAATGCTTTCTTACCAATCAAATTTTCAATATCCTTGAGAACTTTATTGGAATCTTCAGACTTCAACTCAAAAACGTATAAAGTTATTTCAAATTTCTTACCAATCTCGTAATATAAAATATAATTATTGTTTAATAAAATATAACTATATAAAAAACTGAATTACCAAATTAATTTCATTAACTTTATTGTCTAAAAGTTGCAAAAATTCGAGTTTCCAAACGTGAAATTTTGTTGATCAATCATCGTCGGCCATAGTAAGCGTAAGTTTGTGCCTGAAAATGAATTTCAAGTATTACTCAAACATTATGCCTTATATATTAATGATTCAGCAAACGCTAAATATTATTAACTATTTTTTGAATTCGTATATGCATCATTCCTACCTCATTCTTCCACCAACATCAAATGAATTGCATTTCTTGCAAAAGAATTTATCACTTTCTGCTTGTAATTTTGAATAGCACTTACGACATGCTAAGTATGACCATCCACTAATGTCCTCAATATTGAATATCTCAGCATGAACCCAGAAGTACTCAACCTGCACATAATTATTTGTTTTAGTAAAAATAATTTGTTTTCTGAAATTTATTTGGAAATTCATGCTATTACCTGTCCTTTACATATAATTTCTGAAATGCTTTTCAATGGTATCTCAAATTCAAGATCTTTGTATACTTGTTGGGGTATTATCTGTGTTGATTTTTTTCAGACTTGTCATTGCTTATCATATCAGAATACATGTTAAAGAGAAACATATAGTGAGAACATAAATGAAAGAAATAAGTAGACATATTTAGAGTAGTATTTGTTCTTACTTTTGTGTGAAAATTGCAACTTGAGTCTGATTGCTATCAACCGAAATTCTTGTTACTTGGTATGAACTTGAAACTTTGATTTCTCCGGTGTTTTGAAATGAAATCTTCACTAATAATTGTTTATTTCATATTTTGTTTTAAATAAACGTACATAAAAAGATACCTCTGTATGATGTGGTCTGCAAAATTGAATTATTGCAATTATAGGAGCATCTGGTTTGTTAGGCATTTTTTTCATCATCTCATCAACAAATTCATCCCATTGTGTGCATGTTATAGTTGTTCCCCTTAAGTATGGATAATTGAAAATTATTAAAATTCCAGGAAATTTAAATTACACTTCATCTTCTAGAACCACATCCATGAGCTTTGTGTTTCGCCTGTTAACTTCTGTAAGAAAAATAAATTTTGCCAATAACATCTGTAAGAAAAATTAATTTCCAATAAGTCGATACATTTTATAAGCAGATAAATAGAATGAAGATAGAAAAATAAATTTTTTATTAGACGATGTGTAACTGATGATTTCCAGAAAGAAATTAGAACTATAGGAAAAACATGAAAATAGAATTACCGAATAATATGCATGACTCGAATGTCTGGATCTTCGAAATTTCTGAAAATGACTTGAACGTAAACATGGAATTTGGGTAATCTTCATCTTCTAATATCAATTCATTATTGACTGTATCAAAAATTTCCTTCTCAATATAAGTAACCAAACAATCATTCATCCAACGATCTCCCATTCGATTTCGAAGCCGACTTTTCACAATCTTCATGGCAGAAAAAGCTTTTTCAACCGTTGCAGTTGCCATAGGTAGAACAAGTGCGAGTTTGATAAGTTTATACACCAACGGATACACAATATCTCTTTTCGTCTTCACTAATTCTCTTGCAAGAGCTCCTATCCCCTTCAAATCGGAAAATTCTTCACTAGAACACATATCCGAAAAATAATTTTGAAGTTGGTTATCTAGAGCCATTATCTCAACTGGAGAAAAATCAGTTGGATAAAAGTTTGCAAAACGCAGCAATTTCTCCTTATTAAAAGCAACAAATGTGTCATTTGGACTAAGACATTCCATGCACTGAAGTAAGTCCGTGTTTGCTTCTGAGAATCGATCATTAAGCTCTTGAAGTTGCATATCTAAAACTTCATATAATACACTTACTTTGAAGTAGTGTAAATTAGTAACTCGTGGAGCTTTGCGTTGTGATTTGGCCTTGAGAACCCGAACATCATCCATATTTAGAATTTCAATATCATGACAATTGCAAAATGTGACTACTTCCTCCAATAGACTATTCCAACCAACATCTCTCATCAGTTGCAGTCTTTCTTTTGAGACTTTAACTTGTACCATTGCATTGGCAATATCTTGACTCTTCCTCTGCAGAATCTGGGAGAGCTCATTTGTTATCCCTAATATATTTTTCATCAAATGCAAAGTGAAAGCAAAATCAAACGTTCCTAAAGAATCTATAAGACCAGAAGCTTCAGCCTTTTGTTCAGGAAGCGAACCATCTTTGACTACATAGTCTAACACATCAATAATTGTAGAAAAACTTGAAATCAAACTCATCAATGTGCCATAATGCGAACCCCAACGAGTATCACCTGCTTTTTTAAGCCCAAATTCTTGATTCAAACCACGACCACTCAAAATTTCTCCATTTCCAAGTGCTTTCCTAACTTCGGCCATTTGTTTTTCTCTAAACATATCTTTTCTCTTACAGGAACCTCCAACAACTCTAACTACTATAGCTATCAAGGTAAACAAAGAAGCAACTTGCAGATGATCTTTTGCTACTGCAACAATAGTAAGTTGAAGTTGATGTGCGAAACAATGGACATAAAAGGCAAGTGGGTTATCTTGTAAAATCAAACTTTTAAGCCCCTTGAACTCTCCACGCATATTACTTGCACGATCATATCCTTGGCCTCTAATTCTTGACATACTCAACCCAAAGTGCACAAGAAGTGATTCAATAGCTTTCTTCAATGACATAGCAGAAGTGTCACTAACATGGACAATTCCAAGAAAACGTTCAACAAGAAAGCCATTTGAATTCACATAACGTAAAACAACAGCCATCTGTTCTTTGTCTGATATATCACGAGACTCATCAACTAATATAGCAAAATTTTCATCTCCAAGTTCTTTTAGTATAGCATAAGTAGTTTCAAGAGCAGCAGCATGCACAATGTCTTTTTGAATGTCTGGAGAAGTTAATTGATTATTCTCTGGAGCATTTTGGAACACAACACTTTTTATCTCCTCATTATGATTTGCAGCAAACTTTAGGAGTTCAAGAAAGTTACCTTGATTAACCGAACTTTCTAATTCATCATGTCCTCGAAAAGGTAGGCCTTAGCGTAGCAAATATCTCACACAATCCACTGAAGCAGTTAACATTGCTCTATAAAGGTTGCGTGTTTGCTCCACTTGTTTAAATATAGCTACTTCAATATGCTGACTTTGTTTCATCAAATCTACACACTTTTGTCAAGCTTGATTATGTGCACTGTTTGGATTTCCAACATGTTTAGTAAATAACTCCTTCTTTTTCCAATTAGTGAACCCATTTGTAGTGAATGAATCTCCACCCATTTGTTTTCCAAAATCCGGACGAAATAAATAGCAACATAAACAGAAGGCAACATCTTTATTTATGCTATACTCTAACCAATTTCCAAATTCATTAAACCATGATGGACAAAATCTTCTCGATACCTTACCAATCATTCTTTGTGGGAAACTATGATTTCGAGGTTGACATGGTCCTTTTTGCAAGTAAGCTCTTCTTACTCTTTCTCGATCATTAGGATCATAACTTGAAATCTTTATCCTCAAACCCGGGTCTGATGGGAGATCATCCAAATTGATTTCAACTCGAGGTTTCTTTGAAGAGGCATGCACTTGTTCCGGATGAGTTCTTTCTCCTCGACTTGTATTTTCATTTGTCGTTGATGACTTTCTTATGAGGAATTTATCCATTTCTATTCCATATTAATATTGAAGAGTCAATGAAATTGACTTGAATAAAATAAATATTTTTATACTTTATAAATTGATAGATTTCAAGTAACAAATATTCATTCAAAATAAAATAAAAAAATCAAATTTTGTAGTTATAACATACACAAGCTTACCTATTAATGTTGTTGAATTCTTTGTGAAACTAAAAGACAACAAAATTTAAATTAATTAAACAAATCCTCCAATTATCCACTAATTAATTTAAAATATTAAACATTTAAACATATATGTGTAGTGGGGAGATGCAAGTGGGTTTGCTTAAAAATATTATTATTTCTCACATTATATCAAAAATTAGAACCTCAAGTCCTTGCACACACATTCAAAAAAATAAATTAAAATTCAATCCACCGAAAAAAGAAGCATGTTTTGAATCATAAAAAACATGTATAAATCAATTAATAGTGAAGATGAGGAACATACCTTGAGTGAGAGATATGAGTGAGCTTGCTAAAATAGGGATATGCAAGTGGATTTGCTTGAAAAGTTAAAAATGGTGCCGCTATTAACTATACACTGTAGCACACTTGCAGAATTTTGGGTGGGGGGGACTAGGGCTGGAAGTTCGGGTCGGTTATTTCGGATAACCGCTAATCGAATCGAAATTTTTGATTAACCGATAACCGATAACCGCAATTTTCGGATAGCGGGTCGGTTATCGGATAGTGTTTTTGGTAATTTTCGGTTATCGGTTATATCCGATAACCGATTGGATATAACCGAAAAACCGAAATAACCGAAATTTTAATTTAAAATTTATATATTTTATTTTTATAAATATATTTTATATTTTTAATAATTATTTAATATTTATTTTTATATACATATTTTTTATTTCTAATAATTATTCCATATTTATTACAAAATTGAAAAAATAAATAAATAAAAATATAATTGATATTAAAATTTATTTAATTTTAATTTTAATTTTAATTTTTAAATAAAAAAATCGGTTATTTTGGTTAAATCGGTTATTTCGGATAACCGATTTAACTAACCGAACGGTTAGCGGTTAACCGAAATTTGTAATTCGGTTCGGTTTCGGTTAGTGATTTTTGGATAAATTCGGTTCGGTTAACCGCAAATTTCGGTTCGGTTCGGTTCGGTTAACCGAACTTCCAGCCCTAGGGGGGACGACTAATGAGTGATGTTCTCTTTTTGAAATTGGGAGATAGACAAATTTATATAATGATGGGCTGAGCCAATAATGTAGTTTTACAATATAATATAATATCAAAATAATGTAGGCCCAATACTTAAAGTAATTAGTGGGTCATTAGTTAAATATATTGGGCCCAAATTTTAGATTGTATACTAACATAAAAAAAAATAACCTTTGCCCCAAATTTTTTAAATTTTTGGTGGGGCAATATTTAAACCATTTTACCATTTTATATATGTATATAAGTATAATTATGAAATATTGAGGTGGGGCAAGAGCCCCACCATGAGAAAGGGTAGCTCCGCCCCTGGTTGTATCTCATCGTATTTATCCCAACAACGTAATTCATGATTGCATAGACTTTACCCACTTCCAATTTAGTCTTAAAATTATCAATATCTCTTCACTAGATCGTTGCATGAACTCTATCAGCCTACAAAATTAAGCAAAGTTCAAAAAGTATATTAATTTAAAAATATGAATGATAAAATCGTGTGAATCCTTAATATACAAACCTTTTTGTCGTGGAGAACACATTCCATGCTTGATACTTCATTTTCTGTTTGTGAATTGTGATTGATAACATGTATGAACTAAAGTAGTTGTATCCCAAATTTACTCATTCCTTTTTGAAGATACTCAACAAAGCTGAACACCAGGGCCATTAGAAATCTTTTGCCAAGAAGTTTTGAAATTTTTTATAAAGTTATGATCGATGTAATTGATATCTATTTATAGCAGTAGGTTCATGTACAATTGTGGAGTGGTGGGGTTTGTAAATAGCGTCATTTTAGCAGTGAGAGAGAGGTAGTGTGCTTAAGGATTTTAGTGGTTGGTTATTAGTAATTTAATTATGATTTATAAAAGATATTTTATATTAATGGGCTTAGTATCGAGAGTTAACAAATTATTGAATTAGGTCAGATTGATGGGAATTGTATTTATTTTGTAAAATATGTTTTTTAGTTAATAGTGAAGTTGATAATATGAACTACTTGAAAATATTGATTTAACATTAACTATTTTAAATTTACTTATAATTAGGAATAAATGATATTGATATATAGTAAAAGTAAAATAATTATTATTTATGTGTGTAGTGTCACAGTTATTGGAAGACACGTTTTAAATTTCATTTGATATCTATAATTTTTAAATAAAATATTTATTTTTGGAATGCAAAGTGTGGCAGTTATTGGCAACGTATGTTTGTTGATTTTTTCAATTTAAATTTTAAATTATCATTGTCATTGAAATTAATATTAATTATAAAATCGTCATCAAGATTAAAATGCTTACTATTATATATATATATATATATATAGATGATAGCATTTTGGCGAAATTTTTTATAAGTAGAAAAATTAAGATAGAAAATATATGTTTTCATTCGCATAAGAGAGAAATTTTATATGATAAATGAGGAAATATCGTAATTATCTACTTTAATAACTTAATGGTGATAAGCTTATTCCCTCTCTATATATAATTGATGTTTATAGATACTTTCGTGCTCTTCAAATTTCAATATGTTTTTACATGCAGTTACTTTTGAAGGTATAGTAAAAGTGTTAAACTAGCTATGCATTCAATTATTTGACAATATTGTCCGTCCATAGTAATCACACAAATTCTGCATAAGTTTGAGATATTATTGTTGTGAAAATTTGAAGATCAAATATATTTTTGGCTGGGCTTTGTGTGTGTGTGTGTTTTGATCCATGTGGCCATTAATCTTATTTTCATTTTTTTCATGTATATTAATTCTTTATGTCTTGCACGCATTTGAATGAATTCAATATAATTAACTGGAATTATTAATTTAATTTATATGTAGACCTCAAGTCAAGCATGCCGTATGTTTTATTATGAGGGATGAGGAAATGTAAATCATTTTTATTATTGAAGTTCTTCTAATAAAAAGTCTAACTTCTTTACTGAATATACCAACCTAGATTTGAAATTCAAGTATTTCTTAAATTTTCCACGTTTGAACCTCTTTCTTCCTTAAACTCGGTAATGTTCCTTAAAAGTAAATTAAATTTGGAAAGGGATCATAAGAAACTGTTACAAACTTACAACTTACAAACAAGACTTAATTAAATTCAAAATGCGATATAAAATTAAGTTTATTTTGTGGTCTCGTGCTAATCAAACTAGTACTACACTCAATTTCTGAAACAAATAATATTTACTTAGAAGTAGAGTACGCGTGTTACATTTAGATAATGAATTCTTAAGTTAATTTAATCTTTTAATTATCATCAAATATAATAAGATTATCAAATGTGGTGGTCAATGTTCAGTTCAGTATTTAACACCCAAAGATTAGTACCAAAATTGAAATTGACACTGCCACCATAAAGTCATAAACGCCACTTTTTAAATGCCGAATGTTTCTGTATCCGCTTAATAAGAAACATAAAACTCAACCACCATTAATGATTAACGTTGAATAGTCGACTATCTATAGAGAGTCGAGTTCAATAAGATTTAAGTGGATCTTCCAAGTTGCCTTGCAAAAAGAACCTCCATTGCAGACCAAACACTTGATAGCTCAAACATGGTGTGGTGTCATCTAAGCTAAAGATCAAAATTTGCAGTTTTTGGTTTCAAGAATATGCGTAGTAAGGAATGCAGCCATGAAACCGAGCTTCCCTCGTGATATCGTCAAGAACGTTATATATCAGACATGCATTCTCGTGAGATCTATCACCAGCCATAAATTCATATATGCTTTCTTCTATCTGTATCCAGCTTCGACCGGGAAGCTTCCTCGTCTTCCCATCGAGCATCTTCTTCCTCACTGCCACCACATCCTCCCACTTCCTAGCTGCCGCATACACGTTTGACAGTAGCACAAAGTATCCAGCAGCACGAGAAGGCTCAACTTCCTCAGTCAACAACTCCGTCACTTCACCAGCAAGCTTCACACTTTTGTGTATCCGGCATCCACCAAGAAGGGCACCCCACACGATATCATTAGGCTTCATTGGCATAGACCTCACCACCTCATGCGCCTCATCCAGTAATCCAGCTCGACTTAGCAAATCAACCATGCACCCGTAGTGCTCTATCTCGGGCTCGATACCCCAATCTTCAACCATACTTTTGAAATAAGTGCGACCCTCGTTGACATAACCAGCGTGGCTGCAGGCACACATTACACCTAAGAATGTGATATCATCCGGTTCTTCTGAGCTCGTGCTTTGCATCCATTTAAACACGGATAGAGCCTCATTGGCATAACCGTGCTTGGCAAAACCATTTATCATACTGGTCCAAGAAACAGTAGTTCTCTGTTTCATCCTTTTGAATACTTCAAATGCTGCATCTATTTCACCACAGCTCGCATACATATGTATCAGTGCATTCTTCAAAGTAACCTTAACTGGCTTCTTCTTACAAGTGAAATGCTCGAAAACGTATGAGTGAACCCATTTCCCCAGATTCAGATCACCCAATTCAGCACATGCGGATAGTACCGGAACCAAAGTCACTTGATCAAACTCTACATTTTCGTACTGCATCTCACGGAACAAGCCTAACGCCTCCCTCGACCTCCTATTCTGCGCGCATCCGGCAATCATCGTTGTCCACGAGACGACATTCCTCCCTGGCATCTCTTCAAATATCTTTCTCGCTCCATCGAGATCACCGCACTTCATGCTTCCCAAGAGCAATGAATTCCACGTGACGATACTCCTCTGGGGCATTTCATCAAACACCTTCTTCGCCTTGGCGACTCCACCCTCCTTCCCACCATTCTTAACATAAAAATCCACCAAACTGCTCTGTACGTACATATTCGAAGAAAATCCACTCTTTAAAACCTTCCCGTGAACCTGCACTCCCTCGCCCAACAACCTCCCCTTCGTGCAGCCATTCACAACAAAGTTGTACGTATGCTCATCAGGAGGCGATGAACAACGCCGCCCCATATCATTAAACAACTCCAACGATCTACGAGGGTTACCATTGATGAGATACCCTCTGATGATCTGGTTACAGACTGCGGAACTTGGGTTAGGCGTTTGATCGAACAGGTGGTGTGCACAGGGGAAATTGTTGAAGGCTGTATAGAGGGCCAATAACTTGGTGAGGATGAAGTTTTTACGAGTTAACCCGCTGGTGGTAATGCGGCCATGGATTTGGGCGAGACGTTTCGCCGATTTGCAGTGATCTTGAAGCAGGAAGAAGACGTGCTGCTGCAGAGGCCTTGAGGTTTCCTCCAAGGGATTGCATACTTTGTTGGCTTTCAATTGATTCGGAAATATTGGGATATTTTTGTTTAAGGAAGATTGAGTTGCAGCGTCAAGAAATGAACGAGAATTCTGGGGCGAACGCATAACTAACTTGGCATTTTATTGATCATTTGGTTCTTGGATTGGAAGTTTGATGATGTACGGATTTACATAGAAGAAGAAAACCTAGCTGATGTTCACAACTTATGACTTCAGTCTCAATAATTTTTTTATCTTTTTATTTCAATAACCATAAGTATGTAAGTGTTTATAATTTTTATTTATTTATATTTTATTCTACTATACATAAGTAGTATATGACTTGATATAGTTTATGTTAATTTTTCTATTGTTTAATAATTTATATTAAATTATGTTTTAATTATATTGAAAATTTAATAATTTATAAAAACAAATACGATGAAACAAACACATAAACCACTTAATAGCGAATTTTATGAATTATAAAATCCATTAAGAATTTACGTATTCAATATGAATTGTATTTTAAATGTGATTATTTCGAACCCCAAAATTTCCATTAAAAGCATTAAGGAGGTATTTAGTATAATTCCTAAAATGAGGTCAATATTTGCTACCTCTGAAATTAATCTTCTTTGGAATAGGAAGTTGCAATTCAACACATAAGCCACTTAATAGGATAATTTATCCAGAATACAAAATCCACTTGATTAGAAATATAATTTTCTATGTTTAGACTTTCTATTTTTTTTTATGAATATAATACTAGAGTTTTGTTAAATCGTCAGACATTATTAAAAAATTTGAAAAATAAATTTAAACGATATCTAATAACTAAATTTTGAAAATATATTAATATTTTTTTTGTGAAGAACTATAGTCACAAAACCAAATAATATTATATCTACTTTATAACAACTGAAGTTTTGTAAATTTTCCTCGTGATGTTCTGTTTATTTGGGAATTGAACTTGTCTACAATGTTGCAATACACTTTCACGTTAAAACTGAAATATTTTGGACAGATTTTCTTTTCGCGGATTTAAATGATTTATATTATATAAAGTAGTGTAAGAGTCCTTCCATTTCAATAAAAATGACATAAAACTTTTAGACACGGTTATTAAAAAGAGTGTATAAAGTAATGTAAGAGTGATAAAGGTGGTGTGGTCCACACCTTTTTGGAGATATAAATTTTACTATTTTTGGAATGTGTCATTCTTAGTGGGACGTCCCAATGAGGAAAATATGTCAAACTTAGTGGACGAAAGAACTAATAAAAAAATATAACCGTTCTTTGTCACTGTATTGTCTGTACAAAGTTACTAACTCCGTCCAAAAATGTTTTTAACATATTTCTTTTTTGGTTCATCCACTAATATTTTTAACACTAAAACTTTTCATTTATAGTAACTATTCTATACATACAATCCAATTAAAAATTATAAATCATGTGAGATCCAAACTCCACTAACCTCACTTTTATACACATATCTCAATTAATAATTATTATAAGTGGGACCCAAACTCCACTAACTACACTTTTTTACACAAAATCAAAACACTACATTAAAACACGTGTAAAGTCAAAGTGTTAAACACCTTCATGGACGGAGGGAGTAGAATAATTGTTTCCAACCTGCTTTGCTGCATATCTGATAAACTCATCTACCTGTCTAGTTAGCTTGTAAAGTTGATTTGCTCATTCCATCAATTTGCCCATTAGCCTTAAGTGAAGTTGCTCATACTTGATCCATGTATCAATCTACTTAGGTTGTTGCCTTAACTTGTTTCATCCACTAATATCATTTTGATATCACGTGATTACTTTTTAGTGAAAATCATATTGACTTTCCGATCTGCTCCTTGATCTGCTATAGTTAACTTGTGCAGTTCATTGTTTTCAGACAACTTAATTTTGAACTCATGTGATCACATTTTAATACACAAAAGTAACAAAGAGTGAAAATTTGGAAGATCTCACCCAAAATAAGCCCGGAATCAGGACTTTCAACATTTTCTCTTCATCGAACCTCTCATATACACATCTTTGTCATCTTCATCATTCCAGTGAGGAAGAAACATTTGCTCCCACTTTTCATGACATACGAGATCTAGCATGTCACTATTTTTCTATCGCGATGTGATTGGCGGTAGAGCAAGATAAGTGTTGGAGCCCTCAACTTATTTTTTACATCCAATCTTCAACCTTGAGGTCACCTTATTCTCCATTGTTTTTTTGAAAGATCTCATGATCCATATTTTCTCAGGCGATAAAGGATGAGATCCTCACTATTGGGAATCACCTCACCACTCATATTTGGACATATTCATATTTGAGTTCATCACATCGTATAGGAGGTAGTGTCCGTATGGAAGACGACAACAAAAGGGGAGGCATCACTCTGGAAGAATTAGCGTTTTTCACAGGTTAGGGAGGAGGCGGAGATTTGTGAGAGAGATGATAGGGAAGAGATAAAATATAGTATATATATATAAGTGTGCGGTGTTGGTTTAGTGATAGTAAAGTTAATGCCCAAAACATTAGGTCTCGACTATATAATTTAATGTTAACATAATCCAATTTTTAGAAAATTTTGACACCAAAAAATGAGATTTTTCTAGAAATGTATTGTCACAGATGCATTTGTTTTTCATTAAAAAAACTGTCACTAATGTTAAGACTACGTAGTATATAATCTTTCTATCTATTGGTGGGCCCTATAGTGGGCTTTCTTGTATAGTGGGCTAGGGCTTCCTTTGTAAGTTTTGCTATTTATACCTCCTTGTACGCACAACATATTATCTTCACTCCTTACATGGTATCAGAGCTTAGGTTTTAAACACATTTTTCAGCCGTCAGCATTTATCCTCTTCAATCTGCCATGGCCTCCATTACCTCATCCACCACTGTCGTTCAACTCACCGCCCCTACTCATTTTCCCATCAAACAAAATTCCTCCAACTATTCAGTTTGGAGTCGTCAAGTTCGGTCCACGTTGATTGGCTTGGATCTCGTCGGCTACATCGACGGAACCATCCCAGCCCTTCCAAATTCGCTGCGGCCTCCACCACAGAACAGAATCCTTTGTATTCGATTTGGTATCGTCAAGATCAAGTCATCGTGAGCGCCCTTCTCGGTAGCTGCTCCGAATCAATCCAGCCGCTCATTTCTAACGCGACCTCTGCTCGTGATGCCTGGGTACGTTTATCCAACATGTACGCGAGTACCACTCCTGGCCGCGTACTTTTCCTAAAAGCCAAAAACCCTCGTGGAACCCGCACCATCGCTGAATATCTAAAGGACATGAACGATATTGCTGATGCCATTGCCCTAGCCGGTCAGCCCATTTCTGATTCTGACCTTGTAGCTGCGATTATCACCCAACTAGGCGACGAATATCGCTCCGTTTATTCGGCTCTCAGAGTTCGTGAATCTGCCGTCACTCTCGCGGATTTATCAGATATCCTTCAAGACATAGAACGTCTTATATCAGTTCCTACTTATGTGCCGCCACTGATGTCTACGGCAAACAACACTCAGGTGCGTTCTGGATCATCTTCTGCACCTGCTCCTGCTGTCAATCAAACTCAGTCTTCCTCCTATCGTCGCGGTGGCCGTGGAAATAGAGACCGTGGAGGACGCTCTGGAGGCCGTTCCAAGTTGCAAATCCATCTCCTCCACCGGGTTTTTCGCCTACTGTAAACAATACTCATGCAAATCAGTTTGCGCCGGCGTCCAACTCTTGGATATTTGACACAGGTGCCTCTCATCACACTGCACCTACGCCCACAAGTTTTCCAAGCTTCTCTGACTATGGGGGTCCTGATGAAATTCAGCTCGGCAACGGTACTACCTTACCCATATCTCATATTGCCTCGACTAATATCCCCACCTCTTCCCGCCCTCTTAAACTCACTAACATCCTATGTGCCCCGTCTCTTAATTGCCATTTAATCTCTGTTTCTCAGTTGTGCAATACTAACCGCGTCTCTGTTGAATTTTTTCCGTCCTCTTTTCTTGTGAAGGATCTGCAAACGGGGACTCCTCTTCTGCGGGGGCAGGTCGTCAATAATCTTTATCAACTTCCGCTCAAGTCTTCTCCTAGAGCACTCGTCACAACTACTACACCTGCCGACTGGCATCATCGCTTTGGTCACCCCTCCTTACGTGTTTCTAAGTTACTTCTTTGTCGTTTAGGTCTTTCTGTTGGTTTACCTTCAGATTTCTATTGTGAGTCATGTCTAATAAACAAGAGTCATAAACTTCCTTTTTCTAGCAATTCTCTTGTTAGCACTAAACCTTTTGAATTGTTATATACTGATGTTTGGAGCACCACCACTCGTTCTGTTGATGGTTTTGCCTACTATGTTATTTTTGTTGATCACTTCAGCAAATATGTGTGGCTATATCCTCTCAAAAACAAATCCGATGTTTTTCATATATTTCCTCAGTTCCAACGTCTTGTGGAAAACTACTTTCATACTAGTATTGTGTCCGTCTTTTCTGATAATGGAGGAGAGTTTCAAAAACTAATTCCTCTCCTAAATCAAGCTGGAATCTCTCACTTCACAACACCCCCACACACCCCAGAACACAACGGCACTGCCGAGCGCCGTCATCGTCATATTGTTGAAACTGGCTTGTCTCTTCTTCATCACGCCTCTCTCCCCATCACCTACTGGTCACATGCCTTCCAGACAGCCGTTTATTTAATAAATCGGCTTCCATCTCTCGTTATCTCAAACTGCTCACCATATGAAATTCTATACCATACCTCCCCTTCCTACGAAAAGTTAAAACCTTTTGGCTGCTTGTGTTTCCCATGGCTCAGGCCTTATCGTTCTACTAAACTCGAACCTTGTTCTTCTCCTTGCGTCTTCTTAGGATATTCGTCTGACCGGTCCTCCTACAAGTGCTTAGAGTTAACCACTCAGCGTCTATATCACTCGCGTCATGTTCATTTTGTCGAACACGAATTCCCTTTTCGTAACCCATCCCTAAACTCACAATCCTCTACTGTCTCCTCTAGCCTTATTCTGCCTCATTTCAATCGACCTGTGACTGCCTCTGCTGAAGAAGCCTCGGGAGCTGCTCCCCCGCAACCTCCTCCTCCGCCTGTTGACCCACAACCGCACTTTATCGACACACCCGCTAATCCTCCTGATCCTCCAAACTCCGAGCCACAACCTTCCCCGTCACCACCTGTGCTTGATGTTGGTGCTCGCCCAGTGCGACAACGACGTCCCAACCCTCGCTATTTTAACCCGTCCGTCATCAACCACACCACAGTCCACCCCATTCCCACTGCCATTGAACCCGCCAATGTCCGAGCTGCTCTAAAAGACCCCAAATGGAAGGCTGCTATGGATGACGAATACAATGCCTTAATCCGAAATGATACGTGGGTTCTTGTTCCTCGAAATGGTCAGCGTACAATTAGTTGTAAATGGATCTTCCGAGTGAAGCGCAACCTTGATGGCTCTGTGGCACGGTATAAAGCTCGTTTGGTTGTTCGTGGTTTCTTGCAACAACCAGGGCTTGATTACACTGAAACCTTTAGCCCTGTTGTGAAGCCTGTCACAATACGGTTAATTTTATCTATTGCTCTCTCTTCGAACTGGCCTATCAAACAACTTGATGTAAACAATGCCTTTTTGAATGGCTCTTTAACAGAGGAAGTTTATATGGATCAGCCCAGCGGTTACAAGGATCCCTCTCGCCCTGATTATGTGTGTCGCCTGACTAAGGCACTCTATGGTCTTAAGCAAGCACCGAGGGCTTGGTATTTGGCCCTTTCGGCATTTCTCCTTCGATTCGGCTTTCATCGCTCGGTTGCGGATTCCTCACTATTTTTCTATAATCACGATGGTGTACTAATGTTCTTTCTAGTGTATGTTGATGATATTGTCCTCACAGGCAACAATTCTGTGTTTTTGCACCATTTCGTTACTCAACTTGCTACTCAGTTTTCATTGAAGGATTTGGGCACTCTTCATCATTTCTTAGGCGTTGAAGCTATTCCAACTGACTCAGGGATGTTCCTAACTCAAAGGTCATACATTGCTGATATCCTTGAACAGTTTCATATGGATGGGGCCAAGCCTGTTTCTACTCCCATGGCGTCTTCTCCTCGCATCGATGCTCTAACCGGACAACCTCTTTCTGAGCCTAAGGTTTATCGCAGAGCTCTCGGCCTACTTCAGTATTTGTCCTTAACAAGGCCGGATATTTCTTTCGCGGTTAATCGTCTTTCTCAGTTTTTACACACTCCACGTGCACCTCATTGGGAGGCAGTGAAGAGAGTTTTACGCTATCTTAAGGGCACCCTAGATCGTGGTCTCTATCTTCATCGTCGGGTTGCCCCGCACCTTACTATATTCTCTGATGCTGATTGGGGAGGTTCTTTAGATGATGGGCGCTCTACCACTGGCTACGCTATATATTTTGGTCGAAATTTGGTTTCTTGGAAATCTGCAAAGCAGCGCTGTGTCTCGCGCTCTTCCACCGAATCCGAATATCGTGCTATTGCATCGGCTGCTGCTGAAGCCCTTTGGGTCACGAATCTGTTGCAAGAAGTGGGAATTTCCTTGTCCGGCCCTTCTACTCTATTATGCGATAATCTCGGTGTCACTTATGTCTGCAAAAATCCCATTTTTCACTCTCGCATGAAGCACCTTGCACTTGATTACTTCTTTGTTCGAGAGCATGTTCAAAAAGGTCTTCTTCATGTCCAACATATCACCGCAGCTGACCAGGTTGCTGACATTCTCACGAAGCCTCTTGAGTCGTCTCTTTTCTTCAAGTTTCGGTCCAAGCTGGGTCTCCCTGATGGAGCCTCCATCTTGCGGGGGCATGTTAAGACTACGTAGTATATAATCTTTGTATCTATTGGTGGGCCATATAGTGGGCTTTCTTGTATAGTGGGCTAGGGCTTCCTTTGTAAGTTTTGCTATTTATACCTCCTTGTACGCACAATTGTAATTAATGAACATATTATCTTCACTCCTTACAACTAATAGGGTCTTTGACTGGATGGCTGAGAAATACTCAAAAAAGAGGAAATGGGGGAAAGTCTGATTTATGTCGACTATACACAAATTTTAATGTGTGAATTGAGGGTTCATACTCTACAAAAACATTTTATCAATTGTTATAATTTATTCTCGAGGAAATTGATAGTTATTATTGTGAATACGTTAGAGGGATGACCCGATTTAGCAAACTGATCATTAAGACGTAGTATAAAATATTATATACACAATGTTTAGTCTACCTAAAAGATAATTAAGTGCATATAGTTTTATTATTATTTCTTCCTTCCCTTTAGATAGAAGTGTTGAATTGTTTAATAAAATAAGAAATTAAGTATTATTTTTAAAATAAAGTGGAATTTTTTATAATAAAATAGGAGATAAAATATAAAATTTTAATATAAAGTAAGTTTTTAGATATATTTTATATGCTATAGTATTTATTTTGGAAAATGCAAGTATTAAAACATGACATTTTTATTTAATAGGATGAGGAAATATATGAATTATAAAAATCTTGAGAGAAGTGTAGTTTTAATTCATTAATAGAATGGAGGGAGATTCATTTTTATTCATGGTATTATAATTTTCGATCTCTATCAATATGGGTATATTATACATAATTCTTATAAAAAGGTATTGATCTCGATTGTCGATTATAATAAAATGTTACTATCTTCGTCCCACTTTACTTGAAATATTTTATATTCAAATAAGTGTATTATAATAATAAAACGTATAACCTTAAAATATGCTAACGTACAATTGTACAAATATTTTCTAAAGTTTAAATTCTTTCAGCATCCAGTATATTTTACTGCTGAATGTTATATGTGTGTTATATACACATGCTTGATTGTTCGGTCTCAAAATTAGCAGACAGCTTAGCAGAAAAAATATTAAATAATTTAATTTAAAAATAAAATAAAATTCAAATTGGGAATATCTTTTGGACTATTCAATTCCCTTTGAAATATATATATTGGACTGCAAAGAAATAGCTTCTTCGGGCCTCGAAATTAGAAGAGGAAAGGCCCAAAACAAAACAGATGTATAGCAAAAAAATATTAATGGCCCATGCAGGTTTCGAACCTGCGACCTTGGCGTTATTAGCACCACGCTCTAACCAACTGAGCTAATGGGCCATATATTTATATTTTATGATATAATTAATTTATCGTAATCAAAAATAATTCTTAATCCATTCATTAAAGATAAATTTAATTAAGAGTTTTGACATCCTTTAAATTCCTCATTTTCTCATTTGTCATTGTCTACAAATTAATAATACATTATTTCTCCCTCTTCCCAACTATAAGGTGAGATAATATTATTATTTCGAAATTTGGAATCATAATATTATCTCACTTTAGAATTATAGAATTATAATTTAAAAAAGAAGCAAATAATAAAAAAGAGAGAATTTAAAAATGAGAAAATTATTAATATTCTTTTTTTAATGAAAATTATTAATATTCATATTATAGTGATAAATTTATCCATAAAAGGAAGACAAACTAAGAAGAAAAGGTTGTTATTTGATAGTTTCATATTGAGAAGAAAAGGGAGACATTGAGCTTCAAAAATATTCACTCAAACGGCCGATGACCACCAATTATTATTATCCCCGTCTAATTTAAATTAAAGGTGGCAATATTCTTGATTTGTAGGTATATTAAAAGTCGGGTTAGATGTTAATCGAAGTTTGACTGATCTGACTATGAGCTAATCGGTCACATTTAGGAGCTCGGATGCTAATCAGCTATGTAGACGCAATAGTCGTTTTTAGTCTGCACAAATGGATCGAGACTGATCGGGCCAGCTGGTTGGATTATGCGGCTAAATAGAGTTTTATTAATAATTTAATTCATCTTTCATCATCTGCTAAACCGTACATTTATGATTTAATCTATACTTGCACCCATTGCAATGACCAAATCAAAACCTAGTGTACCTCAAGATGAAAAAGAAAAGAAAAGAAGAAATCAAATTAATTACTTGCCGTTAATCCCTTCATACTAACTTCACAAAAACCATGAGTGCATGCATGGGATCATAATTTAATGTCTATAAATTAATTTCTAATAAGGGGTTTAAATTTAATTAAACAAATAAATTTGAAATACAGTAAAAATTAAATATTTCAAAATGAATTAGGACTAGACTACTAGTGGATATCGTACGGTCGTACCCCTCTTCCTGCATCCAGCAATTTCCTGTAATATTTTATCTCCCCAGCCCTGTAACTTTTACACATACAGTCGATTAAATTAATGTATGTATATATATATATACATCAACAAATGAAATAATTTTGTCCAAAAAAATATATAATGGAAGGAAAAGGTAACTGATTAATAACACAACACAGTCTGACTTGATTAAAAATCCACATCTGGTTTATTATTTGTGATTTGAACTATCCAACTTATATAAATATGTGTTATTGGTTTAATTACTCCCGAATAAACATATTCCCTTAATTGAAAGTGGACGAAAAACTAAGGTTGGAATTTCTTTCCCAATATATATATATTAGGAAGATTGGGTCGCATCAAGAATTTAAAAATGGAGATAGGCAATAAGAATCAATGTCACATCTAAAGCATGTGGCAAAGTTTAGTTAATTAGGTATTATATTAAACATAAATAACATGTGATAAATATATTTGGTGCCGATCTAATTAAAAGCACAGCTAGCTTGCATTTGGTAACAATCACCATGCATGTCATGTAATAAAATATGCTTCTCTATGTCATTTCCTCACATTAATAATAAGTACTACTATGCTACATAATAGATTTTCTATATCGTCATTTATATATTATTATACTTACAATTAAAGAAAGTTGTCTTCAAATATTTAATCACAAAAAAATTGTATTTTATTGATTATTGTTGGAAAATGATTTTGAGTTTCTAAATACAATTTTTTGAAAATTAAATTGGTTTGAGATTATTCTACTTTTGTGTATGAAATAATGCAATATTACATATTTTTTAAAATTGATTTCGATGAAAAATTATAAAGATGTAACTGAGGTTAGAAGAATGTTTTATTAAACAATAACTCAATGTCATCAAGTTTTTTACTCAAACACATGGATAACAAATTGTTTTCTTGAAAGTCTGTTAGACTTTTGACGTTTTAGTGGCCATGAAGGTGTTTATTCGGTGGCCTATGATCTCCTCTTGGTGTGGCTATAAAAGGGTGAATTTGGAGAAAGGTTCTACACGCGAACACCAACATGTGTTCTCTCATCTCTTCTCTTGCATGCATTTTCATAGTAGTAATAATGTTAAGAGCATTGTTTAATCGATTCTTAAACTTCGTCTAGTTTATCGCAACTTTTGAGTTCGTGGCGCTATTACTCTAAATGACGAAGTCGTTTTTATCTTTGGAGGCAATATGCTGGACCATGAGCAATAGTCAAAAGCATATCTCGTTTTACAGAAAGAAGTCTTCATCGACTCTACTTTTCAAACTTTTATGTATTTCGATTTTAATTTTTTTGTAACTCGTTCTATTTTTATGTTCAATTGAATGGTAATATTCAAAGATATTGCATTCTCGTCCCTCGATTTTATCCACAATTATATATGAGTACCCTCTTAATCGATGTTTTCCATCATGTTCGAAATCGATTGAAAATTCTCGTCTTTCTTAAGGTTGTAATGTCTTTGTACTCGAATATTTTCATGTACCTTTTGTTCTCGAATATTCCAAAGAGCACGTTTTAAAAGTGCACGAAAATTTATGGGAAAAATATTGATGGCAGAAATTGAAATTTGGTACGCCAAACATTGTGCCTGCCACTGCAAAAATTAAATTGAAATTAGCAAATAGTAATGGTTGCATTTATAAAACGTTGTGTAGTACGCTTCCAAGTTGGGAAAATTGTTTGAGATCTTCTTTTAGTTTTAGCATATATTTATATATATCTGCACTCAAGCTAGCTTGCTCATGAAAATTAAATAATTAATTAATTTGCCTTTTTGGTAAGTGTTGCACTATCTATTTATTTTATAGAAGTATTTAATTTGTGTTGAATGTTGATCTATATCCATCCACAACAAATCGATCCTAATGCGAATTCTTTCAAACTCAAGATGCATGCCTAAGCAGTTCCACCTAATCTTTTGAATACTTTTACTTTATACACAAATACATTAGGCATAATACAACACTACACAACACGTGCGATGAGATCCAATGTAATTGGGATTAATATATAATAAATCTTAATAATTTTGATTAATTATTTTGTAATAAAAATTTATCGATCATGCACGATGCACCTTCTTAGATGGGACCTTAATGTACTCATGAATTATGTCTGATAATAGTACTCTAGAAGACCATATATAGCAGTTGATAGATAATAGATGATCGATAAAATTTATTTTTAGTAACAAATATAAATGTGTGGATAAAAAATTTCCTTTATACTCCTTCATCCACACGTATTAACATTTCATGTATGTGTAACTAAAAATATTAATTCACACAAGAAACTGAACTTTTACTCGCACATAATTAGCCACATATAATACCCTAGTTTCTACCATTTCAATATACACATAACTTTCACGTCAACATACACGTAATTTCACATCATTATTATACTATGATACGACATATTATCTACACATAAAATTTATCTTTAGTAACGTATATAAATGTATGGGCAATATAATGATTTATCCACATATATATTATATGTGGATAAAATTTTTCCTACACACTCATTCGTCCACACATGTTAAGGTTTTATATATGTATAACTAAAAATATTAATTCACACATAAGTATATTTTTTAGCTACGTATAGAAGTGTAGGTAAAACCCACAATTTTTGTAGCGTATGTAAGTGAATGCTATATATGATCCTTGACCTTGAGGCCCCAAACGACATAGTTTAGCTGTAATATGTTTAAAATAAATAAATAAAATTTTAGTACAATGGAATGAATGGACTCTGACGCATGCAAACTCTGTAGATTTGGTTTTGGATATTAACCGGTCATTCTACCACTAAACCAACATATATACATTATCACTTTTCAGTTTGATTTAAAACGTACGTACGCAGATCTGAGTTTTACCTGAAAGCCTATATTTATATAAAAGGCTTATTAATTAGATAAAAGAATATCTATCTTTGTAGATGATAATTAGAGAAGCGTGATGCAGAAACAACAATAAAAGTTAGGCCAGCCCTAAAAAGTTGGCACACCAAACAAACTCTTTGCATATATATATAGTCTACTGCATCTGCATGCATGGTATGGTATGGTATGGTAGTGGGGACTAAGATTTTGAGGACTTATAAGCTAAAGACATCGCAGAATTGCATGTATATACATAGAGATCAAATGGAAAAGGGCAAGAGCGTCATTAACCGTTCAGATCCCGCCAAGCTCAGGATTTTGCTATGTGATACTAATGCAGAAACTTGCCATGAAATGCTTGCTCGTCTCCGCCGATGCTCTTACCAGGGTGGGTTATATTCTTAATTCCCTTTTTTACCCTTTATTTCATTTTTCATTTTGATTGATACTCCAGCTAGCTAGCTAGCATTTAACTAATTAACAAGTCCTAATTAAATCTCTCTATTGAATAATTAATGCATGCTGCAGATACAACTTAATTATACTGCATACTCTCCATTGTCTAACATGCATATATGCTTATTCTCCTTCGATCCCCACCAAAACAGAAAGAAAAACAAAAGAAAAGAAAACATACCTGCTTATTATTCCACGATGTACATGCATGCATGTTCTAAAATTATTCATTATTCTAAATGGTTGATTGCCTTAAAAGCTCCAAACTTTGTATATATATATTTTTCAACAGATTTCATCACGTTGGGAATTTTCCAAATGTCACACTTATTATTTGTTTGAGCTAGGCTACACGAAGTCTCTCATTAGAAGGTTTCCAATACTTTGGCGTTAATTAATCGCATCTTTTAATTTTTTCTATTTACACAACTTAGTCAATGATACGTACACATATAGAAATACTTAAAAATATATAGGGTGGGCATGCATGTTGCAATTGAAACAACCAAAAAGTAATCACATATATTGTCCTAAGAAAATGATATTTATAATTAAACATTGTGATTTTTATTTTATTTTTTAATTTTTTTTATGAATATATATATATAACAATATTTCAGTAGACGCGGTATGGTCGGCATCGGAGGTGATGGATACGGTGAATTCACAAGGGCCTTTAGCTGACATCATCGTCGCCGAAATCGGGCTTCTAATGGCGGATGAGGCTTACCTAATGAGGTACATCATGCGCGATCAAAGGCTTCAATACATCCCTATCATCGGTGAGTAGCTACACTACTAATTAATTAAAATATTGTACTAGTATATTTGATAATCCAAAGTAAGTAAGTAAAGACTAAAGTTTTGAATTATTGTTGTTGAATTGATTAGTCCTAACTATGCAAGATCAAGTGTTGATGACTATGAAGGCATTAAGGCTCGGAGCAATGGGCTATCTGGTCATGCCACTTCACTCCGAAGACGAGCTCTCTATTCTGCACTTGCTCTTCCAAAACTAGCTACCTACCTACCCAACCTTCATTCTTCGTATATCTATACCGCCCACTACCATGCACATCAATCTATACTAATCCATTAACTACTTTAATTAATTATAGCATTATTATATTATGTTTACTTGGAGATCAATTCTAGCTAATTTTCTGATGAGGAGCAATTAATGTCGTGTAATACTGATCGAAAAGAGTTGTTGAAATGTTATTCAATTGGATATATAAATTTAATATCTCCATCGCTCTACAAAATTATAATTAATATATATAAATATATTGATGTCTCCCGGCTTTGGAAAAAATTCATGATCAGATCGAGTAATCAATTTCTCTATTTGTGAGTCGCAATTGTAGGAATTACACCCCAAATATTTCCCCCTTAAAAGGCCTCATAAGGGGGAGGGGGAAACCTCCAAATATACATATGCCAAAGACCATTATTGGTCGATGTGGGACGGGGTTCCAACAGCAATGATTATATATATGCCTTGTGCCCATGTATAGCTTAATGTTCCACTATCAAATTTATTATGAATTCAAATAACTAAATTAAAGTATTTTTCAAGCATTATATTTAGTCCTCGATGAACATGTTTAATTAATTAACTTGAAAGAAAACAAATTAATATTGATCTTCAAAATCCATGCGAGTATATATCAATAAAAATTGTATGCATGGATATATTAGTCTATATATATTGATTTTTATATCTCAATAGGATACTATGGGCTTAATTTAAACAGGTCACAGGCCTCTTCACCTCATAGGGTAATTTTAAATGAAAGCCCGTATCTCTTTTCATAGCCCCTTAATTTATAACAATAATAAAAATAAATATATATTTACAAGTATATTCTTATAGCCATTAATATTCCCCTTCAAGCTTCAACAATCACGCAAAATCAAAGTATGTATCTATAGTCCCTCAAAATATTGTCAGTATTTCCGGCGACCCATCTAAAAATCATTATAAAATCGACTCATGGTCCGTACCGATTCAATCTTTCATGTAAAAGTTTTAACCGAAGAAGTTCAATCAGCTCTTTAAAATCCTCAACATGTCACTCGACTTACATTAATGGGAGATAAAAGCAAATAAAAAATCATTTTACATTAAATATTTACTTGAAAATAATGCAACATGTCATTTCTGTATGAACGAATCGAGTATTATCTTAGGACATAAAGTACAGATCATCTTCTTCAAATGCTTATTGAGTTATTGATTGTTTGAGAATAATCCTATTTGACTTGTTAATGAACCAAAAAATTACGATTAAATTATAAATGTGGGAATTTGCTTTGGAAATAAAAGTAGAAGGATTAGAGAGATTTTGGCTACGGATTGTTGCCGGAGCTGATGATCATATTCTGCAGAAACCGATGGGAGAGGTGGAGGGGAGTTTCGCCGGAAACTAATCTGGTAGTTATGGGAAAAGATGCATTTTTGGAAGCTAAAAGGGTATAAAAGTAAATTCAATATTATCTTTAATAGGAGTATTATTTTAAGGTTCCATTTGGTAGGATGGTTAGGATATAAGTAGATAGGATAAAAATAGTAGGGAGAGTTAGGAAATGAGGGGTTAATTCTAGAATGGAGATTTGTTTGGTAGACAAGATAAGAGTTGAGATAAAATTTATAATTGTTTGGTAGGATGGTTTAAACCTTAGATAAAATGGTGCTATTACAAATATGCCCTTTAACCTTTTTTTAAATTATGAAAATGTCATAACATATATTAACACATCATTCTCACTTATTTTCTTCTATATTTTTATAAAATAAAAACTATAATATATAAAATGATTTTAAATTTTTTTCTTTCAAATTTTATTATAACCAACTCAAATTTATTTTCTTTTAAAATTATATTATATTTTATCTTTTATTATAAATAACTATATTATCAAATCATTAAGATATAAACCATTAATCTGTATATAAACCAACTCAAATTAATCTGTATATAAACCAACTAAGCTATAAATCTGTAAACCATTAATCTGTATATAAACCATTTATAACCAACTCAAATTAATCTGTATATAAACCATTAAGCTATAAACCATTAATATGTAAACCATTAATCTGTAAATAATTACGCTATATTATAAATAACTATTTTAAAGCTCTAAAGAAGCTGTATATATATTAACATACATATATCCAAATATTCCTACACAAAAATGGGAGATCAAATACATCCCTTCGTATCTAGGTGAGAGTCTTTTCAACAAGAGAATGAAAACACCTTCTTCATCACCTCAATCCAGCTCTGCACAGCCACTTTCCTCAAACCCTCCGCCCTTGTTGCAAGCCTCACCTCCACAGCTGCGTTCCACCTCCCGTCGCTCGCATACAGCCTCAACAGCAGCATGTAACTCCCAATCGCGCCCATGCTCATATCAAAGCATTTACCAAGAAAATCAAGTAATTCAAGCATATCTAATTAACTTCACTCTCTGACAGCTCTTTAGCTTGAATATATAACATCTTAAGCTTTGATAGTGAAGTATCATCCAGCTTCTCAACCATATCTGGAGCTGCTTGCATAAACAAGAAATAGACTAAACTGTTAAAACTTGTGCCGTCTCAAAATCATCGACATTACTAACATTTTTCTATAAGAAAGACTAATAATCTAGGACTATATAAAATGAGTTTATGCAGTTGAGATCTCCAATTAAAAAGGCTCACCAGTGTTATCAGTTATCACACGATTCAATTCGATTCTTCCTCGACTCCAGATCATCAAGATAGTTCTGGTATATGTAAGAAGCAAACCCCCAAATAGATTCCCCATTCTCCACTAGCAAAAACTCTCCATATCACTAGCAGTTGTTGCAAAAGGATGATTTGCAGGGATCCATCTGACAGTTTTAGGGTCTACATCAGGAGGTATCGGATCGCCTTCCTTGAGAAATACTTCCTAACCATTAAAATTCCATCTTCACAATTTATATGACTTTTAACAATTTCGAATAAGGTTTACAGTATGACGAAGCTATAGAAAATTAAATATGCACTTACCAAATAAAGCAAGAATATGGCGTCGCCCAAAATCAAGACAAAACTAATAGGTGGTTCTTCAAATTCGAGACCAAATTAAGATAACCACTAAACCCTAACCAATATACCCTAAGATGGAGCAAAATTGGCGGTGGTTTTTGATAGGATTTCATCAAAATAACCACTTAACCCTAAGCAAAATCGAGACCAAATAAATAAAAAACAAGGCTAAGAGTATGAAATTACCTTCTGTTCAGTACTGATCTTTGCAATCAAAAGGTGGTTCTTCAATTTTGCAGTGAAGCCCGCTGATTCTCAATTTCTTTCCTCGCGTCGCGTTCGGCTGGGAGAAGAAGGAAGAACGCGTTTTGTTCCCAAAAGGATGGCTTCAACTCGAATTTGCAAACACACAAAGCAGCGTTTCGTCGAGCTCGCGAGGGAGAAGAGACGGGTTTTGAAAATTTCAGAATCGGAAATATAGAAATGAAGCAGACAAAGTATGAGAAGGGCAAATTTGGAATTATCTTACATCCCTTCTTTTACTGTTGTGTTAGGATAGATTTAATATCACCCATTTGGACGGTTTATAATCCGTCTATAACTTGGGGAAATCTTCGGGCTGGGTTTACTGTCACGGGCCAATGGAAAGTTCAAAAATGCTACCAAATGTAGGATTTGGATAGATTAAGTTTGCCTAACAGGCCATATCATAGGCTATAGTGAGAAGATTGGGGGCTATGTCTAAAATTACCCCACTGAGATATATATCTGCACACTAATCGAAATTCTGCAGCCCAATTTTTGTCTTCCCTTGTCCAATTAAACTATCTATATAATTTTAACAAGGAGACTTTGAGGCACACAGAAATAATTGTCCAATTATACAGCATTTATAGTTGATTAATTTTGAGACTTATGAAGAAATAATGTAAAGCTGAATTGCCACATATCGGTTGGTATGAATTCATAACAAAAAGGTGAAATGTCGCCAACTAAAATTTTATCTTGATTAATATAAATATAGGTTATGTTTGAGATCTATGATACTCATCTCAAGATAATTGCTCTATATTAAGATAATTACTCTATAATATTGAACAATTATCTTGAGATTAGTATCGTGTCATGGATATATATATAGTCATATTAATATTCTTATATAAGGCGCACAACGACGACACGTATTAGCAAATACTATGAGTAGTTGAAAAGGGCAATTGTTGGTGCATTAATCATTCCATCATAAATTGATTTTTATAAATAAAATATTCAAGCTATTACCTTTTTTAATTTCTAAACATATCCTCCAATTTATATTTTAATTATGGGCGTGGGACCAAAAACTATTGAAAGGGAAATATTATATAAATTAAGTTATGCATGATGTTGCCGCTAAGTTTGTTCTAGCCTATGTCTAAAGACTTGAAGTTAGATACTTCCCTTGATCATATTACATTTAGGGCCGTTAAAATTTAACGAAAAAAATGGTATACCGTACTTATCGTATCGAAAATATTGTAAAATACCGAATATAAGGTATACCGTAATTTTTGATAAAGTATGATATCGTATCAAACTTTTCGGTAAGGTAAAGGTATAAGTTTTCCAAATACCGAGGTATACCGTCATATACCGTACCACAATATATAACGAACAAATTGGCAGTTTTCGTATATATAAATATACACACATATATATAATTATATGTACATATATATTCAATTTTAATTATAACAAAATAGTTTATTTATGAATTGTGAACTATAGTTAAAAAATATTAGTGATAAATTACAACATATATGAGTTTATTGATAATTAAAAATATTGAACAAGACATATATTTTGTTACATAACTAAATAGGTATGATATAATTATACTAAATTATTTTCTAAAATTAGCATATCAATTTAAATAATTGTGCAACTAATCACAATAAAATAAAGATACTTATAATTCAAAAGTATGTTTTATATATATATTGGTGTTTTATATGATCATATGACTATGTATACTTAATTTTAAATATAATGTAAGTTATAATATATAATTAATAAAAATATACATAATTTATTACCCCATCTGTCTCACTATTCTTGGCCTCAATAGTCAATAAAACACTCACAGTTTTGGTCAAACGAAGGCAAGAATAATGGAACTGAGGGAGTATAATATATTATGTAAATATGACAAAATTAGTAAGGTTGTAATTCATATACTTAAATCTAGTAGTTATATAACAATGTAACAATATAATTAGTTCATATTTTAGTAATTAATTATATGATATTAGTAGTTAATCTCGAAAATTATGTTATTATAAAAATAATACTTACTCCCTCCTATTTTTTTAAATGATATTTTGAGTTTATGCACAACTATTAAGAAACTTTTTTTATACCTATATTAACCTTATTTAATGTTAATTTACTTTAAATAACCTTAATTATTTTAGTGTAAAAATAATAAAAGAGCTCTTCTATAAAGTAAATTCAAGTGTGAAAACAATTTAATATACCTTATATATATTGAGAATATGATGAAATAGAAACAAAATTTTATGTTGTAAATAAGGGTATGATTGAAAAAAGTATCCAAAACATCATTTGTTTTTCAAAAAGGTAAAAAGGCCAAAACATCATTTATTAAAAATAGGAGGGAGTAGTATTTTTTATATGTTTGATGTTATTTAAAGTGTCGTTCATTATATTTTATATATGCACATAATTTAAATAAATAAACTTTTTGTATACCGAAAATAAGGTAAGATATAAGTATATAAAAACGTCATACCGAAAGTAAGGTATATCGAATTAAGGTATACCAAAAAGTATGATAAGGTAACGGTGTTAAATTTTCTATACAAAAAGTAAAGATAAGGTATAAAGTATGACGATTTTAGTAAGTTATACCGTACCTGACACCCCTAATCAGATCTATGTGCCAAAGCATGTATTTGTAGTTTTGTACCTTTTTCAGTAAACATGATATGCCATCTTTTGAAAAAAATAAAAATAAACATGATACGCTACATTAATATTTTTATTAGAACGTACTTACCAAAAGCTTTAAATTTTTATTAGGACGTACCCCAAGTAATTGACGTCCTCTTTTTTTTTAAAAATTATTTTATTTTCCCTTTTTGTTTCAGGGGTTTGTAATGTCATTTTGTAGAGTGAGCAAATGGTTTTCAATTCTCGATTCTAATCAGAAATGAACTGCAATTGTCGGTACTTTTGGAACCAAGAATCGAATTATTCGGTTCCAGTACTGAAATCAGTTCTTAATTCTCTTAACATTTCAGGTATCGGTTCAACTCGATCAATTCCGAATAGAACCGAAACAACCGAAAATTGAAACTTCTTTTTATTTTATAATTTATTACATTAATTCGAATTTCTAAATCATAATTTACTAAAATATAATTTCACAATTCATATACATTAGTGATCTCTCCAACATCCACTCTCTCCACAGCCCTTCCAACCAAACTTCGGTAGGGCCACAGTGTCACCAACCACCACGTGCCCTTGCACGACTGCACCCTAGCAAGGCAGCCACTGCGCACCCCCACTGACACGTTCGCGTGACGTCCACACCAAGCAACTGCACACCCCGTTGATCTTGTACTAATTCAGTTTCGATCGGTACTAATCGGAATCGAAATGAGAAATCGAATTAATTTTTCGGGTACCCAATTATTCAATTGATTCTTATATTTTGCTTATTTTCGATTCAATTATCTGAAATCGAACCGATTCTTACCCTTAATCATTTGTACCTTTTATATATTGTTTTTTTAAGTACTTCCAAGTTCCAACATTTCCCTCTATCAACTATATTACATTACATATGCAAATGTTCAAACTTGTAGTGAACAAAAAGTAACAAATACTAAGTTTTTACAATTATTATTAGTTACTATTTGTTGTAGTGACATGTAATTAATGATATAATTATTACTATCTCTGTCTATCAAAGGTGTACACTTATTTCATATTTGAGTCGTTCATTTTTTTGGAAGATGATCTCACAAACATTCAATATTTAATCTTCACATATATTTTACTTTTATGGATCAAATTTTCAACAACTTCTTTTTAAAACTCTTGCCAACTCACATATTGAAGAATGTAGATAATTATTTATTATATTTTTTAATTTTAAACCTTTTAAAGTTAAAGTTTTTTATTTTTATATTTTAATAAATAATCATTTTAAAAATAAATTATTAAAAAACATATATAATTAATTAGATTTTAATAATTAATTATTTTAAAAATTAAAAAAAATAATTATGAAATAAAATATTTCGGACAAAGCAAACCACACCAAAATAAATTCAATTATTTTTATACAATTAATTTGATTTGATTTAATTTTAAACAAAATCGAAACAAATAGCAGATGAAAAAACCTGAAAAACTGAATTAATTATCCTCATACTATTAGTTGGCACCCGTTCATCATATCTATGACTTGGGATTAGGAATAACTGAATAATATTCTTGATCTACAATTAAAAAAAAACAAGAAACCAAATTTTATGAAGTGGAATTATCTCTTTGTTTTCCCGAATGATTGATTCATCAGAGGTAGTTTAGTCCCACTCAGTGAAGTTTAATCCCACACCAACTTCACCTATCCCACTACCATACCTTACAACTCTATAGGAGTAACAATAATCCAAAAGACACGTTCCTATATTATTACAATACATGCTACTGTTAATAAACATCTTAACGTGTCAACATCTTATAATAATCTCACATAATTAGTATACAAGTAAACAAGTTATCGTTAAGACTAATCGACTAATTTTCATACAATAAAGATAAAAAATAATCATTTAAAAATAAAAAATAAAAAATACTCATCTTACATGATAACATGAGAAATTTATTTATGTGTTAATGTTATTCAAATTATTTATAAAGTGAAATACACGAGCAAATGATCAATTTCTTCATGTGCTCATGTAAGTGATTAATTTTTATATTTTATTTTTAAATGGATTTTTTTTAATCTTTTGAGTACTGATTGAAGTGGGTATTTTAATATATTCTATAGTTTTTTTAATAATCAATAAAAAAAATAATATGTATTGTGGCATGCCCCATCCCGTGAACATGTTAACTATATATGCTTACTCATGAGTAGGTGAAAGTTTTTTATACTGATCCATTAAATCCAATCCAAAATGTTCAAAAAAGGCGTCAGAGGACCAAAAACAACAAAAGATGAGGGATTGAAAATTTTATGATTTAAATATCATAAAATATAAAGTGGTATTCGCTAAAGTAAGTAAACAAATTCATGCAACACTATTAGAAGAATTACAAAAAATAATAATAGTGAAATTCCAAAAAAAGAAAATAGATTGGTGGGCCATGAAATAGCATGATGTGATAAAGATTCACAGCTCATCGCCACTTTAAGAGCCCTTCTTACCCTTTTAGATCTCTCCGCTGACGTGGCCTCTTTCTATCTCTAGAAACCCATTTAATATCTTGGCTTCTCGACTTTTCCAAGACAGCCTCTCGTTTCCTCCCACGTCACCCCTTTCGCTAACCTGCGCCCCTCCATCATCACCGTACATTTAATCTCAACGGCTGCCGTCGCGCCCGATCGAGCCGCTCATTGTAGAACCCACCACTACCGGTCAGAAGAAAAGCGCCATTAAAAAATATCACTAGATTTTTTCCCGATATTTTAGTCTGAGCTTTTTTTTGACAACAAGCGCAGAAACTCCCTGTCACTCCAGTATTAAGTTATTATATGTAGAGTTGTAGGTATTGGATTGGTACGGGGTAATAGGTAGAGTGCTAAAGTGCACCGGATTGGGGACGTTGCCTACGTGGCGGCTCGGAGGCGTTTGATTTGGTGCCTTTTTCAGCTGCTCGCGGACCTTCCCTGTGGTGATTGAATTGATTACTCGAGTTCTTTGACTTGTGGTGTGCTAATGATCCGGAGAAATGGAAATTGGCGATGAAGCGGATTGAATTAGAATAACTTGGAATTTTTGGTGGTTTGATGAGGTTTTTGAGGGTGTAGGAATGGAGTTTCTCTAGTACTAATTGATTTGGGGGTTAATTTGAAATACTAATTTGTGATTGAGATTATTACTGTTGGGAGAGGAGAATGATGGAGAAGAGTGAGATGGGGAAGACCGGTGATGGGTTTATCGATCGGAGTAAAGTGAGGATTTTGTTATGTGATAACGATGAGAGAAGTTCTGAGGAGGTGTTTACACTTTTGTGTAAATGTTCTTATCAAGGTTTTTGTTTAATATTCTTCTTCTTTATTTGGATTCCGTTGGTATTTTTGTTGGACCTGTGTTTAATTAGTCACTTATTGTCTGATAATTGTTGTTTGATATATGTGTTTTTAAGATGCGCTTACTTCAATTTCTGAAGTGGTTGTCGAGTTTTTAATGATCCTATAGTTTGGTCCCTATCTTTTATGTATCAAATCGAATAAGGGGGATATAATTTGTTGTGGATCACTAAGAAGCATATACATATCTCTATTATGGCTTGACAGATATACATTCTACAGCAAATTGGCTGAGTTGTCCAATTTGATGTGATGTAAATTTAGTTGAAGATTTAGGTTACTCTATTTAGAATCTTGACTTGCATTGAATCTCAACTTATCACATTTATGTTGAGTTTCAACCTGACTGCAATTGCCTTAAGTTTTATTCTAATTGTACTTATCTGATTATTCTGGTTCACAACTTCACTCAGTAACTGGATCCGAGATGTCCCAACTGATTGCACAAGCTAAAACTCACGCCCAGCTATTGACTATATCAACCTTGCAGAGCTCTTCCATACTGTTGTCACTTACATCTTTGTTGTGATCATTCACATGACAACTATTGGAGTTGTTTGCTCAAGAACTCATTCTAATTAATTTTTACATCACTTGTCAATTAATCAGTTGATGAAGCAGTACTGCCCATCTCTACAATCGGTTGCTTTAGTACTACATTCTGGAAAAAATCTCAATCGTATTTTCAGTAAGAGTTTCTGTTTTGCCTTTTCGCCCAATCAGACACGTGTAACAGAAGAATCAGATATGCATTCTTTCAATTTCCATGTTTGTATGCTGTCTCTTTTGAATTCCTGCTGATGACTTTGGATAGTTTGATACTAGCAAAAATAGAGAAAACAATATTACATTACATTCTTTTTGGTGATGATGTTGAAAATATGCTGCCAGTTCTATTATTTGCTGGTTCATTTGTACCTAGAAGGGGCTATTGGTGACTTGGTGTATTTTTAGTGCTTGTTTCTCCAAAAACTCTAATGTGATTCATATCGATTTTTCTAAACTTAAGAGAAAACTTGAAGGCTTGAAGCCATATATGAACTGTCTTAAGAGCTTGAAGAAGCATTTTCTTTTTCCTAGTTAAAAAAATTAATTAAGGAATAGTCGTCCGTGTAACATTTTAGACTTGAAAAGACCACAAAACAAGGATCCAAGTATTAATTTATTCTGGAAAGTTCATTGAAAATTTTGTTTCATGCATTCAACGTTTGTGGATTTGAGTGCTGAATGTAATCGATCATTCTTTTCAGTGACTGCTGTAAAGTCGCCAAGACAGGTGATTGATGCACTGAATGCAGAGGGGCCTGATATAGATATTATCCTTTCGGAGGTTGACCTTCCTATGTCTAAAGGACTGAAACTGTTAAAATACATTATGAGGGACAAGGAGTTGAGACGAATTCCTGTGATAAGTAAGTATCCACCCTTTTCATTTTTCTTAGTGTTTTTCTTTAATAAGTAAATCAACTAAATTGAATTCCTTTGCTGCATATGTGTTGCTAGTGATGTCAGCCATAGATGAGGTACCTCTGGTTGTCAAATGCCTGAAATTTGGAGCAGCTGACTATCTTGTGAAGCCATTACGTACAAATGAGCTGTTGAACTTGTGGACACACATGTGGAGAAGAAGGAGAATGGTACATTCTTCTTGTATTTATATAGTTCTTGTTAAGACTTTTCAGATTTCAGCTGACAGTTGTAAATGGCACTTTATTCTTAGTAATATGAAAAAATGTCTTTTGATTAGGGAAACAATGAACGAATTCAATTATTATGCTTTAAAATATTGGGTTATGATGGATCTCCATTGGCTAGCGCCTCTTTATTTTTGTAGCATAGTGGTGTTCATCAGTTACCTTTTACAAACCAGCGGATAAACTCTTATATAGTTTGCTTATTTATTACTTCATGCAAACCACATTGATAGAATTAGTTTGCCATCATTTTTAGGCGCTCTGGGAACATGCTGTGTGACCTATTTATTGTTTTTTGTTTTAACAAATCATAGTCTTAGCTGTAACCAGGCTACCTTAAAGCAGTTTATTGTTTGTCCTATTGTCAAATTTCGTACCTAGAGTGTTGCTTGTATAGTATGTGTTTTCTTTGATAGAGTACATTAGCCATGTATTCCTTAAGGTTTTAGTGTTTATGCAATGATTGCATGTCAATTTTTTCCATCTACAGCTGGGACTTGTGGAGAAGAACATCGTAAGTTATGATTTTGATCTGGTGGCGTCAGACCACAGTGATGCTAACACTAATAGCACTACCTTATTTTCGGACGACACAGATGACAAGTCTCGAAAGAGTATTAACCCGGAGATGTGCGTCTCAACCCATCAAGAAGAGGAGGTGAATTTGGTAATTTAATTTACTGATATTACTTGTGAAATTGTCCACTTATGACTTCTTGTCGGGCAAGGCTCAGCAGGGGACTTCTATAGTTATAAAAGAGGAAGAATGATCTTGCAGGGATATTAATGTTGTTATTCTAATTTGATACTCTTATCTATTTCCCATATTGTATCAACAATTCTTGCAGATCGAACTGCTTTTTAGCTGCTTATTATCAACCATGATGTGCATTTGATTTCTCTCTCCATCTATTCACTCAGATGAACACTACTACAGCTGCACCTATAGCTACTGCAGAGGAAACTCCTCGGGAGTGTCAGCCTGATGTTCCAGGAATAAGTGACAGGCGAACATATGAAATGAGGATAGGTTAGTTGATCCCAGGATTTAATCATTTCTGGACTACTAAAAGCTGTTAAGTTTTGTGGCTGTCTCAAGAGTGAAGTTAGAAGTGTTTTTTCTTGCCTTATTTGGGAATAAGCTCCCTATGTTGTTGTTACTAAAAGCTGGAAGCATGCATTGAATAATTGTAGTGTCTGCTTTGTTTTGATGGATAGACCAGGAAATACGTGGAGCTCTTAGGTCTCAATATTTTAGGAGTTCCTTAGTTGTTGGATACTGGTATTCTCATTATCTAGTAGTCCAAATGAAACTTGAAGATCTGTCTTGCAACTTATGCTTCTCTTGTGTTTTCATAACTGAAGCAGTAGTCATGGTCAAACCCCCCGTCCCACCTCTGCCTCCCCTTCCGTGTCCCTTTATTGGGTGTTCGTAAACAATCATTTAGTTTGGGATTTGAACAGTTAAAGATGTTTTGTCAATTTCTGTTATCTGGCAGTTGCCAAACTGATCGTTTCAATCATAAAATTTCTTCTCTTTTGAGCTATTTCTTGAACTTATCTTTTTACTGAGATTTTGAAAGATCAAAGCAAACGGAGTTCCCAATTTCCATATGATATAAGCCTAAGTGTTCTTTTAATTGTTGCAGGACAACTTTTACCTTTTTTAAAGAAGAGCGAGTTGAAGATAGGTGAATCTTCTGCTTTTTTCACCTACGTCAAATCCAGCACATTGAAAAGCATCAACCCTGGTTCTTCTGTTCCTGATAATACACCTCAAGATGTAAGCTTTGTGGAGAGTCACGTACTAAACGGGGAAGTGAGATCGAGCATCCAAGGAGAAAAAACTCATGAGACCCTTGAACACCCTTCACCACCAGATAATCAGCCAAGCAGTAACAGTGCCCCTGAATCCTCTTCATTGGAGAGGTCAAGCACTCCTATATCACTAGATATATCTCAACAGAGGAACTCAAAGGAGTTTTCTCAAGAGCATATGTTTTTAGGAAATGATTCTCCTAATGACGTGACTGGTCGTTATAGTCATGCTGTCCATCCTTATTACATGTCTGGAATAATGAATCATCAAGTGCCAATGTCATCAGCATCCATGTATCCCAAGAACATCCCTAATATGAACAACCATGCTAATTCTGCTTTAATGCCTCATTACAATCATATTCCACAGTGTCTTCCTCACATCCAAGGAATGGCATCTTACCCTTATTATCCTTTTGGCATTTGTATGCAACCAGGCCAAATGCCTGGTCCTCATCCGTGGCCATCATTTGGAAACCCTACAACACCCAACGAGGTGAAGTTGAATAAAGTTGACCGTAGGGAGGCAGCCTTGATGAAGTTCAGGCAAAAACGAAAAGAAAGATGCTTCGACAAGAAGATCAGGTACGTGAATAGGAAGAAACTAGCGGAACGTAGACCTCGTGTGAGGGGCCAGTTTGTAAGGAAGGTAAATGGCATTACTGTGGATCTTAATGGCCAACCTGCTTTGACCGAAGATGATGAAGAAGAAGAAGAGGAAGAGTACGAGGAGGAAGATCAAACTGGTACTACGGAACTTTCACCCGAGGATGATGCTTCCACGTGCCAGTAAATGAAGGTACTCAGTTTGTAATGATTATCTCGGTTCGTCCATTACTTGTTGTAACTCTCACCTCAACATTATTCACTTGTGTATTTGATTTATCTGTGATGCAGTCTGCAGAAAGCATGTGGGTCTTGTGGAGATCCTTTCCAACAATTGCGTTTGCATTCATTGACGAGATTGGCCACGTGTGATCATGAAAAATCTCTCACCATATGAAGGTAGTAGAAGTACGTAGAGCTATTTCTTGGAGGCTAGGTATCATGGGGGCGTGATTTTCCGCCAATTCGATAACTATCTCATCGGAGTTTTGAAGATTGATATCGTAAGAGGGAAAGGTAAAAGTAGATATGGGCACTGTGACACCTACGAGAATACTTATTATGTTTTCTTTTCTGAAACTATTGCCATGCTACCCACGGTGGCATGATATGATCCATTCTGAAGTATTTGTTTTTACTACTATGACAATTAATGCCTCTTTGACATGACTTCTCTCTCTCTCTCAAATTTTTACTAGTTTGTGTTTTCAGTACAACTTCCTTATTTATATGTTTGCGTTCTACCCGCCACCTCATGATTACAACAAATCATGGGCTTAGAGTTAGAGATTGTGTCGATAAAATACACTTAGGCTTGCCATTCAGGAAATTGAAATTCCAGTTATGAAGGTGAGAAGTTAGTGGGTCAACTTGAAGTAGAAAATCAGAAGTATCGCAATAACCAAGACTACGATGATGGTGCCGATGATCCATTTGTTCCTGCTCATCCTTCTCGACATGTTTGTCATAATTTTTTTTACTCCGGCTGATGTTATCATCCACACCATGAAGCTGCACAAGGTTTAATAGTATTGAAAGCTAATACTTGGTTTACATGACAGAAACATGGAAACTGAGAGAGAACAAGCAAGAAACATAGATAGAGGAAGAAGATGATGAGACATACTGTGCCATGTGCATGCAGGAGAGATTGACGTTGCTGATGCAAATCTTGAAGAATCGATACCCCAAGCTCTTCACTATCCAGCATTGTTTTTCGACCTTCTCTGATCCTATCACTGGACTTATTTACTCTTTCGGTTGACATCAGTAACCTTGCTCTTTGATCTGTGGATGCCTTCAACATTGACCATCAAATAGAATGTAGTTACATACCCAAGGAGAAAATCATCATAAGATAAGTCGTTTATAAAGTTTAGTTTTTAGTTTGGAAAGAATACGTACGACTACTACAAAGCATGATCCCTACCGTTAATGTGTTAGCCATTCCTGATTCCAACAAGTCATCCCGAGCTGCTTGGTTTGCATTACCCAATGAAATTTTCTACACTTCTGATTTCAAATTGTTCAAATCTGTTTTATACTCTCTCAAGTTGGCAAGAAGTGCAGCTTTCACACTTGGGGGCAAGCTCCTAGCTTCTAGATCCATTTTACGAATCTTGGATGTTAAGCACAACTTGGATGTTAAGCACAAGTTGGATGTTACTATAGAGTTTACGGACAGAAGGAATCGTTGTTCATGTGTGCGTTAGTGATCTCTTACCAGTGCCTCAGCATCTCCTAATCCTCCTGCAATGTCGGATAGTTCTGTTTCCTTTGTTCTGCCATTCAAGAAGTTATACCAATATAAGCAGCAAATGGAAGTGAGAGGAATAGGCATCCAAGGAACTATAGTCAGGCGCCTTAAACAAGAGATAAACCCATTCATTATACACTAACTGATAGCTAATTGTGTCGGTCTCACCTCCTATGTTATAAAATCTTACGCGTCAGCAGTTTAGAATAGGTCAGATTTGACTCTCAAGGAGATTTGAGAACACTACTATAGAAGCAACGTTCAACAAACTATAAGGGAGGATTTGTCCAGACAATGAAGATGCTTGTCAGTTTATGACAAGTTGCAATTAGATCGGTCCTCGCCCAAATATGATTACAAAAAACAAACTTAAATGGTACCTGCATTGTATGTAATGGATTATTGAAGCAATCAAGAGTGACGATTCTTGGAGATCAAAGCATTTTAGGGGCCACATCAATGTATATGGACAGATAAAAGTTGCCTGTCAATAATTGCTCTGTTTCACAAGTAGCTTAGTACTTTTTCTGATTTATGAAAAAACCAATAAAGAATTAATATGCCCATCCAATATTTCATCTTGCAGAGCCTATTCTACAAACATTACACACCAGCCTCTAAAGATATAATTTTGCTTTAAATTCTTGGTAGAGCCTCTATATTGCTGAAATCAAGATTAGTTTTCCATCCTTTCCTAATTCCTACCAATCACTTAATAAATCTTGGTAAGGTTATGCTCCCAAAAAGACATCCATTTGACAGGCTATTGGCCAACACTGCAGCACATTCTAAATGTGATAAGTATTATATATCTTTTCCTTTCCAACCCTTCCTTCAAACGTAGACCGAGTTCTCTTTGTTACTAGTTCTAAGCAAACCATCAAACACCACGCTAAACATATAGACAAATGAATCTCCTCGTCTGAAACCTATATAGCCTCTCAACTTTCCTCTCGGTCTACCATTCATCATTCTCCTTGGAGACAGTTTACACCTAACAAGCATCCACCATATATTTCAACAAGAAATAGTTAGAAATCCCCAATCATCATGACCATAAGTGAGAGTCCAGCGAGCTGAAAATCAACATTGGCTATTAGATTGCTATCCTACATTTCACGAAGATTCGAGCATAGCCACTACTACTATCATGTTGGCAGAACAACCGAAAGAATCTAAAGACTGAACGTGCATAATCAAATAAGAGAGAATTTTCGTCTCACCTCCATCAAGAGCACTAGCTGCAGTGATCTTTCTGGAAAGATTAGAAGATATCTCACAGTATTGCCGCTCATAACCTTCAAATACTTGGCTCATCTTTCCACCCCTCAACAATCTCCTGCAATCCACAACAACAGATGCTCATTTCCAAATAATGCTACACCGACTGATTCTCATTCCTCACATTTTAGATGCTGCCACCGCCATTCCATCAATAACCACTAGCAGCTAATTCTACTTTCTTAAGATTTTATACCACACATTCAATCAATAACCACTTTCAACCAATTCAAATATTATATTTCCCACACTGCATCACTGGTTCGATTCGGTAGAAACTATCAACCGTCCGAATTTTTGAGGGAATTCAATGTAAAAAGAGGAAGATCAGAGACGATGTACCGTAGATTGATCGGTCCGGAAATTGCAGAAGATTTGTTAGAACAATCTAGAAAGGTTAACGTTGATAGCCCCTTGGAAAATCGGTTGATGGAGAGGACTATAATACTCGTGTTGATAAAATATTTAGGCATGGCATGGCATGGCATGCATGCATCTTCAATTATTTCCATAAAAACTCAATTACTTAACAAATTGAATATTAGTTATAGGGTGAGGGTGAGTGAATTCAGTTGGTATATAGCAGTCGACAAAGATGGGACTATATATAGAATATAGCATTATTTTTAATCGAAGAAGATAAAAGCGTGGGGCCCATACCAACTAACTGTCGTATCCACCTCCACCTTCCCTCCCCCATTATGCTTGTTTACATTATGAAGATGACAATCCATTCCACCTTCACCATCTCTCTCTCTTCTATACTGTCCCTCTCTATCCACCCCTGTACCATTAACCTTCTTCAATTCCCCCCAACGCATCTCAATTATTTCTCTCTTCCCACCGACAATTCCCTTCACATCCATCTTCTACCTCTCCTTTCTCCTCTTCTGCACACATTCTTCTTCTTCTTCCTTTTCTACTTTCCAATGCTTATCCACTCACCAATGTCTGCGCATTGTCATCTCTAGAAACACAAGCACATACGCAAACAATATTCTATTCTTCAAGAAGCTCATGCCCGCGGAAGCCACCAATACCGCGCAGAAGCGGACCTCCGCCATGCTGCCGCAAACCTCCACCGCCGCCAACGGCGCCGCCGCTCGTGCTCGCCTCTCCCACAAGGGGCGCCACTCTAGAACATTCAACAACATCAAAATCACAATCCTCTGCGGCTTCGTCACCATCCTCGTTCTCCGCGGCACAATCGGCCTCAACAACATCTCCTCCATGGAAGCAGACGCCCAATCGCGATACCTAATGGAAGAAACCAACAACATCATCAACGCCCTCAAATCCGCCGAAGAAGACGATTCGGACGACGTCGTTTCCGAGCATTCCTCCAATTCAACCTCAAGTTTTGCCCTAGGCCCCAAAATCACGAATTGGGACACAGATAAGAAGCTATGGCGCCGGAGAAACCCCCAGTTCCCTTACTACGCCAACGGTAGGCCCACAATCTACCTCGTCACGAGTTCCCCACCGAATCCGTGCGCCAACGCCATTGGCGATCATTACCTGCTGAAATTCGTGAAGAACAAGATTGATTACTGCAGGATTCATGGCATTGAGCTCGTGCACCACATGGCGAACTCGGATAAGGAAATGGCCGGAGAATGGTCGAAGCTGCCGCTGATGCGGCGATTGATGGTGGCGCACCCCGAGGCCGAGTGGATATGGTGGATAGACAGCGACGCGCTCTTCACCGACATGGTGTTCGAGATACCCTTCCACCGCTACCGGGGCTCGAACCTCATCATCCACGGCCAGCCCGATTTACTCTTCAAGGAAAAGTCGTGGATAGCCCTCAACACCGGTAGTTTCCTCCTCAGAAACTGCCAGTGGTCGTTAGACTTGCTGGATGCCTGGGCCCCAATGGGGGCCAGGGGTCGAGCACGCGAGGAGGCAGGCAAGATCCTCACGGAGAACTTAAAAGGGCGGCCGGCATTTGAGGCGGATGATCAGTCAGCACTGATATATTTATTGATCTCTCAGAAGGAACGGTGGATGAAGATGGTATCGATAGAGAGCTCGTACCATTTGCAGGGGTTCTGGGAGGGGTTGGTGGATCGGTATGAGGAGATGATGGAAAAGTACCGACCGGGTTTCGGGGACGAGAGGTGGCCGTTTGTGACTCACTTCGTGGGGTGCAGGACGTGCGGGGAGAGGAGGGAGGGGGATTACCCGGTGAAGAGGTGCTTGGAGAGTATGGAGAGAGCGTTCAACTTTGCGGATAATCAAGTGTTGAAGTTGTATGGATTTAGGCATAGGGGATTGGTGAGCCCTAATATTAAGAGGGTTAGGAATGAGAGTGTTGAGCCTTTGGTAAGTGTAGATAAGTTTGGTATTAGAAATTCTTTGCGTGGTAACAAGAGAGGTCGACTTTAGTGTTTCTTTTTTTTTGTGTGTGTGTGTTGTATTTTATTTTATAAAACGAGGTGTATCTATTTCCATCGAAAATGGGTCTCTGATGAGGAAAATGTGATCATTCCATGCCACAAAGTTTGCCTAGATATGGCATTTTTGTATTGATAAATCAAACTAGTATTTGTTATGCAAGATTCTACTGATAACACATGCTTGCTCAATATCATTTTGACTCGTTCCTTTTAGTTGACAAAATTGCTAAATTTTTCTCATTTGTTTGTGTTTGTTAGATTGTTGTACTGACCGGCTCTGACTCTAACTCTGTTGTTGTAAGTGCTGTTTTATTTGATGTTTATAACAAAATCACACGTGGTCTCTCATTTTATCTCACACTTTTAAGTTTACTTTGAAATGTTTATTGGCATACATGAAGATTATAACTGTTTTGTTGCAATGATGGAGAATTTGATTCTTTAAGTTGTTATTTGTAATCTAATCAGAAACTGCAAATAAAATATTTAAAAAAAGTATACGTTACTATGTATTCTCTATCCCAAAATAGCAGATAGAAAAAGGAAATACTAGTAAATATATAGATTCTGTTTTATCATAAAATAGAACGTGACAAGTCACAACGTATCCCACAAAGTATATTAAAAGGTTGTTAGTGAAAATCCAAGCAAAAAAGGACAAATCATTTGAGGGTGCCGGCGCTAAACACATATTATGATGGAGAGGAAATTGTTTGCAGAAATGCAGCCAAACGCAGCATTTCCTCGATTTTGTCAGACTCTGCTTAAATGTGGTGGTAGATACCATACCAAAAGCAGAGTGCATCATCGATGGGTAGAGAATTCTCCATTTCTGCAATTGTCTAAGCTTTCTTGAATTCTTCCTCCCATCCCTTTTTTCTGGAACGTCGAATTCTTTGTGTGCCGATGATGATCAGTTTAGCTTGGAAGGTGTCGATGTTGTCCGGCCAGGATTTCCCACTGGTAATGAAGATGCTCACTTCAATTTGTGTGTTTTGTGAGTTCAAGTGAGTGAGTTGATGATGCAGGTGAATGATGAAGATGGATCATCAATGTCCTGTGAGTGGCATCAACATATCTGTGATCTCGGGCAAATGGGGAACAAGGCATTTGGTGATAGTAAATTCGATCAGGTTAATTTCTTAGCTAGCTGGATTTTTGCCTCTATTGAGCTTTCATTCGATGGAATTTTGCTTCTGGCACAAATTATGATTGCATTCTTGCTTCTCTTCCGTGTTATGAACACTTTTCATCTTTTTAACAACATAGTTCATATATCACGACTGTCTTCGTATTTTTCGATAACTATGTTCCACACAGGCCATTGAGTTTTACACGAGAGCTAATAGCTGCGTTAAATCGGGTGATGCAACTATTATGAGTAATCGGTGCACTGATATCTTTGGTAAGTAGTGCCTAATCAAGATTCTGTGTGCTTTCTAAGTTACTGCACTCATGTTACCTGGTTTCACCAGACTTGATCATATTATTTCGTCTGATGATCATGTTGCCACTAATTCGACCAGGAATAGCCATTCATAAGAACAGATCTCCATCGGATTCTGAGTGCAGTCCATTGAGTGGGCTAGATGCAACAACTCTTGCTGGTGTATGAACACATGCATAAATATTTTCCTCTCAACTCACTTTTAATGAGTTCTTATAGTACTTTAATCTTACATTATATGGTATGCTTTCAGCTTGCCCTTAAGGATGCTGATAAGGTTATGAACCTGCAAAGTAGTAATTCAGTAACATCCTACATTCTCAAAGCAAATGCTCTATTCTGGTGAGAATGTCATTATAGAGTACTTGTTAATACATAGTGTTTTCTTCTGCTTATATATTTTCTAATATATTTCATTGGAGTAATGTCTTATAAAAATCATACAGTTGGAAAAATACGAGGGGGCCAGGGATGTCTTTTGTCCAGGTCTTAAGATAGACCCTCATAGGTATTAAACTATTATATGCTTTAATTCAATAGTTCTTATTACTTGGTAATCTCCTACTTCGAAGATTTTCAAACACCCCATAACCTTTTTTATATTCTTTTTCAGCACTCCACTTCAAAACTTAGAGAGGATAACTGATTAAAAGAACAACCTGCTTAAAACCACAAAAGACTCATGATTATGATTGCACTCTTTGTCTGAAGCTACTCTACGAACCTATCACAACTTCATGTGGACATTCCTTTTGCCGCTCTTGCTTGTTTCAGCTGATGGACAGAGGTGTAAATCCCTTCCTTATTCTCTTCTTATTTGCTCATATCTTAACTGATTAAAAGAAAATCTTAGGCAATCGCTGCCCGTTATGCTGCACGGTGCTGTTTATTACTCCTAGAATAGCCTCAATCAGGTCAGTTAACCTCTCTAATCATTGCTACATATGCATATCTTATAATTTTAGTTTTAAGAGTATGCATATTAATCTCATGTTTCACATATATTTATAACCATACTTCAGTGTCAAGTTGAGTAACATCGTACAGAAAAGTTTCCCTAAAGAATATGATGAAAGAATGTCAGAGCACAAAAATCTAACAGAGTTTGGTGTTGATTTGTTGCCTCTTTTTACTATGGATGTATCTTACCATGCCAGAAACTTCAGCTGAACATATTTGAGCCTCGTTATAGACTAACGGTGAGTTCATGCAAATGGTTCTACATGTCATGGAGTCTAAAATTTTGCTACTTGAACCATTCTTGTTCTGTTTTGGCTAATTACAACTTCCATGTGACTGTTTCAAATTAGGTAAGGAGGGTAACGGAAGGAAACCGATCGTATGGGCATGGTAAATGATGTTACCAATATTTTGTGCAATTATCATGTCCTACATTATATGTTTGAGGGCTCATTTTTCTCTTCTTATGTTGTAGGCTGCGATCATCCACCGGCTCAATAGCTGATTATGCATGTGAGGTGGAGATTACAGAGTAGGTGATCAGCTCAGACTTATGCCACCCTCTTATGGGCTCTTTTGTGGAACAAAATAAGTCATTTTTTGGTTTCTTATATTCTTTCTTTGTTGATGCAGATGTGAGCCTCTTCCTGATGGGAGATTCTTTTTAGAGGTAAAATTTGGTCAACCTTCGTATTCTTTCTTTATCGACGCTATTTCTTGTCTCCCCTTCATGCCATTTTTCAACAGTAACTGTATATATAATGATACTATGAATAGTGATCTATGAGGCCACCTTTTTTGTTCCATAAGTTCATCTGATTTATGCTGCCAAATTCTGTGACGAACCATATTGATTTCTGATGTTCGAGTCAGTCACTTAGTGTTATAGTTTCCATTTGTTTGGTGGAGCAGAACAGTTTCCTCTCTAAGTTATCTTGAAGCTTGTGATATATGATTCTTTAATTATGTGACAACTTGGTACAGGTTGAAAGTCGACGAAGATGTTACGTTGTTAAAAATTTGGATCAGGATGGGTAAGGTGTTAAAACTATCAAATGTTACATGGCTTGTTGTTTGAAACTGTTTTCATCTAAACACAAATTAAGCTATATGCATCCTTGGAGTCGTTGCTGATTTATTCTAGCTAGAAAATTATTGTTTCAGACAAAACAAGACTTTACAAAGCAGAAGCTTTGAGACCCTCAACTCGTGATCCTAAGAGCCTTAGTTTCTGGGTATGTTAATCTTTCTTCGTGAATGTAGTTCTCGTTGATCATGATCGATTCGAGATTCATAGCTAGTATTAATGCGTTTTTGTTTTACTACAGATGGCGACATTAGCTAATATTTAACTCTCCTTCGCTTAAGAGACACAAAAGAGGTATATATGTACTTATTTTAAACTAGAAATAACTAAATAATGTAAGTCTCAAATGTGCTAATTAGCAGTTGTTAGTAGCTAAAAGTTGTTAATTTATTTTAAGAACATTAAACTTGAGAAGCATGCATGCATTATGTTGATGATATCTATCTATCCTGTTTTTTTTGCAGAGGATAAGGCGAGTACTTGTTGATATGGAAAGGGTATAGTATAGAGCAAGGATTTGTGAAACATGCATGCAGTTAAAAGGACGTAACGTTATGATGCATGTTATTTTATTTCATTTATAGCTAGCTAGAGTGAGAGTCCAGGGACGAAGGGAGCATGGGGGCAGAGGGGGGCAATGACCCCCCTGGGTTTTTCAAAAATAATAGGGGTATTTTAGTCTTTTCACATATAATTAAAAAATATTTGTTAATAGTTAGCTTCTCCCTTAAGAATCCTTACGTGAACTCTCTCTGTTTCCTCTCTTTATTTCTTCCTTCAATTTTCAGCCATTCTACCATCTTAAGGTAGAGATAAAGATATATTTGTTCTATTGTGAGCATAGTTTATTGTCTTTTCTACTTACATTGGCATTTTACACCTGCAAAAAGTGAGCTACAAACCAAGAGGACAGTCTTTGTAATTGCACATAGGTGAGTGAGTTTGCACGTGTGTCCTGTGTAATTGTTGGAATTTCATTATACTGATAGCTATATTTTTGTAGGCTATCGACAATCCAAAGTGCAGACAGAATAATTGTAATGGATAGTGGTAAAATTGTTGAGGTATCTTCGTTCCCTTGTGCTGTAGCTATATGTGACCCGTGCTTCTTTCTAGTTATATATGTTAAGTTTTTCATAATTATCTATTTCAATTTTCCCCTAATGAATACATCTCACACTTTAAACCATCGATTCAAAATATAAAATGATTAGTAACACACAATATCAAAATTAGTGTGATTAATAAATTAGTTATTATTATTGTGGGCATCAAATTCTATGGTTAATATAATAATATGATTTTGCAATCCCCACATATATTATTTTGGTTGATTATTTAATGAATGCATCAATGTGGGACTCCTTTTTTTATATTATTATAAAGTATTGATCCAACAAATATATATATTAATATGCTTTTTTTGTTTATTATTGTTATTATCTTTTTTTTATTATATCATCTTGAATTTTATAAACAACAATTAATTTAGTTGTTTGTTAATTTTGTAGCATAATGTCCTAATTTTATTTCATTGTTTCTTTTTTAAGGAGATAAGAATGATTCAAGGCAAAATGGACCGGTTTTTGAAGCCTGTATCTCCAATTGTGGATGTTACATCTTCAAATTCAAAAGCACCAACACTTATCTCATCTCATACATCATCCAAGGAAGTAAATATGGAGTGTGATTGTCTACCTCAAACATCATCACACGAAGTGAGCAATGTGGTGGATTTAGAAAATCTTCCAAGTGATCCAGGTGCACGACCCCCTATAATGAGCTACCCACCGAAGTTGATTGAACAGGTTCGAAGAGCTTACTTATTAAGAGGTCCTTGTCAACCATATAATCATGACTTTCCATATAAAGTAGAAGCAAATAGAAAACGCAAGTTTACTTCTTCTTGGTTTGATGGTTGCAAGACATGGTTGGAATATAGTATTACCAAAGATGCACTTTTTTGCTTAAATTGTTATCTTTTCTCATTGGGGAGTAGTGAAAAGGGACATGATGCTTTTGTGTTTGGAGGGTTTAATACTTGGCGCAAGAAAGAGAGATTGATGCTTCATATTGGAGATCATAGTAGTGATCATAATCGGTGTAGACTAAAGTGTGAAGATTTGATGAACCAAACTCGACACATTGAAATGTCTTTTTCAAAAGTGTCAAAGCAGTCTAGAATTGATTATCGGTGTAGATTGAATGCAACAATTATGAGTCTTCGCTACCTTATTATGCAAGGGTTAGCTTTTCGAGGAAACGACGAATCAGAAGAATCATTGAATAAAGGGAACTTTATCGAACTTTTGAAACTTTTGGCTTCTTGTAATGATGATATATCTAATGTTGTGTTGAAGAATGCTCCTAATAATCTTAAACTCACATCATCTGATATTCAGAAAGACATCATAAATGCAGTTGCCGTCGAGACAGTTAATGCAATCATTAATGATATTGGAACTGGATTTTTCTCTATATTAGTTGATGAATGTAGAGATGTGTCCGTGAAGGAGCAAATGGGTATTGTTTTACGTTATGTGGATAAGAAAGGTTGTGTTATTGAACGCTTTCTTGGTCTTGTACATGTCGGTGACACAACCTCAGCTTCACTTGAGAAGGCTATCGACTTCTTTTTCTGTACTTATGGGCTAAGTATTTCAAGTTTGAGAGGTCAGGGATATGATGGAGCAAGCAATATGAGAGGGGAATTTAATGGGTTAAAGAGCTTGATACTTAAGAGAAACCCTACTGCTTATTATGTTCATTGTTTTGCTCATCAACTCCAGCTTACTATTGTTGTTGTTTCTAAAAAGCATACAGATATAGGGTATTTTTTTGTTATTGTCTCTCGCTTAACTGCTATTGTTGGAGGTTCTTGTAAGCGTAGAGATCTTCTTCGAGAGAGTCAAAGAGAGAAGATTGTTGCTGGTATTGCAAGTGATAAAATCAAGACTGGAAGAGGATTGAATCAAGAGATGGCGTTGAAGCGACCTGGAGATACTCGTTGGAGTTCTCATTATGGTACTCTTGTAAACTTGATTCACTTATTTGCTTCTGTTGTTGATGTTCTTGATTATGTCGGGAAATATGGTAATGATGATACCCACAGATGTGAAGCTATTGATCTTTTAGATATTATGAATCGGTTTGAGTTTATCTTTGTGTTACATCTTATGAAACAAATTTTGGGGATTACACATGAATTATCTCAAGTGCTGCAAAGAAAGGATCAAGATATTATTAATGCATTGAGTCTTGTCAAGGTAGCAAAGATGCGTTTACAAGTTATGAGAGATGACGGTTGGGAGATGTTGATAAGTGAAGTGTCTAAGTTTTGTGGAGCCAATGAGATAATTATGATAGATATGGAAGATGATTTTGCACCTCGAGGAAGAGGAAGACGTAGAAGTGAGAAAATGACTAACCTTCACCACTACAAAGTTGAGGTATTTTATAATGTGATTGATATGCAAGCTCTAGAGTTGAATGAGCGTTTTGATGGAGTCAACACGGAATTACTTATGTGCATGTCAAGCTTCGATCCTAGGGACTCATTTTCTGCATTTGATACTAAGAAGCTACTTTGTCTTGCTAAGTTTTATCCATCTGATTTTTCTGAAGTTGCTTTGTACGAGCTTGAAAATCAACTTGAGAATTTTATATTCGATGTACGCATGGATAAAAAGTTTTTACAGTTATCAGGGATTGGAGATCTTGCTCAAAAGATGGTTTCTACAAGGAAGCATGATATTTTTCCTTTGGTTTATTTGTTGATCAAGTTGTGTTTGATATTACCTGTTGCCACTGCTACAGTTGAAAGAGCTTTTTCAGCAATGAACATTATCAAGAGTGATCTACGCAATCGTATGGGAGACAAGTTATTGAACGATTGTCTAGTACCTTATATTGAAAAGGATGTATTTGTTAATGTTACCAATGATGCTATTATGAAGCGGTTTCAGAACATGAAAAATAGAAGAGAAATGTTATAAAGTTATGTAGTTTATTTGATACTTTTATCTTGTAATCTAGTTTAAACTATAATATATTTATTAAAAATATTAGTTATTTTTAAATTTCTTTTTACGTAAAAAAAATAACTGCCCCCCTCTAGCTCAAAATCCTGGCTTCGTCGCTGAGTGAGACTATAAGTAAGTGTTGTTTGTTGATCTATCACTCCATATATTATGCTACCATTTCTGGTGAATCTGCACCACTATTTACTTGCTCTCTCTATACGCAAGATTTGAAAGGAAAAAAAAAATCTTGTCTTTCTTTCAATACTTTGTGCTGCGTTGGGTTGTTTTCATATTTATGAGAAACGATCGTACTGAATTGGTTGTAATTTTGGAAACGATTTCAATATTATATAGATATATATGCACCATGCATTCTCTGTGTCTCTATTTGTGTAGGAATTGTGACATTAGTTAGGGTAGATACACAATGGTTCTGTATGGAAAATGAGATTGTAGGAGGAATGGCGAAAATCTGAAGGATAATAAATTGTCTTACTATTATCTGAAATTTAAGTTCTGTATGATTGCAGTCTAGCTAGGTAGCTAGCTAGGGTTATAGTATAATTTTTTTGTGTATGTATATACATAGGTAGCTAGCTAGGGTTATTGCCTTTATTCACTTATGCTCAGGTGCTGTCTCAAGCCACATGTATATATGCGTGTTAGAATTGGTAGTGTTGATCATCTTTTACCTTTGAAGTAAGTTGAGTTGCAATTAAGAAATATGGTGAAGCAATGTTTTTTTTTCTAATACTCCCTTATCCCACCAAAATTGGAACTTCTTACATGTTTGATTAAATGTGGTCAATTTTAGTGGAACGGAAGAAAGAGGGAGTAGTAAACTTTTTTTGAAAGGAAAATAATAATTATATAATTCAAGAAATATCAGCAAGTACATAGTCATATAGCCATGGAGACCAAAAATCATACCAAATATCGGCATTATTGATGGTTTTACCATGCTTTGCTAGGAAATGCGCTATCATATTGACTTGCCTACAGACTTGTGATAATGATTGAATACAAGTCGAGATTGCCGCCGTGATAGCTTCCAAAATGTCTCCACATAGTTTTGTTTGCTCCCCATTATGTGTTTCTAGCATACGTATAGCAACGAGAGAGTCCGAATATAATTCGATATTGCAAAGCTTTTCCTTTATGCACTGGCTTATCGCAACAAGAATAGCAATTTAATTTCAATATCCCGGCCACGTTAGATGAATTATGTGGTAGCATAGCAAGAGTCGTGAGTTTCTGAAGAATCCACGCATAAAAATTATTGATAAGGATTGCGGTTTTAAAATAAATTTAATATAATTTAAATTGGTATTGAGATGTTTGTATAATTATTCATAAAAATATAATTAATAATTCTATGATTTTTATAAAAATAAAAATTATGAAATTTGAGTTCCCGATTCCATTTCTACGTGTCAACATTTTTGTAATTCTTCCAAAATTCATTTTCATAAAATTCAAATTTTCTTTTCTTTTTAGGTCCACTTTTGTAATTATTAATGGGGGTTGATTATATGCAATTAAAATATGTGATTATTAATGTTAGTTCATTAGTTAAATACTATATTAATGAATGTTATTCTTTGTGGGTGGGTGTTAGTGTTACTATTTGACCTTACACTTATCTTTGTTTGTTTACACAAAATTTCAAGAATTGGTCAAGCGAATTTGGAGAAGTTAATAATTATGTTAGATAGTCGTACGATCTCTCATCACGACGAAAACTAATTCTTGGTAACATACAAACCATCACATTATTAATTAATACCAATAATTTAATCATCATATCCTACCCAATTCCCGGCATCAAATATGGGTCTTTTTTCCTTAATAAATACTAAATATTAAGATTATACCATATCCAATACGAGATGAAACCTAATCTTCTTTCAAGTCAAATCATAAACTAATTTCATTCACCCATCTCCCAGCTGGATACGCGGTTTGAAATTCTCCTCACCTTATATTCCACTATTTTAATATAACTATTAATCATGGGGGAAATATTCTCTCAAATTTTAAAAATTACTTCAATCAATTATTTCAATACCCAATACTTAGATAATATGACTAAAATGTCCCGATCCCATTTATATGATTGGGAAATTGAAAGAGAGTTGGAGATCAACGTCAATTTCTCCTATTACTTACTACATACTATATATACATATATTACACGAAATTGCCTCCCGCTCTCTCCTTCCTTGAGAATTATTGTACAATTTCATTACATTAGGTTTACATTAGGTATACTAAAATAATATTATATATATATACACATACCTTCTTAAGATTGAACGTGAGGATATTATTGAGAATTGAGGCCAAAATAAAGACAATAAAAATCACACTATATAATCGAAATAAAAATTCATGATAATTTTACTAAAAAGTAACTGCAACTTAATTGTTTTTAGTTGATGAACATAAATTGTCTTTTACTTTACAAAGAAAAGGAACTAATTGTAGATATTTAAATTAATTGAGAATTTGGTCAAAGGGCATTTATTTGCTAATATTTGTCCTTGATGATATAGTAAGTGCCATTGGTGACAACTAATTTAATTACTTGTAAAGAGAAAGTGTTGTCCTAATTAAAACATAAAGAAAGCGTTCCTTTTAGCTACAAGATTGCACGTTCTCCCCAACCCAACATGCTTCCAACAATCATTCTCAACTCATCATCCCATCGCATTCCCCTCCAAAACCAAACCACCCTAAAAACCACTTCTTCTGTTTCTACTTTCTCAAAACATTAACAGAAACTCTTTCCATTCCTTCTCCGCCGCCGTCATGGGAGGATCAGGTTCAGGTCCACCACCACCTCCCTTTTTCCTCCTCCTCTTCATTCTCATCTCTACACATTCCATCAATGCACAATCTTCTTCACCACCTTCTTCTTCATTCACTCCTGCAGATAACTACCTCATCAACTGTGGATCACTCGATGCCACTGTTCTTGATGATGGTAGAACCTTCAAATCCGACCCTCAATCTTCCTCTTTCTTATCCACCGATGAAGACATCGTGGCTTCCGCTCCTTCTATTTCGTCTTCGTCGTCTTCGTCTCTACCCTTGTACCTCACTGCAAGAATCTTCAACCATGAGTCAATGTACAGATTCCTCATTAGCAAAACTGGGCTGCATTGGATTCGCCTCCACTTCTACCCTCTCCCCCACCCCTCCTTCAATCTCACCTCCTCCACCTTCACTGTCACCGCCGACGACACAGTCCTCTTGCATGGCTTCTCCCTCCAGGAAACCAGGCAGATAGTCCTCAAAGAGTACCTCATCAACGCAACCACCGACATACTCACCCTCAAATTCACCCCCATTAGGAAGTCCGCCGCCTTCATCAACGCCATCGAGGTCGTCTCCGCCCCCTACGACCTCCTCCCCGACTCCGCCGCTGCCGTCACCTCCGTCGCCGCCGTCGCCGCAATACAATCCTACGCCTTCGAGGTCACCCACCGCCTCAACGTTGGTGGCCCCATCGTCACCCCCAAGAACGACACTCTCCAGCGGACTTGGCTCCCCTCCTCCGCCTTTATGGCCTTTCCGGAAGTGGCGAGGAACGTCTCCATCCCCACGGACATGATAACCTACCCTAGCGGTGGCGCAACGCCGCTCACAGCCCCATATTCTGTATACTCCACGGCGGAGGTGATGGCGGATTCCGAAACTAGCGATCCAAATTTTAATCTCACGTGGATTATGGGTGTTGATCCGAGCTTCTCTTACTTGATAAGGCTGCATTTCTGTGATATAGTGAGTAAAGCACTTAATGAGCTTTACTTCAATGTGTATGTAAATGGGGTTCTAGCCTCTGCAAATTTTGATCTCTCAACACTTACTTCTGGGCTAGCTATACCTTATTACAAGGATCTTGTGCTTAATGCTTCCCTTATTACCAACGGTAGTGTGATCGTTCAAGTGGGGCCGACCTCCAATGTGATGAGCAGCATGCCTAATGCAATCTTGAATGGGTTGGAGGTGATGAAGATGAGCAACTCTGCAGGTAGCTTGGATGGTTTGTTCTCCTCTAATGATGCGAAATCGAGGCGATTTTCTGCAATGAGAGTTGCTGGTGGTGTTGGCCTTGCTTTGGGTGCGACTGCCTTTATATTGGTATTGATTTGGAGTTTAAGGTGGTGTAAGAGCAGTAACAAAGGGTATGAGAAGCAGAAGACCTTCTCTTCATGGCTTCTCCCTCTCAACTCAAGTCAATGCAGCTTCATGTCTAACAAGAGCAAGAGCACTACTTTCTCGAGCATCGCGAATTCTGGTCTCAATCTTGGTAGATTCTTCACTCTCAATGAGCTCAAAGAAGTAACCAAGAATTTTGATGAGAAGAGTGTTGTTGGAGTAGGTGGATTTGGGAAAGTCTACCTTGCTGAGATCGAAAGTGGGACGAAGATCGCCATTAAAAGAGGCAATCCCAGTGGGACTTCATCACAAGGGATCAATGAGTTCCACACAGAAATCCAGTTGCTCTCAAAGCTAAGGCACAGGCATCTAGTTTCGCTCATAGGCTATTGTGATGAGCAGCAAGAGATGATTCTTGTGTACGAGTACATGTCCAACGGCCCTTTACGCGATCACCTCTACGGCTCGAGCTTGCCCCCTCTGTCATGGAGGCAGAGGCTTGAGATTTGCATAGGTGCAGCAAGAGGGCTTCACTATCTCCACACCGGCTCCACACAGGGCATAATTCACCGCGATGTGAAGACCACAAATATACTTCTTGATGAGAATTTTGTGGCTAAAGTTTCCGACTTTGGCTTGTCGAAAACCGGCCCTAGTTCATTGGACCAGACTCATGTGAGTACTGCGGTGAAGGGGAGCTTCGGGTACCTCGATCCCGAGTACTTCAGGAGGCAGCAGTTGACAGAGAAGTCGGACGTGTACTCGTTTGGGGTTGTGCTCTTTGAGGTGTTGTGTGCTAGGGCTGCACTGGATCCTGCTTTGCCAAGGGAGCAAGTGAACTTGGCAGAGTGGGCGAAGCAGCAGAATGCGAGGGGTTCGACTTTGAAGATCGTTGATCCGGTGATTGCAGGGAGTATAGCGCAAGAATCTCTAGTGAAGTATGTAGAGGCTGCAGAGAAGTGCTTGGCAGAGTATGGGGTGGATAGGCCATCAATGGGGGATGTATTGTGGAATCTTGAGTATGCTCTGCAGTTGCAGGGGGCAAGTGGTAATGAGGATTGTTGCGAGGGGAAGAAGAAGAAGAAGAAGAATGAAGATGATGCAGATGAGGAGAGGGTGCTTGTGGACGTGAGTGATGATTCTGGGGTAGTGGTGGCTTCTCCTATGTTTCTTGAGAGTTTTGAAGCAAGATAAGGAATTTGTTTGTTTTATGTAATTTGATGTTTCTTGGTTTAGATAGGCTGAACCAGGACTGGAGTAGCGGTGCATGCGGTTGTATCCTTAAGTTTTTGTGTTTTTTCATGCAATTAATCTTCAACTATTAATTTCTTCAAGTTGATAAAGATTGTTTGGTGATTAATAAATAGTTTGACAAACTCTTTGTCACACTTTTATCTATAGTCATTAACATGATGGGCAATACTGATGTAAGGGAATAAGTAATTTTTAGTTTTCCCTCATAAAAATTACAAGAATATACATGAATTATTAGAAATTGGTATCAGAAAATGGTGGCAAAGTGGATTATGGTAAATTGTGAAATGCAAATGCACAGTTGCATGTATCTGGCTTAAGAAACGATCAATTTTAGTACTATGAAATTTCTTATAAATAAAGAGTACATGCATAAGTATTAAGTAGTTGATGGGATGTTTCCAACTTTAGTTACATCAAGTTACACAGTTAGGAACGGAGTCAATGAGTATGATAGCTACTAATTTTTAAGCACGCAAGTATAAAAGTGTAGAGACAAAGTAAGAGATGGAATTAATTTGTTGTTATTAAATTCTATTGTTATATCATATTTAGAGTTTGTAAAATATGATAAATTTAAAATCAAATTAAAGATACAAAAATTAAAAGAGAAATAGTGAGTTAATAAACAAAAATAGGGAAGTTTCTATGGTGTTGATTTTGATAGCAATTATCAAATGTCAATCCGATTAATCAATTACAAATGTGTTTAATCTTTTAAAACAATCACAGATTCACAAATATAAGTTAGATAACTTTTTGCGCGTATTTAGACGTACGATAAGTGCAACTTCTTCAAGTTTCAAATATCGAAAATCGACGGGAAATTATATTACATTATGATTTATAAATATGAATTTTAAAATAATATATATTGATAAATCACAAAAATATTATTATTAAAAATGCAATAATTTATGTAAAAGTAATATGAATTGATAAGTACATTATAAGAAGTAAACATTATTTACCGTAATTTATCGTATGTAGAATGTATTGGTAAAAAAATCACATTATATTATATTTTATTAACATAGTTGCAAATTCATGTTACATGAAAAAATATATCAGTTGAAAAATATAATTGTTACATGAAGACTTATCTCATGTAAAATTTATTGATATATAATCAATTTATGTCATAATTAATTTTTATTTTTTAAATTGACTCTTTATTTGTTTGATAAAAATAAATTAGTTAGCCAAATCAAATAAATAATTTTATTCGGAAAAATATTTATTTATTCATCAAATAAGTAATGTTATATGTATGAAAACTTATCTCGTTGGTGAGTCAATATTAGGCATGACAATCAGGTAAGACATGCATGGATAGTGACTATTCATATTCATACACACTAAATTTTAGTTTGTTATATTGATATGGATAATTATTATTATTACCCGTAAACATTATGCGAGATATACCCGTAAAATATTCACCAACATGTTTGTTAAGTACCCGCTCACCCACCTAATATCAATCATATTTTTTATTTTTTCTAATAAATTATATGTATATTATTGTCTTAAATTATACTTCATTTGTCCACTAAACTTGACACAATTCTCTTATTGAGACGTCCCACTAAGCTTGACACATTTCTAAAATAGTAAAAGTTATCCCTTTAAAAAGGTGTGGACCTTATCACTTTTACACTACTTTATACACTCTCCTTAATAATCGTGCACAAAAGTTTTGTGTCATCCTTATTGGGACGAAGGGATCATATAATCTCTCTTAAAATTTAAATTATATGTTTCGCAACTAATGAATACACACGAGTGACGGGTATCCGCGGATGGCGGGTTTGAAAATAAACTCATAATTGTTATTTTTATATTATTCTTTTGTTGATGAAGTTCACCAAATTTTCAATATCTGATGAAGTTCACTAATTTTTTAATGTTAGTTTATTTATATTTAAATTCTTCTATTGACTGACGTAATATCTTACAAAAATATATGTGAAACTTAAATTGCGAAATATGAGATTGATTAAAGTAAGGTCAAATTGATTAAAATCGATAGAAAAAACCAAGTAATTAAATCTTAATAAAGTATAAAGTATTTAGAAATAATAATTTAATTTAATTGGCTCTATATTTCAAACTCTATTTGAGTTAAATTATTATCCTATTTGTGTTTTTATAAAGTTCTTATATTGATCAAGTTTATTGAGTTTTTAGGGATAAACTAATTTGTTAGTTTAATTATATTAGATTATTATATTGATTTAATATATATAAAATAAATATGAAACTAATAAATTATGAAATAAAAAAAATATGCATAAGTAGTTATTATATATTATTTAATCATAAACAACTTAATATTCATATTTTTATATAGATTAGAATAAACAAAAAGAATATCAAATTGACTAAAATCGATAGAAAAAACAATGAATCAAATTTTAAGAAAGTATAAATTATTCATAAGTTATTGAAATATAGATATGAAACTAAATTATTCAATTAATTAACTATTTATTTGATAATTTAATAATCAAGTAAATTAAAATTTTTAATAAAAACAATCTATATTAATTTTTTAAACTCTTAGTCAATTAATATTAGTAATATTTTTAATAAATATTAAAATCGATAGTAAATAAAGTTGAGATTTAAGTTAAATATGAACAATTGTTTGACAAGTTTAACAACTACATAAAACTAAATTTTCAATAAAATTAAATTATGGGTTTAAAATTTTAATCAATAAACAATTTAATATTAATGAAATATTTTTAATAAATTACATATTTTATTCATTGAATTATATGTATTGGTGAATATTTTAGATTCTAAATTTTATTCAGTGAGTTATATGTATTTGTGAATAAAAATATAATATATTTTATTTCACTGAATTTTTAATAAAAAAATATTAATGAAATTTTTTTTAAATAAAAATCAAATTATATATTTCATTATAAATATTATAGATTATTTCTAAACTGTTGAATTATATCTATTGCAATGATGACTAAATAATTAATTAAATAAGATTACAATCATGATTGAATACTATACAATATAATTAAACTATATTAATTAAATTACCATATATAATATATTAATTTTTGCTGGAAAAACCAAAAATTGTGGTTTGAGATCAATATGAATGGAGACTTCTGGTGATGCCACGTAAGCCTTGAATTAAGGTGGTGGGCCTGGTGGCTTCAATATGTATTCCTTTAATATATTATATAAATATTTTCTCATTAAACTCAAAACTATGACCTATGTAGTAATTTAAGAATGAAATTTCCCCTCTCATATATCGAATTAATTCATAAGATAATATCTAATCGATGGTCAATTATTCAATTTATAAAAGCATAAGAATATAGGAAATAATGTGTGACGTTTACTTTACATGATAAGAAAGATTGATAAAATTAGTACAAATTAATCTAATATTTACTTTGATGGATAAATAATAAATTACTTGATTTTGAATTAATTTTATAATTTTATCCTTCAAATAATCAATCACATGTTTTATCAATTCAAGTAATCACTCAAAGTAAACGGCGCATATATGTGTTAATCCAAAAGAGTAGATTATTTTAATCAATCATATCATAATTATAAACATTCCCTAAATATACCAAGAAAAAAGGTCATAATTAGATTAGTTAAAACGGGCTCAGCCCATTTGTATCTGTGGTGGGCTGGGCTGGCCATAAATGATGATATTGATAAACGATTGTCAAGTGTGCTCAAGTTGTTGAAATAATATAGAGTTAGTTGCACGTAAATTCAGAATTTTTTTATGATTTTAAATTTTTTTTCATGATATTTTATTTTGACGAATTAATCAATGAACTTGATATTCTTTTTTATTTTTTCACGAAATTAAATTAGTTCCAAATTAAAGTTAATGTCTCAATTTAAATTCTAATGTGACAATATTGTAAAACAAGTTGAATAAATTAGAAAAGAGATGAAATACACAATAACGCCAATTATAATAGAAGATAGATAGATTGAAAACGAGATAGATATACAAAATAAGGAGAAGGGCGAGAAATCGAGGTAAATAGATTAAGGATTGCGAGAAATGAGCTTGCATTTTTAATAAAACAATATCGTTACATATTTTATGAAATGATAGCATTTTAAATTATAATACACATGTATTTTTTTTATTTTATATAATTAATTAAAATATCACATTAATTTTATCAAAAAAAATATAACATCATGAAAAAAATCAAAAGAAATATTGCGTTTAATTTAATGGAATTAGATCATTTCCCTTTCTGTAAGTTTTGTTTAATTAGACTTTTTAATATTTTCCTTTCAAAAGTAACAACGTTCTTCAGGCGACGTATGTATATATGATATATCCGAATTTACCACATCATTTGTTTATTTGCAAATCTAAGTTGAAATATTCATGATTGTAGATATCAGAATGTCGACTAATAAATTAAAAATAAGTGAACATGTATCAACCAACTTAACAATATTTATTGAATGGCGTGTCTTTATTAAATAAGAAATGAGTTGCAATAATCCAAATTGGTATAGACATATTTACTCAAACCTTAAGACGTAAGAACTAAGTAATGTGCTATTGCTATAGCTTAATTAATTCGATTCTCTTTTTGTTCCCCATTCAATTTGTATCATCTTATAGAAGAGTTTAGTAGAACACCAAATATATTTTTTTATTCTTCTGATGAGGTAAATATTTATCAGTTCTAATCTTATGGGTAAATGTTTTCTCAATATGATGATTGGGTATATACAATAATACTTTAGTTGATTGTTGGCTCTATCTTATTGAAACTTGAAAGTATAATAATTTATGAAGAAAATAAGGAAGCTCCACTTTTATTCTTGTATATGCATATATATATTTGATTACTCAATTATTATGATATGAATCATATGATGTATAAAATCATTCACATCTATTGTATTCAATATTATTTCAATAGTTGGATGGCCATTGGCTAATCCATAATTAATGTAATATGTGTGTTATTTTATGTCTTGACTTTCTTCAAACACACATAAAATGATCTGTCAATTGCACAATATTATAGTAGAAATTTTTTGGTTTTGTATTATCACCCAAAAAACAATAACATAATGGCATCAACCCCACCCCTATATATAGAAGGAAAAAATAATTAAACAGACAAGCCATGTAATCTATGTGTGTGTGTATATATAACTTCCTAATGGTGGACAAAGGAGAAAAACAATACTAAGTTTGAATAATTACATTTTGATCATGGACATCTACAAAAAAATTGTGTATTACATTTTGATTTTTATTTTCTTTCATTTATTTATTCAAATATATACGACTATAATGTAATAGATATAATCGATGGCAAATGTGCCCACTTGAAGTAATCATTTATATAAATAAAGTAATTAATTTCAACAATTCAATGATTGGCTATATCTTTTCAAAACTATTTAATTAACTTATTGTCGTTTTACTTTATAATATGTGTTTTGTTTATTATATCATGAGTATTTATACTTCCAGAAACCTATGGTTAGAGTCTTAGAGATGGAGAAAAAATTTTGACTACTCGTTTTAATAAGTAATTGCAACATTCTTCCAAAATCATACAAAGTAAGACTAATTTTTTTTTATGAATTGTGGGACTTTATAGATGCATTATATAATATTCAAGATAGAAGAACAATATTAAAATAAAACAATTAACTACCAATATAATAATATTTAAATACCGATCATTAATATATTTTTTAACTAAATACTGTTATAATTATTTATTTTTTACAATTAAAGTAATAAAAAACTTTGTATGAATAGTATGAATCGTATTGATCATTTTATTTATACGCAGTTTTATTAAATTGTACGTATCTATGAATGATATGATTGTCAAATAATTATATCATTCATATTTCATATGCGGAATTTATACACATGCATGCTTAGAACGAAATGTGTTTGTAAACATTTGAACCATTTATTAAACCACATTTACCAAAACATATAGTATGATCATTCTTTTCTGATAAGATGTGAAAGTTGAATGAAACCAAATCAAATAATAAATCTTTGGATAAATAATTTCACATTCTATCAAAACGGTCTAACATCATGCATATAGTGTAATGTTTGGACCTGATGATTAGTAATTAATTAGTGATGTTTATTAGCTATTTAGCTCAACTATATATAGATCTTTAATTAATTAAGCTAGTGATGGGTCAGTTCTATTTTTAATATACTAATAATGCAATAGATTAATTTGCTGGCAAATCTTTACCTTACTACCAAACTTCATGAATTGGCTTCTCATCTTTCTAATATAAGATGAGATATAACCATCCCCACTAATTAATTAAGACAATAATTGAAAACTGAATATACGTACTAATTGTTGCATGCGATTATATTCTCAAAACTCTACTATATTAACAAACACATTTCGTTCTAAGCATATATATATACACACACACTATTCTGTCACTAACAAATATATTGATCCTTAATTAATGTTATTTTATTAACAAGCTGTACTTCACAAGTTATATTAATAGAATCTTAGTCTGCGTCATTAACTAACACGATAATTGCTTTCCAACCACAATCCATAATGTCGTAACTACTCTTGAACTATCAATTAATATCTTTGTATAAGCATATAATTATATGCTTATATATATATACATCTTTTATGATACAAAAAGCAACAGTTTAATTCCTTCTTAAAGATAAGTTATAATTTAATATTCCGTATATATATATTGCATATGCATACGTTGCATGTCATACTATAATTAACTTACACATTAATTAATTAATTTACGTTGAAAAGCAAAGCTGTATTATATTATGAAAAAGTGGCCTGTTAGTGAATGAAAAGAAACTTATTACACCTCTCCATTTTCAAACTTATGAATTAATTATTGACATGTGCATCCATCTTATCAATTTAATTATTGGTTTTTTCATGTTGTTATTATATATGTCGTTGTTAACAGTTAGGGATACTTAATTATTATTATAGGTAATAGGAGTACTATATGTCAGGTTTTTATTAAATTACAAATTATTGTTTGAATTATGATATCAATTTCACTAAGGCCACATGCTAATGAGCTGATCATATAAATTTATAATTAGCAAATTAAAATTTTCGCGAGAACACATATTATGAGTATAAATATATGAGTACTAATTTACTACATTGATTAATAGACCTATCTATTATCCCAAAATTATATTTAGTTAATTTGTTAAAGAATTTTGATAACTAATATTTGTGAGGTTCACAAACATATACTATGTCGGAACATAAGTGAAATTGGAACCTATATTCTTGCAGTCACATGGAGGATGTAATCATGTAGGTTATCCAGATGCACTTAATATTATATTCCAATATTTTTGTATTTTAGTGAATTTATTCATATATATGAGAAAATCTTATTAAAACTGATATATAGAGCTCTCACTCTCTAGCTGGCAAAATACTCTACACTTGCCAAGTGGGGTTTTAACTTCTGTATGTATAGTCAACTCAATTGCAAAAAATACAATCTATCTATATAATATATTAAAGGACTACGTATTGAAGTCGTCTCCTTTGATGTGACGAAACCACAATTTTTTCCATCAAAAATTAATATATTATATATGATAATATTATTAATATAGTTTAATTATGGTTTATATAGTAATAAATCATCATTGTAATCTTATTTAATTAATTATTCAATCAACATTGCAATAAATATAATTCAATAATTTAGAAAGAATCTACAATATTTATAATGAAATATATAATTTGATTTTTTTAATAATTATTTCATTAATATTTTTATTAAAAATTCAGTGAAATAAAATGTATAATATTTCTATCCACTAATACATATAACTCATCAAATAAAATCTAAAATCTAGAATATTTACCAATTCATACAATTCAATAAATAAAATATATAATATTTTTACTAAAAAATTATTTCATTGATATTAAATTTCTTACCGATTAAAATTTTAAATTCATAGTTTCATTTTATTGAAAATTTTAATTTATGCAATTATTAAATTTGTCAAAAAATTGTTCATATTTATCTTAAATCTCTTGTTTGATGATTAAATAAATATTTTCCGAATAAAAATTATTTATTTGATTTGGTTTAACTAATTGATTTTATCTAACAAATAAAGAGTTGATTTTTTTTTAATTACGGCATCAAGTCGTATACCAATAAATTTTACACGGGATAAGTCTGCATGTAACAATTATATTTTGCAACTGATATAATTTTTCATGTAGCATGGATTTGCAATCATGTTAATAAAATAAAATATAATGTGATTTTTTACCAATACATTCTATATACGATAAATTACAGTAAATAATATTTACTTCTTATAATGTATCAATTTATATTACTTTTTAAACAAATTATTGCATTTTTAATAATATTTTTTTTATAATTTATAAATATATAATATTTTAAAATTTATATTTATAAATCATAATGTAAAATAATTTTTCATCGATTTCGACGGGTTATACACTAATTAACTATTAAAGGTATAGTTCATAATTTAAATTAATTTTTTATTTAATTAATTATGATTATGATATGCCACTTAATAAATCATTAACTTCTCATTTAATGGTACTGTTGGGAAATATTTATTAAGTGTTTTGATTCAGATTTCAATACCCCCTGAAAAGATGTTATAAGACCAATACTGAATCTTAGTGTTTTGTCTAAGAACTCACATGTTAGGGAGTTCTAATTTTTCTGAATAATCTGATTTAGCTACTGAATTCTTCTACTTTATCTGAAGCCTTAGACTAAATCTGAAGTGCTTAATCTATTCCTGAAGTGTTTATATATTATGTACTATTTCTGATTGAGCACCATTGGCATTAATTGCGTACTTTGCACTCTGTTTCCGTGACCTTATTACATATCCTCTGTTGTATTACAAGTACCCAATTTCAGGAATCATCAAACTTTTCCAAATATATTCTGAACTAACAATGTAGGTCAAGTAACAAAAGGGCCTTCAAACTGAATGCTCACCTGAAGGTCATCAAGAAGTTATTTAATTTAGATGTTGGCATATTGATTCTTATCTTCAAGAAACTCTTGATGCTGCCAATAAGGGGGAAGGACAGCAACCTGAAAACCCCGAGCCCACTCATGAAGAAGAAAAAAAAAATGAAGAAAGGGATGACACTCCTGACATTGAACTGACTGATGAAGACAAGGAGTAATCCCAGTAAATGACAAGGACGGAATTTCAAGTTACCGTGCCTTTAGTTCTGAACTTAACTTTTGTATTTCATTCCAATCTGAAACCCTTTGTACTGAAAATCCCTTGAATGAAATACAACATATTTTGTATCTCTTGATCTCAACCTGATGACAATCTTCTAGTTGTCCAGGCTCTGATTATATTTTTTTGGTTTGATTTACCTAACTGATTAACTAACCCATCTTTTCTTATAGTTTAAGTGTTCTCCAGTTTAGGGGGAATTTCTTAACTTATATAGATGTTTTCAGGTTAGGTATTGGCATCATCAAAAAGGGAGAAATTGCTGGGAAATATTTATTAAGTGTTTTGATTCAGATTCCAATACCTCCCCTGAAAAGATGTTATAAGACCAATACTGAATCTTAGTGTTTTGTCTAAGAACTCACATGTTAGGGAGTTCTAATTTTTCAGGTACACTGAAGGACATCTCCACTGAAGATTCAAGTTATCCCAAAACTGAAGGACCTTCTCCACTGAAGTCAGTCCTGAAGTTTTGAAGTTCAAGTTAGAAGCCAAGTCTTTGCCAAACTGAAGATCAGTACTGAATGTCCATACTGAAGTCTAAACTGAAGATCAGTACTGACTGCCCTCACTGAAGTTATCCACTGAAGTCTGCACTGAAGCCCTATACTGAAGTTCTCTACTGAGTAACAGCCTAGTCCGTAGGCATTTCCTTTTATAGCAAAAATCTCGGTTAGGTGAACAAGATCTTATGGCAGACAGCAAATATGGCAAAAAGGACGAAGACTCCAACGGGAAGAATTCAAATTAAAGCTCTATCTCACAATGGCTATATCTTTGAGAGAGCACTATAAATACCCCGCTGCTTCAACACTTCAAGACACCGGTTACTCTGCTATCAAATCTCTATCACTTTCTCTGCTTTCAAAGCTCTCAATCCTTCAGTTAGAACACTCTAAGCATTCATATATTTATTTCTTAGTGTTCTTAAGCGATAACATCTTGTAACCGAAGAGTGATTAGACTTATCTAAGTCATCTGTAAATCACTGTAAGAACATCTCCATTAAGTTGGAAACTCTCGACTAACATCGAGAACTCGTGGACGTAGGAGTTTTTATCTCCGAACCACGCAAACCAAATCACTGTCTCTCTCTCTTATTTTCAGTATTGCTTATCTTTTATCTATCATAAACTGAAATACTGACTAAGTGAAAAGAGAAATACTGCATTAAGTTTTCTGAAGCAAACGAGTAAGATTTAAAGCCACCACATTCCGCACACTTAAGATATTAGTCCATCAGTCAAACACTCAGTGTAGACTGAAGGATTCCTATCTGAGTCATCACTCTAACTGAAACACCTCCCTTCAGTTCAGGAGACACAGAAAAGTTTTTAAACTGAAAATTGACTGGTGTATCCCCCCCCCCCCCCCCCATACACTCAGTTTCACTCGTTTCAGGACCAACAGGTACCTCTTTTTAGTTAATGCTTTTAAGGTTATAAGATAACTAAAACAATTAACGGCCGGTCAATTTTAGTTTAATATATATATAATTTCGATAAAAAAAAATTATTGCGGATAGAGAAAGCCTTAACACGAAGATGTAGTAATAAATATCATTGAATAAATCACCAGTAATTATTGATCTCAAAACAAGTATACTAAGTGTATGAGGAATACACCAATTAAAGCTTTTCAGATTAAAGCGTTTTCAGCGAGCTTCTCAAATCTAAAAGGAGGTTTCACTAAAGAGTTGTAACTTCAGATAGCAATCATTCAGTCTACACTTAGTGTTTCACTGATAGACTAATATCTTAAGTATAGTAGTGCGGATGTGGTGGTTTAAAAGTTTACTCATTTATCAGAAAAACTTAGTGTTAATGTTCAAATTTGCACTTAATCAGTATTCAATATTTGCAAGAAGCGTTAGAGAATAGATACTGAAAGTAAATAGAAAAGATACAGAATTTGGTTTGCGTGGTTCGAAGATAAAAACTCCTACGTCCACGTGTCTCGATGTGAGTTGAAGGTTTCCAACTAAATGGAGTGGTGTCTTATAGTGATCAACCTAAAAGGTTTGATGAACAATGATTCTAATCACTTTCAGCTTAAGACTAAGTCTAAGTTAGATCTATTTTTCGGTTATAGTGAATATCGCTACTAAAGAATACACTATGAAATAACAGTGAGTTTGAGTGTTTTAAAACTGAAAGTTTGCGTGAAGAAGAAAGCTTGAGAGCGATAGAGACATTTTTAGGGGAGATTTTAGAATTTGAATCAAAACCCTTATAAATATTTGTGTACTGTAATAATTAATACTTGTAATTTTATTACAAACAAATGAAACATACCATGATTAATACTTGTAATTTTATTACAAACAAATGAAACATACCATGAGTGTATTTTAAGGCACCACTATAATTGAAACTTGAAGCAATGGATTAAACTCCTGCCTTAATTACTAAGCTCTGTCTCTCCTTTTTATCATGTAACATGACTTGTTGCAAAATTCTTCACCTAACTACAATATTCATTTCTTCCACTCCCACACACATACATACACACACACCATTTCTAAATAAGTACATTATATATATATATAGAGTATATTGTAAGGGCATATCTTAATCATTGTGTAGATATACTATTCATAAGCAGACATACAACTCATAGTTTATATCATCATAGATAAGGTGATGCCTTTTTCATCTATTATTTTATTTGTTTTGATGCTTCTAAGTCACATAGAGTTTCAGAGCAGTTGAAAACTTTAATCATAGTATCTAATTATTCCATCTCATATCTTATTATTATATATATTGTCAATTACTTGCACTTTGAAAATAGGGGATGAAACATGATATTAGAATTTCATCAAAGAAGTTTGGAGATCACAATGATATAAATAGTCCAAAAACTAGCCAAGACATTGATGAAAACAAAGGTAAGACACCTCCATCTATGCTGGTGCCATTTAGTCATTTAGTAGTTGGCATATCCTATCATTTTCTTCCATAAACACCTTCAAACTACCATGCAAAACCAAAACATAAATTAAACCACACATATATCTCTCTCTCAACATCATTCAGCTCCCCAATACAATATTGTGATAATACTCTTCCAATGGCAAAAACAAGCACACTCATCATCAGAAGATCGATCTTCTCCTTCCTCAAAAACTACCAACACCTCACCACAGCTCCGGCGCTCCTCGTCCTCCCCTTTGCCGTCTCTGCCCTCCTCTCCCCGCCTCTCGTCTCCTCTTCGTACCTCCTACCGTTAGTACGTGCCCGCCTGGCCTCCCTCTTTCTTGCTGCAGGCTTCCCTCCTTCTTCACCATTATTCAACTTCATAAACCTCAAATTCTCCCAAACCATCCTCACATTCCTCTTCATCACACCCTTTTCATATTCCTCTCTACTCCTTGCAAAGGCTGCCATAATCAAAACCCTACACCACAACAACAACCAATCACAACTCCATTTCATCCATCTCTTCAATCCACTCCTCATCACTCACCTCTGCAACTCACTAGTCATACTTGCAGCAAATTCCACCTTCTTCTTCTTCCTAGCCATATGTTTCAACTGCCTCGACGTTTTAGGCCTCGCGTCCCCCTCCTCGCTCCTCATCCTCTCCTCCATTGGAGCCACAATCTACTGCATAATCCTTGCTCATGCATATATAATCTGCAATCTAGCCTTGGTTTCTTCTGCAATAGAGAAGCGTGGTGGCTTCATGGCGATCCTCAAGGCTTGTGTTATGATCCAAGGAAGAACTGCAACTGCATTGTCATTAGCTCTGCCTCTCAACTTGGCCTTGGCTGCCATTGACGCTCTCTTCCAATACCGCGTAATCGGAGCTTACGATCAAGATATAGTCCTAAGTTATTCAACCATTCTTCTCGAGGGATTGCTCATCGCCTACTTATATGCTGTGATCCTCATTCTTGATACAGTAGTAGGCTGCTTTTTTTGGAGAAGCTGCAAAGAAGATCAGAAGATTGATCATGGTCGTGATCAAGCTTTCTCTCACGCGATCGAAATCCATGTGAAGGCTAAGAGCATGCTTCCTTGAATTACTTTCACAGTATGCAAATGGGATTCTTGAATACTTACTGCAAGATTTCATTCAAGAAACAGAGGAAATCTGCAGAAATGTAGATGTCACATCGAAGAGGCCTAATTCCCTTGAAGATGAGAGAAGGGAAGAGGGAATTAAGTGCAGGAAGCAGTGGTTTGAAATTTTTGATTAGTTACTTATATTGATTCTTTGCAACTTATTTTCCCAAATGAGAATTGGGGGATTGGACGAAGAATTTGATAAATTGGGAGTATAATGATCGGTGTGTGTTAAGGTATTGTTTATGATAATATTGTATTTATCAATAAACTTGAGAAAAACAATATTTCCTCAAATATGGTCTGTGATCATAGTGATTAGCTCCATGTTACGTGTTACTAGCCATATATATACAGCTTCATTTCATTTCAGTAAATGAAGTTATTGTTGATTGGGAAATACAACTCTTTATTGTAGTTAAGATTCTTCCTCACAATGTTTTTATGTGTATCATGTTAGAAATTATGCATAATTAGGGCATGCACCAATCTGAATTCATGGATGATTTCATATCTTGATGTGGTGGTATAGATTTTCCAAATGATCGGTACCAATTTTGCAATAGAGAACTGCAGAAGGAATGCAGGTAGTCTCCCTACTGTCATTCAGAGATCATAACCCTTTAAGTAGTAATTCTAGGTTTTGCAATTTGATCACTCAACAAATTACAAAACTCTTTATGGTATCTACACATTTAATTCAATAATTAATTAATATTATTTTAATTCATAATATATTTTTAATATATCATTTTAATTCGATTACCCAAAGATAATTGTACATATTTAAATATGTGTAAGTCCAATTTAGATTTATCCACTTATCACTATTAATATCATTATTTTAATCAGTGAACATTAATTAACATGTATACCAGTACAAATTAAATTTGAGTTTGAAGTTTGAAATATTAGATTATTAATTAATTAAACTAAAATGCAAGAAAATAAATAAATGAGACACTAAAATTTATAGAAAAAATAAAACTGAAAGAAGAAGAAATTGAAAATTGGAGGAAAAAAGCGAATAGTATACGTAAATGAAACACCAAAAAGTTGGATTGAGATCCCCTACTCCTAGCATAGAGGTTTAGTTTGATCCCAATAGTTTATGGGTATAGTTATTAAATTATTATTTTGATAGGTGAGATTAGTTTTAATCACAATTTATTACAAAAATTTATAGTATAATGATTATGATGTAATTAATCCTAATTAAGAGTCAATTATTAAATGAAAATGAAATTATATGTTAAATAAAGGATATATATATATATAATTACAATTTGCAGTAGGACAATTTGGTCGGGTTTCAAACAAACTTATTCTTCAAAATTATATCTAAATAAAGGATATTATTGTTATAAATAAATAATTATATTTATATATGGACATTACTTATAATATAAATTAGGATTTCTATTTATTTTATTATGTATATATATTTTGGGAACCCAAACGTGAATAAAAAGATACAGTTTTTTTTCCTGCAGTCTCTTATCTTCTTCCTCCTCCATTCTTCTCAGTATTGCTTTGCCCAAATAATTATAGAATCAAACACAATCATATTACAACAATTATAACTATTTGGAATGCCATGTTATAATTTTTTAAACTCACCCTCAATAAGCTGCTGTAATTATTGTTATTATAATTTATAGGAAAAGCAATTACAAACTATAATTGGGGTATGTGTAGAAATTAATAGATAGATGATATCCAATTGTATTCAATTCATTACACGTCAATTCAATAAATAAATCGATTAGATAAATTAGTAAGTTTGTTGTGATTCAGCTATTGTGTTTCATATTTTAATATATTTTTTTATTATTTTTCTTTATGTGTTTTTTATTTTGTATAATTATTTTGTATATTTAATATCATTTTTAAATAAATTTTAGAGTTTATAAATTCAAAAATAGAGTATATAATTTAAAAAAAAATATTAATAATTATAATTTAGTATATCATAATAAGTAATAAATTTATTTGTTAGATACGAATATGAAATACAAAGTTAGAACACTAAATATTATACTCCTCCCGTCTCATCTAAAATGAGGCGTTTCTTTTGAGCACGACAATTAAAGAGTATATATTTAAAGTTTAATTGGAGAATAAATTTTGTTGCGTGTAAGATGGGAAAGTCTCAAGAAGTCAAAAGGCCTTCCTTCCTTCCACTATCTGTGTTGCACAATGTAAGTAGACTATTATAGTCCTTCCCCTCCCTCTACTTTGGATTGGATCGAACCCTGCCCTATATTAATATAATACAAACATACAATCATACATTCATCACAATCAAATCTACTATATACTACTACAATACAAGTACAGCTGTACTTTATTATTACTCTAGTCAACTTTCTATTTCTGTGATATTTTATTCCCTGAACTTGCATTTCACATCAAAATATCTAAACTTGTTCCGACCTCCATCCATAAAATTGATAGTTTACATATCATGTTTGAAAACATCAAAGTATCTAAGGTGAAATTTCCATAGCTCAACTTGGTCTGAAATTAATCAATCAATGAATTATTTATTAGGTAGGTTAATCAATCACGCCTGGGCCTGGCTCGCTAGCTAGTTTAGTTTTAAGATAGAATGCAATTCATTTCCAAATGACTCTAAGAAGAAGCATGTGAGATGAAGGCCAGCCCTTTTTTGTGTGTGTGGATTGTGGGTACATCAATTATAGGAAAGTCGAATCTTGGGCCATCCCTGCTAACAATTAATTACTACTATAAGCTCCAAATCATTAACTTCCAATTTTTATTTGTTTAGTTCTGAGTGTTATTTAGAATTATATAACATCATTAGTTGGATTGGACCCTTCAAAAAATTGATATCAATGATTCCATTCAGTGCTAAAGAACACAAGAATTGAAGCCACAAATGAATTTCGCCAACCTATACTGAAAAGGGTAGAGAAAATGATTAATGCTTTTCTCATTAATGAATGATATATTCAAATACCTAAAAACTTCCTGTAAGAAAATAACTATGATCTATATTCACTAAGACAGCCTATTTTCTCTATATACCCTTCTTTTACTGTTGTACAACAAAATTCATGGGAAGGTTCTTCCACTCAATCCGGAAGAGGAACCAAACCAGTTTCTATGCTACAACAAAGAATCAGTGTTGTGTTAACCTAACTACACGGTTAGTGATCTCTGTACATGGAACATTTTTCATATCAGCATTCTGCATTATGGTTCCAGGATATCTCCTTATGTAGCCGACGTGGGAACGGGTTGGATTTCAAGAAAACGACAGACACGAGCTCAGTCGGCCCCGATCGGTCCAACGCGTACCTGCTGAACATTTATCTCGGGATAGAAACGAGGGCCAAACATGCCTCCAGCAAGAAGCCCTCCTCCAATAAGCACAGCCCGAGAGTAGCGAATCAGCTGCCTGCGTCATTCAAAGCAGAGCTGGGAAGCTCTTCCCAACTGCATGCCTCATTTGCAGGGTGGTCTTTGCAAAGCCTCGACAGCACCCTCAGACTCCATTTTTCATATAACTGGAGGCGCGTTGCTGGTTGATCCAGCAGTGTGTGTGTGTGTCTGAGGGTCAACAGTCTTAACTCGGTGCATGCTCGATCCCTGTGAAACAATAAGCAACTCAATCATTCTCTTCTTTCTTTGTTAAATTTATTACTTTGCCGCTGCCTCTGCAGCTTCGGCCTCCTTCTGAGCTTTCTTCTTGTCTGCTTCGGCCTGCTTAATGTTTTCATCACAAGCTGTCTGGAATAACTTGACAAAGTTTGAGAGAGTTGTTGTAACTGGATTCAAGAGTAACACATTCACTCAGCAATAAGAAACGTAAACATCAGACAAGAATAAGACAAAAAGAAGGGATGATTTTCGGGTCACCTTGTTCGAGTGGGATTCGTGCAGGATCTTCACCGAAATATAGAACCACTGCTTCAGCATTTTTTCCCTACGAAACGAATAAACAATGAAGAACCCCATTATCAAAGAACAGTAAGTAATAATCTAGGCGAATATTTACCGCAACAGCATATTGATCCATTACAGCTGCCACCTCACTCTCAGCAGAACCAACAAATTCTTTCAATGTCTGCCAATCACAGCAAGATGAAATTTATCAGGAGACATGAGAACCGATAAGCTGTTGGCTTTCCCTATTAGCCAGAATGCGGTTTGAACATGCACAAGATGCTCTATGCCTAATTTAGAATTTAAGCCATTTCAAAGATACAGAATCTACAACAGGTATCAACCAACACATCAAATTCAAAGCTAGAATTTTTATACCTTGTGAAAAATTTCAGACACAGGACCATCACTTTCTGAAGCAGCCAATTCCTGCTTCACCTTTTCTAAACCCTTGGAAATAGATGTCATTTCATCTGCCAGAGCTTTGAGTTGAATCTGCAAAACAAAGAAAGCATCCTTGATTTTAATCTATCTACATATCTGGATTTTAAGTATCATCTTGCAGTGGAGCTGAGATAAGAACCTTGGTGGAAGCTTCCACGTGTGCAAGATCTTTGTAGAAATCTATAAGATCTGGATTCTTGTCAGCCAGGGCCTGAAAACATAAAACAGTAGGATTCAAGAAAGAGAATGAGATATCCTGAATGTTTGTAATTCTAACATTGTAATACAATTTACTGCAAACAGAAAGATATTGCAAATATACTTTGCTTTATAGAGTAAAGTTATATCAAAAGGTTCAGCGTTTTTGTATCACAGAGACTAAGTTGACAAAGAATGGAAGTGATATATGTGATCCTCTGTTCCGATATCGCGTTTCATTTCTTATTTTAATTTTTGAGTAACTGCTATACAATTCCTTAAATGAGGGGATTTCTGATACAATGCATTGCAGGTTAGCAACATATGCCCAACACAATAATATATGATAAATGAAGAAATATCTGTATCCATAGGTATATACCAGATACACTCTAAACTTTGGGATACACTCTAAATTTACAAGGCTTCAAACATCAAATGTTGAAGATGGCTAGTCAAAGGTAAAACTTGACTGTTATACCAGTAATGAAACCTGAGAACATGTTTCTGCTATCACATTCCTACCCTACAATAAAGTCTCAAGAACGAGCTTGTTTGCCTAAATATCATTTAGGGTATTACTCTTAGACGGTGAAAATAGTTTCATATATATCATCCATTGTCTGGTCTAATCTTTCAATTGGTACCCTAGTCAAATGATGTACTCTCGGACAGGACATTAGCAGGCTGTGATATCATCAGGTATTTGCACAGTGCACCAGAAATATTTGTAGAGGAAACAACACAAAACTCAATTTTAATTACTCTCATTGTCAAGAAAGAATCTCTTGAAGGAAGGTTGGCTAGAGATTTCATTTAAAAACACATTAATCCTGCTCAGTCCAATAATGAGATTCAACAAAAAAGCACAAGTCAAAAATGTATGATAAGATACCTTACAAAGATAATGCATGAGTGTCATCCTGCAAGTGGTTGAACGTGTATCTGTCAATTTCGAAAGACTATCCAATTTGAATCCGACGGCAGCACCTAAACGAGAGGAGTTTTTAACTTATTTTGGCATTTATTATTAAACTACTCTCTGCACTGCAGGATGCAAAAAAATTGAAAACATTAATTGAGGGAAACTATACTCCTCCTAAGCCCTCTGTCCTAATTACTAAGTTACAAATCAAAAGCTATCAACTCTCATCTCAAACATTGGATGTGATCCAGATCCATTCATAAGGTTTTGTCAGAATTACGCGCATACCTCTGGGAGTTCCCTCATTCAACGTATTCCCCAGAACTAATATTTTTGTCAGAATTTCTTTCAGTTTCGTCGAATTGCGAATCTGAAGCATGAGGAAGATATCAAATTATCAATTCTAGTAAGTACTGAAAAAAAAAACAAACCATTACTCACTAAACTCCATTTATGTACCTCTTCACAAGCAGAGTTTACAATATTCAGGCTTCTTTTGAAATCGGAAAGCTGCGAACACAAAAGAAACATATAATTATACATATGAAAAATAAATAAGAGAAGTAATTCTCAAAAATGTGTTAACATCAATCAAGCAAACCTGATTGTTAAACTGAATCTTGAAAAGGAAAACTCTCAATTTAACTTCGACTCGAGGTGCCTTCATCAGCTCCAGGAAAAACTAGAAGAGACCAGAGAACCGTTCACACGTTTCATCAGAAACAGAGAACCAAAGAGAAACCGAATTGTGCAAGTCAGGATCCAGTCAGTTGGTGTACCTGTTCACACTTTCCCAAATCCTCTGGGTCACCTGTGTATGTCTAAGAGGAAATAATGCTAAATTAATTCAAGTGAAAGCTTCTTCAATTGCTAAATAATTGAGAAAATGTTGCTTTGTCTTTTAAACTTTCACCTTGAGAAGTTCCATCTCTTCCTTTTTTGGACAAAACTTTATAAGATTTTCTACTTGATCAGCATCCAGAATTGTATCATCCAGTGCAAGTGCTGCATCCTGTTATTTCATTTTATTACACTTTTATCTAAAAATATAGATTTTATAACATAATGTAAAAGTTGAGAAAAGATACACTACTTTAGCTTACCATCATGTCAGGAAGTGGCATTTTCACTTTTGTAAGCATGATTTCAACGTTATATGCCCTCTTCAGGTCAATCTACAAGATATAATGACTAGACTGAGAAACTTGTAAGAAAAGTAAAACGAAAAACTATATTATCCCACTCACTAGTATTTGCTCATATGTTATTGTTCTTTAGCTCATGAGAAATTCTAAATAACTTGCAAAGATGTGCAATATATTTATCCAAAATAAATATAGTGAAGAAAAACAGTTTTATAAAATTCACACAGCATCACCAGCTGGACTTTGGTAGGTTTATTTGAAGCAGCCTTTTTGCCTCCACCCTTGCCTTTATCCTTGACTGGGGCTGTTGCAGAGAAAAGAGTCTCGAGTTCTGACACATCAAATTCTGGTGCACTAGAATTAGAGGGCAAGAAATCAGTAAGTTCAAGAAATCAAGAAGCTACAGAAGGAAATAAATGATAAAATAGATTAAAAATCAAGCACACAAACAAATATTTAATTCAAACTGTATAAACAACTAAACATTTAGATAAAGCAACAAACATGGTATATTTCGTAAAGATGAAAATATTTTTTTATGCATGAGATGGAGTACAAGATATTAGGAACTCCGAGGAATGAAGGGGTGCATGGAAAGAAAATAAAAGATTCATTTAATATCATGCACATTTGATGACTACAAATTTATTCTACATAAGAATTAAAACAAGGGCATAGAAGAACATTCCTTATCTATTATGCTTATTTATTTTGGAAATGGGGTAAGAAATGCTCAAAAATATTACAACAGATATTAGATACATAATCAGCGAACCATATCTAATTCAAGAAAATTTAATAGAATTAAGAAGAGTAATACACTTGGGGTGCTCCTTGTTTCTGCAATTCTTCCCACAAGCTTCCTTTTAGTGCCCGAGTTACCTTGCTCCAGTGAAGTGGCTTTAAATTAGATTTTTTTGCTACAGGACGCGCCTGTCCCCTACCCATAGCCGGCATCCCTCTACCTGCTCCAGGTGGGGGTGGTGGACCTCCTCGTCCCCCTGGTGGTGGTGGGGGACCTCCTGGTGGCCCTGGAGGTGGCGGAGGTCCAGGTCCATGACCTCCAGGAGGGGGTGGTGGTGGTGGGCCACGTCCGCCTCCTGGAGGAGGTGGTGGAGGTGGGGCAACTCCTATAGGTGGAGGGGGAGGTGGAGGGCAACCAGGAAGAGGTGGTGGAGGTGGAGCTCCTCCAGGTGGAGGTGGGGGTGGAGGTGGAGCTCCTCCGGAAGGTGGAGGGGGTGGGGGTGGTGGAGCTCCTCCAGGTGGAGGTGGAGCTCCTCCGAAAGGTGGAGGAGGAGGGGGTGATGGAGCTCCTACAAAAGGTGGAGGTGTACTGCCACAAGGAGGAGGCGGTGGGGGTGGGGGTGCTGGCGGTGGAGCGCTTGATACTGGAGGAGGTAATATTTCTGGAATGGAAGAAGATGAGGGTGGAGGTGGAGGTGGAGGAGGAGATACTTCTTGACATATAAGTGGTGGTGAAACATCCTTCACAGAAGGATAAGTGGCAGGGGGTGAAGGAGGTTGTGGTACAACATTATTCACACTGGGAGGAGGTTGAGGTTGAGCTAGTGTAACGCCACTCATGTTAGATGGAAAAGGTTGATTAGTTCCTCCGAATAAAGAAAATGGCGGTGCAACACCACTTATAAAAGATGGAGTTGATTGAGCACCACTTTGAAGAGGTTGTGTCAAATTTGAAGGAAAATAATAAAATCCTTGATTGGGAAAAGATATTGATGAAGGAACAGCTTGGAAAGAAACTGGGATTGGAGTTGAAATTCCATTATTTGATATTACTAGAAACACAGTACACCAAGGGGGTGGAGGAGGTGGTGGGATAACCGTACCGCAGTTCTCCACACTAGATGAGGGAGGAGGTACGGATATTGAAGGTGAAAATGAGATTCCTTGTAGATTTGTGGCTACATTAACATCTATAGGTAATGGAGAGGATGTGGAAGACACAGAGGTGGAAGATGATACTAACTCAAGAGTTGCATTTTGAAAAGGTAAAGGTGATGAAAGTGAAGGTGGGGTTACTTGCGGCAGTGATCCCGAGGGAAAATCATCAACTGCGCCATCAGCTGAAAAGGGTTGAGGTGGAGGCACAACTGTCGAAGTGGGACTACGTGTGGGATAAGGTGGAGGAGGAGGGGGTGGAGGCAGGGGCCTAGAATTGAGAGTGGATACAAATATCGAAGTAGGAGTAGGTATGGGTTGAGATGGAGGCGGAAGTGTGGGAAAGAGAGTTGACTGATATGGAGGTGGAGGTGGGGGTGGAGGCAGGGGCACATTCCTAGGAGTGGTGGTAGGACTCAACTTAGGGAGTGTTGTAAATGAAGGTGAATGTGAAGGCAAAGCTGGAGGAGAAAGAGGAGGAGACATTGGAGGGAACTGAAGAGACAAGCTCAGTTCTTTGTCCTGAGGAACTGATGTAGGTGGTGAAGAAGGTTTTTCAGATAATGAATGTGAGGGAGGAGACAATTCTGATGGAGAATGAGAGCTCAAAGATGGAGAAGAATGTTCAGAGGAAGGTGAAAGAGGTAGTTCCACTAGGCTAAGTTTGTTGTCCGCTTGTTCAATATCTGCTTTTGACGCAGAACTTGGTGAAGAAGCCTCTTCAGATGCTGACAACGAAGAAGCAGTATGCTTTGAAGTTCTACCAAGTTTTGCCTTATACTCTGAAGGTGTATGAACGTATTGGTGCTTCTTTTTTCCCCCAGTTACAGAATCATTTCCAGGAGCTATCAATGCAGGAGAACTGCTATCTCTTGACTTGGGATAAAGTATATGCATTGAATTCGTGAAAGAACCTTTATTGGATGGTATCCACCTCGAAGGAGCATTTGCCTTAGCAAGTTTGACTCTAGGTGAATTTTGGTGCTTGTTTTTCTTAATGGTTACAACTGCATCCGAATCAGATCGTGTTCTTAAAACTAGAGGTTTCAAATGTTGAACTAATATACCCTTGTCCAACTTATGCTCCTTATTATTAGCACCAAACTTCTGCTCTGAACCTTCCTCGTCAATTTTCATTGGTTCATCTTCACTTCGTTCATTGTCCTCTTCTTTAGACTTGTTGCAATTATCGTCATTATCAGATAAGGTTTCTGCATCAATGATTAAGTCTGAGAAGTCATACACTGATTCATTTTCAATTTTCTTTACCGGAAGTTCATGTCCACTTTCAGTTTTGTCATCTTCTCCAGACTTGTTGAACTTACCATCATTCTTAGCAACCTCGTCAAACTCACACCATGATTCATTTTTAATTTTCATCACTATAGGCTCGTCTTCTCTTTGTTTATTGTCCTCTTGATCAGACTTGTTGCACGTACCGTCATTCTCGGATAAGGTTTTTGCATTGCAGACTATCTTTTTGAACTCAAAACCTGATCCCTTTTCAATTTTCATCACTATAGGCTCATCTTCATTTAGCTTATAATCCTTTGTTTCAAACATGTTGAGTGTATCATTATGGGATAAGATTTCTGCATTGACAACTACCTCCGCAAAATTATACCCTAATTGATGTTCAATTTTCATCATTATAGATTTCTCTTCACTTTTCTTGTTGTCCTCTTCTTCAGACTTGTTGCAGGAAACATCATTCTCATATAAGATTTTTGCATTGGTGACCACCTCAGCAAACTCATATCCTGACACTTGAACTTCCCCATTCTGCAACAAGTTACTAATAGGGTCCGTTGTGCTGCCATGACTGAAACTGACCACATCTAAAGCACACTCTTGAAATGCATTATGTTCCAATTCCTGCTCAAAGGATACAATTTCAAGATGTTCTGATTCATCCTTCATGGGCATGCCTCCAAGATGTTTTTCTGACTTATCCCCTAAAGAAACGATTTCAAGATGTCGTTCTGATTCATCATCCAAGAAAACACTTTCAAGATGTCTTTCTGATTCAACATCCAAGGAAACAGTTTTATGAGATCGTTCTGATTCATCTTCCATGGGAACATCATCATGATCTTCATCTACCTGGGTGCTAGCTTCAACTCTTTCATCATCAGATATCATCTTACTCTCATGTGCTTCAACAAAACTGCTAAATATCGCTTCTGCCTCAAAAAATTCATCAGGCGTGGCAACTTCACAATCGATATCATCATCTTCGCTTGCAACTTCTGTGGTAATGATAGACGGGAGAGCATCCGCATCTGAGAAACGTAGCTGATACAGAGAAGTAGGTTTTCAACCAATAAGGGTTCAGAAACTGAGAAATTTGTTACAAGAAATACAAGATTTTACCTCTGCTTTAAATTCCTTCGAGATAAAGTCATTTGCATCCCAAAGAACATCAACTTCGTCCCGTGTTAACATCAAAACATTCGACTGAACGAATTCAGTATGAAACATAATGCGAAAAATCATTCTTTCACTCACAAAATCATCCTCCAAATGGATGCATTCAAGAACAACATCTCCTTGAACACGACAATTGATATGTGTATTTACTAGAGCACACTCTTCCTGCAGCCACAAATCATCATCATTAAAGTCTAGCTAACCCGATAGATCATAAAAAGCAAGAAAATATATTAACCATTTCCAATTTAACGTGAAGTTCTAAGAACAAAGGTATTACCTGTTCATAGTAAGGTATATCTCTTTTCATTTGAGAAGATGAAAATAAAAGCTTTGAACTTATAGTGGACACTTTGGAAAAAGAATCATGACCATATACGCGTACTACTAATCGACATCCTTTCCCATGGTCATATAGAGGAACGGCTTCAAGTATCAAACTATTCAAGGCGAGAGGCACATCGGATGATGGCCAATCCAATCGAAAATTTCTTCTACTGATGTACTGAAGATACCTGAGTTGAGATGGTTGTGGGTTAAAAGGAGTCAAAAGCTGAAGAAGGTCCCGAGGTGCTTGTTTGTATACGATTTCAAGAGTCTTTTGCTCACCGGTGTATTGCTTTCTGTAAAGAAGAAGGGCAGCTAGCATAAACGCAAGCATAGGCCATCCTCCCCTTTCACAAAGCATTAGAAGAATATTTTGTTGGCCCTCAACAGATAACCATTTCCCACTCGATCTCAAGAAGTGGTAAATAAACTCCAGAGGTAAGAGCGGACACCTTTCAAATTGATGAGGGTAATCCATGACCGTCATATCATAATGCAACAACAGATCAGATAATAGACTTCTGCCATCCCCTTGTTTGAAATTGAAAACCATGAATGTTGCATCAGGATAGTAATTTTGTAACTGGGCTACAACCTCATTCATGTATACCCTGTAATCATCCTCATCAAGGACATTAGTGGAGAAGCAACAATCAAACACTGCATTGAAGACAAAACAAACCTCATCATCAAATAGTTATTCACCCATTCCAATCATCATACACATATAGTATCATTTGAAAATTAATTATGTTAATACTGAATCTATAACTATATATATGAAGTAAAACCATGCAGAAAAAAAATATTTTTCATGCATAACCTACCACAATATGTTCTTTTATTATTTTTTTTTGTTCTTTTCTTTTTGCAGTTTATTTTTCAGAAATTCAATAAACACGAAAAAAAGTTAGATTATTCTTCTCAAACTAGGTAAAAAGCTAAATTTTCAAGCCAAAATCAATTGTTACAATAAATTAAAAGACTATTTTGTATTCATATTTGCAGGAATCAATTCTTCTCTACATTGAATAACATGCCCGTTGCATTAATACATCTATAAAATGTTATAGAATAAGAAATAAAAGTTCATATATATTGTCCTTCAATGTGAAATTGTCAAAGATGTCATGCAATGCCTCATTTCAAATAATATCAGTTAAGTCAATACAAGAAGAAATTAAAAGTAGGGATAATCCTGTTATCATTAGAGCTCCCAGAATATTTATCCTAAACTACTTGTTCCTCAAAATAACATCACACAACGCAAGCAGTTACACCACGAAAGATAAATGATCAACTTAATTAAGTTACAACTATTATGATTCAATTCCATGTGAGGACTTTATATAAAACTTCAAGTTTTTGAAGCAACGTCATTCAAGAAACTGTTGTTTAATCCACCACCTCTCTTGGACTACAAATTTAATTTACTCAAGCTAGCTCGAATTCCTAAATTATATCACCCCTAGCTAAAACAAGATCATCACTACGATGTCAACATATAATATTCAAGTATATATACTGAAGAGATAAAAGTCATGATTGAGTAAACGATAAAACAAGGTGGAATCATACCATAGACCCTCTCAGAGAGTTCTAGAAGTCGATCTGGTGGCTTTCGGTAGAATAACCTTCTGAACAGCGACATTTAACGTACAATGTAGTCTTATCCCTGATCGATCGCATCCAAAACTCCTCTTCCCCAATCTTGTTCCCGCCAAACACTATTAACGAACAAACGTCCATCATTCATTTAGCGTTTAAGCACCATAATGTGGGTCACATGTATATTCACTGACACACCAATTGCTTGCCGCCCACAATCATAATGTTAGCAACTTCAACTACGATTTTGATCCCCACACACCAATATAACGCTAAATATATGTAATGTTGGACAACTGAGTTCAATCAATAGAGGAAGTGGATTAATCCTTCATGGGGGAGGATGTAGGGAGCAAGTAGGATCAGTAGAGAATCAATTAATTCTGAGTTTAAGGGTTTGAGGTAAGAGGGAAGAAAGTAGTAATGCGAGGGAAAGAAAAAAAATCTCCCTGATTCCAATTGGACCCACTTTTTTCGATCTACTTATTACTCCCAATAATTAAATGAAAAGGATTAATTGATGCAATAAAATTAAAACCTACAGGATATATAAATGAAAGCGAGAGAGGGAAACAGAGATGATTCCTGCAGTTTTCTGCATTGCATTTACCCCGACAGAGATTGAAAGCGATCCCGATGTTATTTTTTGTCCTTTTATTTAATGTAAGTACTATTAATAATTACTTCATTAATAACAATTAAACATCTTCGTAAGTGAAACTAGTTATTCATTAATCATGCCAATTTGTACACAATTCGAATTTGCATTTTGGAAAAGAACTTAGAAATGAAATCATTAATTTCCCGTGTAGGTGATCTAGAATTGAATTTTTTTCTTAATTATGTTTATATATATATATATATATGGGTGGTTTTGGTGAGAATACTCACTTAGATACCAAATAAAAATGATTTTACACCATTGATACCAGAATTATTGACGGTCAGGATTTAAAACAATTAATGGGTTGATTTGCGTAAATAATTGAGATAATTAGCGCAAGTCGTATTCTCACTAAAATTAAAAAACAAATAAACCCATACTATTGAATCTAGAATATGGCTATAGAGAATTCAATTAATGCATCAAAGAAAATTAGAGAGATGAGACGCACTTCTATGATTTATTTTTAGATTATTATTATAATTATCGATAATGAATCAAATTATAATTATTTTTTAATTAAAAATTGTGGATCAATAAATTTTTTATAATTTATGATTCAAATTAATTACGCATCAAATTTATATATAAAATGCATTGACATTTAATGCAATAAAATATAATGTGGGATACATCAAAGTACTAAGAAAATGCATGTCTTAAATCCTACCTAAAAGTTGGTTGTGACCATATTCTACTCTATTATTGTATACTTTTATTAGTCTAAAACTAATGATACATCATTTTTCAATCAGACTTTTTACTTGATTGTATGATTTCGATACATAATAACATTGAGTATAGTGCATTATTATATTAGAAAAATGCATATATTTTGAATTATGACATTGTAAATGATATTGACAAATGAAAAATTAATCATTTTACTTGTGGCAAATTTTAAAAACATATGAGAGTGTTAAGGCAGCATATGGGGAGACAAATGGAGTTGACAAAAGAAAGAGTCTTTATTGATGAGATATATAGAAAAATAAAATATTGTGTAAGGTTGATTTCCACTAAAAACAATAACTTCTAACAAAATGTTTAAATGCACTATTAATATATCAATGCATCTAAATATAATAAATTCATGCATACATAAAAATAGTAGATTTTGATGTATTACAAAAATAAGTATTTAACATATATATATATATAATAAAATACAAAATCAAATCTAAAAATTCAAATTACATTATGTTAAATAAACGGTCTCCCATATTCAGTTAATGGAGAAGAAAAAAAATTATATTACTGACTTAGACTATTAATATGAAATAAAAATAATATAATAAAAAAATGTATATATAAATTTCGCATAACAAAGTCCAACAAATTGCATTATATAAATGAGTTAATGCATCAAAATGTTATAAATGCTCATGTACAAGAAAAATAATATTTTGAAGCATTATTTTAATAAATATACATATTTAGTTTATAAAAATACTAAATTTTCAGACAAAATAAAATGCAAATTTTCGAATATAAATTTTTTAACTAAGCACCTCGAAATTTCTTTTAATTGTGAATAAAACAATACCCATGAATATTGCATCACAAAGTCTATCAAAATGCATCATATTAATAAATTAATGCATCAATATATTTTGAATGCATTAGTTTGATAAGTTTAATAGTAACAAGTATTTAGTCTAATGAACGTGGAACAAATTACATAATACTTCCTCTTCCTCTCTCCATGAAACAAGTTCCTCATTTGCCATTTTCGTCCGTCCACAAAATATCTTCCTACTTTAAATTTTCTATTTATGATAATGGACCCACCACACTGTCTACAAACAACTCAATTTAATATAATACTTAAGTGGGACTCCTATTCCACTCACTATATATCATTATTAAAGTCAAAAGCACTACATTAAAATCCGCACTAGGTCAAACTAAGAACTTCTTTCATGGACAGAGAGAGTAATTTAAGACCATATTTATCGGTCACTTTTTTTCCAAAAAAGTCGACCACTACTTTTGCAAAATAAAAAAAAAATTGTATGTCAACGGTCGAACTATGGAAACAAGAGACCATTTGTGTTCTCTTCTTTAAGCCAATAGGATGATGACACTTGTCTTCATTCTATTGGTTGGCTAAGTTTTAATTGGATATATAAATAAAATTAAAATAACTTTTGTATAATATATTTAAAAAAATATCAAAATTTTTATCTTTTCATTCTCTATAAATAGAGACCAATCTTGATATATTTTCTTACACCTAAAATATTCTTTTTCTCTTTACTTGATCGAGCATATATGGATGAAATTTGGTAATCGTGATTGATTGTATAATTTTTTTCAATCTTTTTACGTAACGTTGTATTTTCAATTTCGTATTTAGATTGTTGTAATTTAGAGACTTAATTTGTTTAGGTTGTATTTTGTCAAAAATTTTATTTTATATGAAAAATATTTATGTTTTTAATATTTTTAATAATAAAAATTTATTTTAATTATTTAAAGCAAAATCAGTTATTTTGTGTATAATAAAAGTTAAAATTAAAAAAATTAAATGTTATGGTTGCATAGTTGAAATGATCATTAATAAATTGCAAAAAATAAAGGTGGTTGGATTGAATAAAATTTATTAAAAAAATGAATAAAAAAATAATATAATATTAAAATGGTCGGATGGTTGGAATTTTTGGTGGTCATCGATAAACATGGTCTAATGGACAATAAATTTTTGTATAAATTTTACATATCAAACTCCAACAAAATGCATAATATCAATAAAGTAATGCATCAATAAGGGTATCTGTAGAAGAAAAATTATAGTAAATTAATAATTATTTTAATTATGATTGAAGTAAGGATAAATGGAATGTTTATAATTTCATTGCAGAACATGAAGTAATGTATTATACTTAAAGAAATATGTATTATAGCTAAAGAAATATGAATTATTTTAGATATAAGAAAGATAAAATCAAAATTGATAATTTTCATTATTTAAAACGTTTAATTCCTTAAAATAAGACATAGACGGTTACAAAAGGATTACATCATTACCCTTTAATTATCCTTTTATCTAATTTAAGTATGTTAATCAATCCACAAATTATATTCTAATCAAAGACATTCAAATTTATAAATGAAAGGTTACGATTCATTATCCTCTAATTTTTTATTCTTATTTGATTATAATGAAAATAGATCTGATTGTTTTAATTAAAAATAAATCTGAAACATTCATATTTTTTATCCAATGAATATAATTAAATTATACCATAATTAATAAACTCTAATTATAAAGAATAACAAATTATTTGTTTTTAATGATACAATATTTTAAATAAGATACATACCAAATTATATTTTAATTTGTACCATTGATATAAATAATTTAACAGTTAAAATTTATTTTTAGTTAACTCATACAAAATCATTTTTATTTGATCTCTTTCCATTAAAATATTCTCGACAATGTATATATATATATGTAGGAGGGAGTTCAAATAAAAAGGAACATTAAGGTATAAAATAGGAAATCATCTCAGCCTTAGATTTTCATGATCGGATGGTTGAGATATTGACCGAGTTATGCATTGCATTTTAACTATTAAATGCATTGTGAAAATGTAATTGAGTTATGCACTGCATTTAACTATTAAATGCATTGTATTTTGAATGCATAACCGCCCACTTCAAATTTTACCAAAATAACCTTATGCATTGTTATACTACAATGCACGCGCGTTTTTTGTTTTAATCATGGCCGTCGGATTGTGTTGATCTAATGGCCCAGATCATTTCCTATTTTATACTTAAATGTCCCTTTTTATTTGAACCACTCCCTATATATATATATATATATATATATATATATATATATAAACATGAATCATGGATTTCAATTTGAATAGTGACTTAGTAAATAAATTTAACTTTAGGTCTTGTTTGGTTTAGATTAAATTATCTTACCAAATTATGTGTTTGGTAGCAAATATGAAGGCCCGTGCTAAAATCATCATTTCCCCCTATATTTTAATCATAAGGAATGGGTCAGATTAAAATAATCCTTATACATCATACAAATTTAATCTTATCATGTTATATCTTATCTTGGCTACCAAACATGCCCTTAATGGCAAATATAATACATATATCAAATTAAATAGTTTTTAAAATATAAATCAAATAACTACTTTAAATTTCTCTCTCCAAAATTATTTTTTCAAATTATTTTATTTTGTTCGCGGAAATATTTCTAGATGATCTTAAGTTGTGTTCTCTTTGATGAATAATATTATCCCTCTTAGAGTGGAGCGAAGGAGAAAAAAATGATAAATTTATAATTTAGATAAGATTGATGGATAAAAAAAAGAATTTAAAGAGTTATTATACGTTTATCCCATATTTTCAATGGATAAATTTATCCATCAAAGATAATATAGTTTTAAATTAAAAAATCTCGACAAATTTCAATGAATTGTCCCCAATCATGTTGGATATCAGACTGAGTCCAATAAATATGGTAAGAACAATAAGAGCGAAGGCTTCACGAGCGACTCGAACCCTTCTGAGTCCGAGCAGTGTCCAATGAAAATATAGGCGACCAAAATGAAATAAAAGAATAAAGTTCCCTGTATACATGATGGAGCATTGCAATATTTGTTAACGGTGTCAAAGTCTTGACAAACTTCACTACTAATCATATACTGCACATAGAGTACAAAGTCTTGATGAAAGACATGTCCAAAATGACTCTTAACAACTCGAGATGCATACGATGATAATGACAAAAATAAAAAGTAAATGAAAGAAATAACTTATTTTAATATAATTAATGAAGTTTTAATTTTAATATAATTTTTAATGTAATTTTTATATTTTATTGAATTAAATATTTATAATTAATTTTAATTTAATTATAATATCAAAATAAAAATAAAACTTTTAAAATTAAGTAAGAGAAACTTGATTCGAGAAAGATTTCTGCTGTGGAATATTTTGTAAAACTCTCAAATATATAAATTAGGGGTAATAGGTAAAATTACCCACTTTTATAAAATAAAAATAAAAAATACCCACTTTTTATAATAATATGATGAATTTCATCATGTGATCATGTTATTTTTATAATAATACGATGAATTTCATCATGTGATGATGTTATTTAAGTTATTTTAAATTTGAATAACATGAACACATGATCAATTTCATTGTGATATTATAAAAAGTGAGTATTTTTTATTTTTTAATTATCAAAATAGATATTTTAGCATTTACTCCTATAAATTAACCCTAAAAAAACAAGACGTGAGAACCCTAGAATTAAGTTACAGGCCGCTGGCCGCCCCTCTCTCCTCTCATCATTTCTCTTTTCTTCCAATCTTGCATCCCTCTCCTACCATCTTCGAGGAGTGTTTCTGTTCGAGCAGCTGGGTGGTTCGTGTGGAGGATCGAGCAGCAGGGGCGAGCGGTGCTGTGGTGCGAGCGGCGCGGTGGTTCGAACGCGGAGGTGCGATTGGTGCTGTGGTTTAAGCGTCGCGGTGGTTCGAGTACGGGGACGTGAACCATTTTAGCGTCCCGGTGCTTCTTAGATATAGTACGTATCTACCTCTTTTTTCTTCTTGGAAAATTTACTGCAGTGTAAAATGCTTTGGAAAATCAGATGGAGTATTGCGAAGTACTGGACTGAAGTCTCAGATATATTATATTTGTCATTTCAGGACTTGAATTGTGGAGTATCATATCCGTAGCCTCCACTGCCATAGCTCCATATTGAGTATGGATGGAATAGATTATGCTCTTGAGCAGCTCATACATGCTTCTGACTCGTCAACATTAAAGGAATCACTTGAGCTCCTAATTGAAACTGCTAAAACTCGTAATGGCCGGTCAGACCTCGCTTCCAAGCATATTGTTATACTAGTCCTCAAGCTTTGCGGGTCTCTACTCCAACTTTCTGCAGAAGACCTTTTCTTATCACTTAAGCTACTTAGGAACTTGTGTGCTGGAGAAATCAAAAACCAGAACCTATTCATTCAACAAAATGGTGTTGCTATTATTTCAACTCTCATAAATTCTCTAGGGCTTGTTTCCAGTCCTGATAACAGGACACTTCTTATGGTATTGCAACTTTTAGGAAATGTTTCATTAGCGGGTGAACAGCATCGCAATGTTGTATGGCGTCACATGTTTCCTCTTGGGTTTCTGGATATTGCTAGAGTTCAAAATAAGGAGACATGCGATGCTCTTTGCATGGTTATCTATACCTGTATTGCTGGTAGCAAAGAGCGATCTGTAGAATTGCTTGATGCAGGACTGGATATAGTGATAGAAACTATACGGACTGTTACATTAGGTACACAACTTTATAAGGAATATATAGCTTATTTCTTTCTAGTCAATACAATTTATTTGAAAAATGATTTCTTTTTCTAGTGTGGTTCATTTATTTCCATTATGATCTTCTGCAGTTGGATTTAGGGATCACTGGATGAAATTGCTTCTCCTTAAACTATGCTTTAAGGACTCTTATTTTTCACCAGTCTTCTCCAAGTTATATCCCATTGCTGAAGTCGAGAACTCTGGTAGGGATGTAGCCGGAATCAAAAAATTTGGAGCTGAACAAGCATGGTTACTGAGTATTCTTTCAGAAATTTTAAACGAGCAACTTGGAGAATTTTTTGTTTCTAATGAGTTTTCATTGTTCCTATTTGGGATTCTGAGAAAAGCTGTAGGGATTGTCTACTTGAGCGCTAGAGGAAAATCGCCTCTTCCAACTGGTTCGGCTGATATTGATGTCATGGGCTACTCCTTGATTGTGTTAAGAGATATTTGTGCATATCAAGATCCAAATGTAGAGAAAGGGGACGATGCTGTAGATAAGCTAGTCTCAGCTGGGATAGTTAAGTTTCTTATTAGACTACTCCGTGACCTAGAGCCTCCAGCGATCATCAGGAAGGAGATGGCCCGCAGCAATAACAAGGACGATCCACCTTCCCATTCTTCAAAGTATCAGTGCCCTTACAGAGGATTCCGCAGAGATTTGGTTTCCATTATTGGAAACTGTAGCTACCGCAGGAAGGAAGTTCAGGATGAAATTCGAGAACAAGAGGGGATTCTTGTGTTGTTGCAGCAGTGCGTCACTGAAGAAGAAAATCCATTCTTGAGGGAGTGGGGCATCTGGTCAATGAGAAATGTTTTGGAGGGGAATGAAGAGAACCAGAAACTAGTTGCAGAGCTGGAGCTTCAGAGAGGTGTAGATACTAGTGAAATGGTTGAATTAGGCCTCCGAGTTGAAGTTGATCCACGGACTTTGCGTCCCAAGCTTGTAAATGCCTAGTATAGGCACCAAATATAACTCCTCTGTTTTCACTTGTTTCTTCTTCTTTATACAATGTCATCTTGGATTGAGTGCTAAAGTTTATCATTTTAAAATAAAGGTTAAGAGGATATAATCACATTTTAAATCTCTTTTATTTTATTACTTCCTCTTTTATCAAAATTATAATAACACCATTTTTTTTCTTTATTCGTCCTACTTTAAGAAGAGATATCATCAATTCAAATTTGAAATTTGGAGTGATAATCATATTTTTATTACCATTGTGTGTACACATGTAGGGGTTTATGATCTGGTTGAGGGTTAGTTTCTGGAAAAACGAATTCTGTTAAATGTTAATCACTAATACGTACTCTTAATCTCTGCCTGGAGCGGTTAATGATTCATAAACTGATAAACCCATATCCCTATAAACCAAATTCCCACTCCAATTGAGCTCCATTCTCTCTAGAAAATTCATCCATTTTTCATTATTTTTCGTTCGATTTTACGAGTTCTTGAAGTGAGGCAGTCCTTCCGTTGAATGCTGAGAGCATGGTGATGAGATGGGAGAAGGTTCTGCCAAGACATTGGCTTGATGGGCCCGGGGTGAGGTGGGGCCACACATGCAACGCCATTAAAGGAGGCACGCTTCTCTATGTATTCGGTGGATTTGGGAGAGATCAATGCCAGACGAATCAAGTGCATGTTTTAAATGCTGGTAGTTTCTTCACTAAAATATACTCCCTCCGGCCCACTTTATTTTCTATTATTTTTTGGGTTTGCCTTCATGGGTGTCAAGGTGTATTTCTCATGTTTCAAGAAACATTTGAATTCTGGAGCGATATGTTTGCTTTTATGTATGTGTAATATGTGTGGTGCTCTTTAAGGGTTCGTTATGCATGTAGTTTTAGGTGCTTACTTCTTTGCACAGTGAAGGAAAATCGTGTGGCCCTGTTTTCTTTTCTTACAAGATATATGTTTCCCGTCAAGTTTTTTCCCTGGTACATACGTGCTTGGCTTACTTTATTGTGTGATCAGCCACAGCCGAGACGTGTTGGATCCGGCCTGCTATGAAGGGTACACCACCTGTCCCAAGAGACAGTCATAGCTGTACAACAGTTGGAGATGATCTGTTTATATTTGGTGGTACAGACGGAAAAGGGCCGCTTAATGATTTACACATTCTGCGAACTTGTGAGTTCTTCATTCATTTTAATACATGTATAATCTCCCCATCTTTTCGACTTATGATCGTTTCTCTGCCTTTTCTGTTGCTTTGGATGCATACACTACTTTCATATGTATCTATTTGATTCTGTGATTCCATTCATTACTTGCTTTCTATCAGTATCAGCAAATGCCTTTCTTTTTTATCACTTGGAAATTGGAACTGGATGTTTCTCCTATGCATGATAAATTTGCCTTTTTTTGCAGATAGCTTCAGTTGATAAATAATACTTATGACAAGAATATACGTACTTTAAACTGTAACCTGTTCAACTATAATATGATTAACATCGTATTGACATATTCTTCACCTACGGTAGCCGACAACACATGGATATCACCATGTGTTAGTGGTCAAGCCCCAGAACCTAGAGAAAGCCACAGTGCAGCACTTATTGGTAAAGGACTCTTCATATTTGGTGGATGTGGCAAATCTGAGGACGGTGAAATCTACTATGATGATGTTTACATATTGAATACTGGTATGAAATTTCTACTGTCTCACTAAGTTGGTATTTTCTCAGGGGCATTTATGTTTGTTCTTTTTTTTGTTGTAGTTTAACCAAAAAAGACATAAATTATTACAAAGACTAAACTTGGATTGTGGTTTTATGTGCATTATTTTGCAGAGACTTTCGTGTGGACACGTGTGTACCCATCTGGTACTCCTCCATGTAAAAGATTCAGTCATACTTGTTCGTCCTGGCAGAACAAAATCATAGTCATTGGTGGTGAAGACTCCTCTAACTATTATCTATCAGACATACACATACTTGATGCTGGTATATTGGAATTGTCATTTTCACGGGTTGATTCATAAAAAATTATGCTTGTGTTAATTTGCATTGACACGATTTTCTTTCATTCATTGAACAAACAGATACTCTTGTTTGGTGCAAGTTGAACACTAATGGTGTGCTATTGCGACCTCGAGCTGGCCACACAACAATTAATTTGGGCAAATATTTTTTTGTCTTTGGGGGTTTCTCATATCAGCAGAACTTGTTAAATGATCTCTATATGCTTAACATTGGTATGTAGTTCATGGTAATCACTAATTCGTTAATGTAACATCCATTTTTTTTTTGAATAAATAATCAAATTAGAATCATTGTAATATTCCTGATCGATCTTGTCTAGATTTTTTTGAGCTAAGTTGTGTGCATGACTTCTAATGATATCATTTCCGGTTTAAAATTGTGAAACTCTGGGAACCATTTATGATTATGTAGAAACTCGTACATGGATGGAAGTTCCAACAATGGGAGCAGGTCCTTCTGGTAGATTTTCCATGGCTGGTGAAAGTTTGGATCCTCATATGGATGGCATTCTTGTGTTAATAGGCGGCTGCAATAAAAATTTGGAACCCCTAGATGATATGTATTTCTTTCATACAGGTTCTATTTCCTCACATAGAAAGCTTACTAAGCTAGAGAATATATTGATTGCACGAGCTTGTCTGATAACTATTTATTACCAGAGTTTTCTAAAGAGAACGACAGAGATGAAAGGCGTATTGAGAAGTTATCTTTGAGGAAACAGCTGAAACAAAAATTTCAAGAACAGCAAGCGGGCACAAGTACCTCTGGCTACAAGAAGGTTTCTTTTGCTGCTGAACCTGAGTATGATACTACTGTTTACCGACCTGTGCCATTATCAACTTATATGCCAGCAGGCAAGATTACAAGTACCTACCTCATGTTTTATCTCCAATTGTTTTAGCTTCTAGATGATTGGATGCATTAGAATTGAGGTGTGAAATGAAACTAAAGGGTATCTGACTTGAATTTTATAGATTATGTCATACATAGAGCTGCCCCATTTGTAAGATAATGATTTGTAGAGTTTAGATAAGTTTATCAGTTATACTGATGCTTAAGATTTCAAATTCCTACCTGTAGTTGTAAGATAATGATTTTGCTGAAACAAATGATTTCAAATTTTCTAAGCAAATATATATATATATATATCTGTAATAACTACTTTCCCATTGCAGGCATGCAGAATCTCTACTCAAATGAACACCAAACTCCTATTGAAAAAAGGACCTTCCAAGCCAAGGTCACGAAAAGCTTTAATGGTTCATTTGAAATTGCAACTATCATCGATGGAAGGCCTCTACGAGGAGTGCTATTTTCCTATAAACAAATGAATAGGTAAGATTTTATATGCGAATAATTATATGTTTGCTAAAGTGACTGGTTGATATGAAGGCGAAAGAGTTTGATAGTCTTCTTGTATTATCTTTTTTAAAGTCAGTTGGAAGCTTTGAATATTAAGGAACAACTCACCGATGTGCATGTTGAGCAAACTTCGGAGGGACAGAGTGAGAAACCTCTGCAACATGACACGACTGTTGCCAGACAGGCAGATGGCATTCAGAATGAGGAGGATGGAAGTGAAGCCCAGGTGTATTTTGCTCCTTCAGAAACTGGGGTTATTTCTTTGTTTCAAAGTAAAAAAATGTTTGAGCTGGATGAGAGAGTTGTGAACAATTCAATCTAATTGAACAAAGTTTATGTCTTAAATCAATCAGGTTCCTGGAGCCTCAGAAGCACATCTGGCGCCTGCTGGTAATGCAGGAAGCGATGCAGCTAATGATGAAGAAGCAGTATTTGATGAATTGTTTGAAGTGAGTGTTGTACCATTTCTATAATTTGGAGGTACTAATATAACTCTGTATAGCTTCTAACTCCTGAAATACCAAAGAGACTCTGTATAGCTAGGCAAAATGTTGATTCATTTATTCCATCTATGCAGTAATATCATCTATTCATCTCAAGGTCAAGCAAGGTAAACATACATGATAGCCAAATTTACTTCTTCTACATCTTCTTTTATGCAGAGATATTTCAAAAGAAGTGCAATTTCAATTTCAGAAACCGTAATTACACTTCGATTTGTAAATTTATATAAAAAGTGATATATATTTTTATGGTGGTTCTAAAAGAATCGACAGTGCGAAACTAGACCACCTTGAATGGTTCCAGTTTAGAACTGTTAACCATGATAACCACAGTCTAATTAAATTTCGAAACATGAAACCATACTAGTTCGATTATCAAGTCCAGCTAATATCCTAGTTTACCCTACTTATTTACATGTGTCAGTACGGCCAGTTCACCGGGAGGATCACTCTCCTACTAACTTTTCTTTTCTCATCTAGTTTTGGGTTAAATATATGATAAAAGTTACTAAAAACGGTAAAAGGTTAAATATATGATAAAAGTTACTAAAAACGGTAAAACAGTTCCGATTCTAAATTGATTTTTTGCAAAAGTATCCATTAAACTCAAACAAAAAAGTATTACCCAACCGCTATAAAATCCCATTAAAAATTATAAAATCATGTAGGACCTAAACTCCATTCAATACATATATCTCAAATAAAAAAGTAAATAATTTTTCTTTTAAAATACTCTATATTAATAGTTTTGAATTTGCTATTTTCGTCCCTACTTCAACCTTTTCATTTTAAATAAAAAATTTCTTTTTCTTTTTTACTTTAAAATACAACTGAAGTGGGATACATATTCTATCTGCAACACATTACATTCTCTCTATTTTCTTAAAACTTATATTGAAAACAATTGAAAAATATGATCGTGGGCAATACGATTTTGGTTTTATAACATACATACTGTTTGAAGGGAGCAAAATAATCTGAACATAATTGAATTTCAAAAGACTTAATCGAGTTTGGCTTCATTCTACAGGATTTCAATTTTTCTTGGTTTGGTTACTTTAATGTTCTAGCTGTTTTTTCAATTTTTAATTTCTAGATTGTTTTTTTGCCTTTTAATATCAGATCATATTGTATTTAGAACCGAAAAGAGCAGCATGCATTTTGTACTCGTACTATATATACTGTACTCTCTCATCCAAAGCTTTTTCCTAATATAATTATTTCCTTCTTTCCCTCTTCTTTAACCATTTCTGTAACAAAATATACATAAGAAGTTTGAGATGAAAAAATTCTTCATTTCAGTGCCAAGCTAATTATCCTCTTCTTCCACTAAGGCAAGTATATATGGTTCTTGCATTCTTAAGTATATATACTGATCTTACAATATGTTCCTCTACTTATTTTGGTGTTAATATTTTTTTTTTTTGCATTTCCAAATGTGACAGACAGTTGATCTAAATATGGATGATGAGCAAAAACCAGATCCCTCACTGCTCAAATTAGCAGTATACAATCCGAGGGTTATTAATTCTCAGCTCACCATTGCTTCATATAATTATCATAAATTATCTGCCTTAATTCGTTTTCCTTTATTATAGTTTACTTAATCATAATTATACCATCAACTTAACTTTAGTTACATTTGTGATTTGTGGACATATTCTTTTTGCAAGAAGTGCTCTATCAACTCTTTGTTTGCAATTTCGAAATATGCATTGAAACAGATACAAGCCAAGCTGTGATCATGCTTCTTTCAACAACATTTATAATTATACTCTTTTATGTATAATCATCTTAGCACAATTATATTACACTGCAAGTTTTTGTTAAACTTCCTATGTCCTTGCATTATTACATGTTTTCTGATGCATTCTTCACACACCTAAAAAAAAAGGCTTCATCTGAGGAAAAAAGCAATCAAACTTTGAGCTTCAATGAATGGATGCAGAAACGTACAACCTCTCTAGCTCACCCTCCGGGCTTTCCATGGAAGAAGGTACAACCCTCTGTAGTTGCACATTCTACTCTTCCTACTTCACCTCCAAAGCCTCAAACTCAGACAGGAGTTCTTATGATAAAAGATGTGAGTTTCCTTAATTTCTTTATTTTATTTTGTTCTTTATATATAGTTTTAATCATCACTTAATATTTCTTCTTGAATTAATCCTCGAATGTAGTTAAGATAATCGTCTTCGTACACTGTTTATGCAATAGGAGCCATGGAAAGACCACACTGAACCATCTTCAGCTGCACAAGATTGGATCTCACCACCCAATTATTCAAGCTTCAAAATTCAGACCCATTCTCCACCAAAAGAAGTGGTAAAAGGGACTGCTGATTATACCAACACATTCATTCTTCATTTCTTGATTAATTTAACCTAACCTATCAACTTTCTTGATTGCAGCTGTCAAACCCCTCTCCTGATCAAGGGCTCAAACTTCTCCCGAAAGCCACCATTCCAACGAGGCCTCGTTCGTTCTTCAAGAGGAAGTTGAGAGATGATGAACCACCACCATCGTCACCATATACAAGCAAGCTTCAAAAATCTGCAGATAACTTAGTCTGCTTCCTCTGTCAAGTCAGCTGCTCGAGTGCCCTCACGATGCAGCAGCATTTAAAGGGGCGGCCCCACAAGGCGAAGATGGTGTATGTGAAGATGAAGAGGGGCTGCACCGGCTCCGTCCCCGAGCCTACGTGCGACCTCTGCGGAATCTGGTGTTCAGACATGGCTGCATTACAGATGCACTTCAGGGGGAAGAAGCACAAGTCCAAGATTCAAGAATCACAAGTGTGTAAAGAGAGAGGTGGGGAGAAAACTTCGAAAGCGCCTATAGTTTGTGAGCTGTGCCGTGTGCCTTGCATGAACCAAGATTTGTTAGAGATGCATCTCAGGGGGAGGCAACATGCTACTAAAGAGGAATGCAAGCGCAGAGGATTTCATTGATGATTGAAGCTCCTTCTCACTACGTACTTTCTGCTGCCGCCTCAAATTCTATGTTTATTTTCAGACCAAAGCAAATATGTTTGTTACTTCAAGACAACACAATTGTTTTAGAACTAGTTTTGTCTATTTTCAATATGTTGGAAAATGCTGATCATCTGACTATTTTCTCATTTGCAATTGCATTATTCAAACTTTAACTTGTTCGAGCTTGCTACGAATTGAATTACAAACCAGCCAATTGAAAAGGGCTTATTAACTCATGAAAAAAAGTAGTAGTAGTAGTAATAATAATTGATTGCCTTGAAAATTGTTTGGTTCTGATGCTGTAGGATCTTTATCTTGTGCTACAAAATATATTCTAGCTAGGCATGATGTAGGAAAATTGATAGAAATGTGACTAAAATAATGATATAATTGTGTGATAAAGTAACACTTATATTTTTTTGGAAATGACATAATTACTTAACTTAATCAATAGTAATACTGATCCAATAGTACTTAAGTTGTCAATTAAGGTTGGACATATAAATAGGTCGTTCAGATTGCAGAATTAATTGCTCATCGTATTCAGATGAACATATTGCAGTAATGGCCTCAAACTGTAGCTAAAAGAACTATATATGAAAATATTGATGATGTTACAACAATAGGTGATTTTTTATTTTCATACAAAATTTTCTCATGATCTTGATTGTATCTATAGTTATTGTTGGTCCCGTAACAAATATACCGAGTGTATGGGGAAAGATACACAAGTTAAAAGCTTTTTAGATTAAAACGAGTTTCAGTGACAAAGGGAGGAGATTTCAGTAGAGTATTTTACTTAAGATAGCAATCATTCAGTCTACACTTAGTGTTTGACTAATGGACTAATATCTTAAGTGTACGTGCAGAAGTGGTGGCTTAAATGCTTACTCGTTTGTCAGAAAATTTAATGTTATTGTTTCAGTTTCCACTTAATCAATATTCAGTTTATGCAATATATGGTTAGAGAATAAATACAGAATATAAAATAAAGAAGACACAGAGAATTGGTTAGCGTGGTTCGGAGATAAAAACTACTACGTCCACGTGTACTCGATGTGAGTCGAGGGTTTCCAACTAAGTGGAGAAGTGTCTTACAGTGATCAACCTTTGAAGGTTTGATGAACAATAATTCTGATCACTTCCAGCTAAATACTAAGTCTATGCTAGTTCTATTATTCGGTTACAAATGAATCGCTACTTAAGAACACACTAAAGAATGAGAGATGAGACTTGAGTCTTCTAGAGTCTGAAAACTAAACGAGCGATTGTAAGCTTGAGATTATGAGAGCTTGAATATGTAAGAAAGTTTGGTAACCAGTGTTTGAAGCATCGGGGTATTTATAGGGATCTCTCAAAAATATATTCGTTGTGAGAGAAAGCTTCATTTGAATTCTTCCCGTTGGAGTCGCTGTCCTTTTTGCCATTTTTGGTGTCTGCAACAAGATCTTGTTTCACCTACTGAGATCTTTTTCAGAAGTGGTAAAGCCTATAGTGTAGCGTGTGACTCAGTGGCTGACAAAACTTCAATTAATAACTTCAGTGTTTGACTTCAATGGGCGAGCTTTCTTAGCTTCAATTAACTTCAACTTCAAAACATCATGTCATAACTTCAGTGTCATGGACCTTCAATTTTGACATATAGGTTGAGTTCAAAAGAAATTCAGTGGCTTGTCTTGATCTTCAGTCTTGAGTCATTTAGATTATACTTGTAAACTGAATTCCTTAGTGAGTTTTAAAACAAGACTAGAGACAAGATTTCAATTTTGGACTTAATATATCTTTTAGGAGAGGTTTTGAAATCTGAATCAAAACCATTTTAAAATATTTCCCAATAGTTATAACTAGTGTGTGCGACTCATGTCATGCATGAGAATATTTTATTTATATATAAATTATACATATATGTGTGTAAAGAAATCGAAACTGTAATAAGATACTAATGGGCAGTTATATAATTTTTATAGATTGGATATAGTGTACAATTGAATTTAATTTGAAGCAATACCTACAATGTAATAAATATTAGGCTCTCAAAAGATTCCGATTATATTACAATTTTTTTTTCTACGATAGTTGAATATGGAAATTTAAAAGAAATACAAGTGTTAACAAGAAAAGTGCATCCACAAATTGATTAGGTATAGTCTATATATAGATATAGATAATAGTTATACAAGTAGCCTTTTTCACGTATCTCAACGGGTCCTTCACATAATATAGTAATCTTTGTAGGATTGAATAGAGCATGCTTCATGTCCCTATTTTATTGTACACAATATATGTGATTCAATTTTAGTCCATTTCATAATCATCATCACCAACACTACAAAAAATATATTATATAATAACGGAATAGTGACGAAAAAAAATTTCGTTTATAAATTTTATCATACAATTTTTGTTAAATTTTTGTGACGGAATTATTTGTTATTAAAAATTTAGTTAATAAATTTTCCGTTACAATTCAGTTACTAAAATTGAAGAAACCATTGAAACGAAAATTTTGTTACAATTTCGTTGTTAAATTTTTTTGCAACCATCGATATTACTACGAATAAATATTATTTATTCTGTTACTCAAAATTTTAGTAATAGAATTTCTTGTTTAGCAACAAAAAATTTTGTTGCTAAAATAAAAAAAAAAAGTTTATAGTGCAATATATGTATATAATATATATACACACATATAGAATCTGCATAAAAGTAATAATAATAATAATAATTCTTAAGACATACCCAACTAGAAAAAAAAAAGTGTAAAATTGTGATCAACATGCCATCAAGAACCAAATGAATTACTTGAGAGGTTGGTTGAAACACTTGAACAAAAATGGGAATATGATTGGTGGAAGTGAACCACTAGCATTCGCTATATAAACATGTTGATAATTATTGTTGTGTTAGGGATGTTAGTAAGTGAATAGGATTAATTAGAATAATCATCTTTTTTTATGATTATCTTAATCTCATGGGATACTTCTCTAGCTAAATTAGAGCATTATTCACGAATTTTGGGATATTCTATGAGTCTAATCCTAATTAGTAAACACTAGATTAATCTGTATTATTTTTATCTATTTAGATTTATCCTTCTTTATCCCCGTTAGTATACGCCCTTAAATGTTTCTATAATCAGTTGCAGTAAGAGTACTTTTTGATATGATTAATAGAATATGGTCATGATTCAAATTCTTTTAAAATATATAATAATCAAATTCAAGCTAATATTTTTTATATGTGTTTTGCATTCACAAGTTTAACGCTACAAGCGTACTATGTCAACGGAAACTTCTGAGTTAACATTAATTAATTACGTATGGATAAATATAAATATTGTGTTTGTAATATTTTGTAGGCGTGAGGTGAGTGTGGGAATGAAGAGTGAAAGAAAAATGGTTCATGATTTTTAAATATAGGTAATTATTAAAATGGTCTATTTTCAGATAAATAAATAAATATTAATTGTAAAAAATAATCACTATTATAAAAATACTAATTATATCTCTGGTTGTCCAGATGAAGAGTAGATTTGGTAATATGTGGAATATATACATCAGATTTTAACCTCTATTTGTTGCCTTGAACAACAAGATCGAAAGGTCAATTTACCGACTTACCAAATTAACTTGATTGGATATAAAGTAGATCGACTTAATGACTTATGTTTATGAGATAAAGGTTGATGATCTGCTCAAATAGAGTCTCAATATCAAAATGATTGATATAATTTTAACCATGTTGACTGACAGCGCGATGAAGCAAATCAGCACGTCTGTTAAGAACTGGATGTCGCTCTTCACTATTACGACCATCTTTCAATTGTCATATCATCAACCATGATAGTCTTTCACTAACATCGCGATCATCATGCGTTCTCTGCTTTGAATCAAATCCTCATAAATTGCAAGCAAAGATGACGCTCATGGTGAAATTGTTATGATTGAAAAGTAGATTGACCTTGACAAGTCTCTACGACATCGTAATAATTTAATTGTGTTCATATTTTACTCTTATTAACAAATGTGATGTGGTTATTAGTATATGTTTATTTGCTTTTAGGTTTTGAAATTGTTGCATTTGGTGATTTTGTTGTAAATTATTATAGCCGTTGATAAGTTGTTAAAACAATCATTCGTCACTGTCGTCATTAAATTCTCAAGTATTTTATTTATAACGTTTCATACATTTACGATTTTGATTGTCCTATTGTTGATTGACCATACAGCTGCAAATATCATGGTCAGCTTTTTTCAATCGACACTTCTATTTATTGAACCTTGACTTCTATTGTTGTACTTGTCTACGGTGGTTATGCCCCTTGCCGCTAAAGACATTCCAACAACTTTTGAACAATATTTTTTTTATTCTTTTACATTATAGATTGAACGTCCTTGAAACGATATCATATTAAGTCTTGAAATTGAAAATATGTGAAATTTTGTGTATTTAAAAATCATTACCATATGTCCACATGAGATATGTATTCTCATGTCATATTTGATTTATATTAAAATTAAACTCATGTCAATAAAATAGTCAAGTAATTGTCAAATTTTATGTATTTTATATACTATTTTAAAGTTCATGTTGAAATTAAAAACACATGAAAGTCATATATTTAAAAAATTATTAACATATGTTGACTTTAATTAGATAAATATTTTCATATCATATTCGATTTTGAATAAAATAAAACTCGTGTTAAAAAGAATATAGGGTTCTTAAATTTTAAGTGTTTTATATTAAAATAAAAAATGATTACGCCAAAGAAAAAAGGAAAAGATAAAGTGAAATAATGGTACAGATCGGAGCCGCACAACACGGGATTTGTGATGTTGCAATTTATTGCTCTCTCACTTCGACCTTTGCTGCTTTAAAGGAAAACACAACATCCTATATAATATTGCTCATAATAAATGGAAATAATAAGCCACAATAACTCTTCTTCAACTTCTAAATTTACAACAACAACAATAATAATAATAATAATGTGTCGATATATTGGGTCTTTGCTAATTTTGGAAAAAATCGAAACGGGTGTTGAATCAGAGAGGTATTTGTATTTGGTTCCTAAATTCACACTGATTCCCTTCAACTGCATCTTGTTTTGGACTAATGTATATTTTAAGTAAAAGAAGTTAATGATTAGTTAATAAATAAATTAAATTTATTGTGATAGTAACGAGAGTCTCATTTTATTTATATTTAAATATGTATCGTGATATATTAGTAATAAAATGGATGTGTGTTTATTTTTTCTGTAATCAGAGTGTTTCCAATCAAAGATTCATAAATCATAGTAACAAATTGAAATGAGATTGAATACTAATGAACCCGGTTTCAGTTCACTTTTACAATTTTCTTGTTATATTTTATACTGTATAATTAATGCTAATTAATAAGTTAAAATGCCTTATTTTTATACTTTAATATATGAATAGATGAAGGTTAGTAAAAGATTGATTTGGGAAATAATGTAGAGCATATTTACCAAGTAAATGAGAAATTAAAGAAAATCATAGAGTAGAATAGAATGCAAAATGCACAATCATATTTTTCTGAATTTATTTGAGTCCCTTAATTTAATTTAATTTATTTGATCTGATAAGAGAGTCCCAAATTCACACAAAGTGTTTTAGTGATTTGTTAATTTTGTGCCGACAAGATTACATCACTTACCAAAAAGACATGTCTATCATACCTCTCAATTAATATAGTGGTGTCATATTATGAAATGATAATAACTTGCAATTTGCACGATTTAAATTTTACTTTTAAATTATCTTTTATTATATGTACGTGTTTGTGATTATTTCATTGCGAAGAAAACCAGTTGAGAATTGAGATTATTCTCCATACCACTTATTTGTGTTCCGCACTATTTTATTTTATTTTTTCATATTTTCCCTCCATCCTATTTCTTGTGTTTTGGTTATATTTTTAATGTTAACTAGACTCCTTATTTTGATTTTCTCGATACATATATTATTCCCTTCGTTGGTACTCAATTTGACATGTTACCTATTTTAAATAAAAAAGTTTAATTAAAGGTATATTATGTTTTGAGTAGAGTTCGAGTCTCGTTTCATTTACTGTATTTAATCGGATTGTGTTTTAAAATGTGGAGTTCCATTTATTAAAAATGAAAAAAAAATGAATCAGATAATAGATTTATTTATGGACCAAATTGGCAAAATCAAAAACCAATTTGTGGACGGGAATGAGTATATTATTAGCAACCTTTAGTAATAAAAATTAAGTAGGAGTAGTAAATAGTATTTGATGTAATAAATTTAATTAATAGTTAAATACAGGAAGGACACGCACAAAAAATATTGGGATAAAATATCGAAACTTTTATATATGAACACAAATAATTGAAAACAAGTAAACTTACAGTATTATTGAATTTATGAAAACCACATGCATTTGAATATGGTATTGGTAAGGGTGAGTGACATCAATTCATGGAAAAGAATCATTATGTTTGCTTTTTTCATGCCAACCTTGATTGAAAGATTAATAAAAGGGACCTCCATTCACTCCAGCTCCGAAAAGAGATTGGGTTTAGTAAGAGCAGAATCTTTTTTGAGAACCCAGAAAGTACTTATGCCACATGTATACTTAAGTTTAATTAGCTAATTAGGAGTAATTTATAGTGAATGATATAATGTTATATCTGGTACTGCAGTGGTTTAATTGATGTAACCCTACCTCAGCTCAGCTCTAAATTTCACTTTACTAATGTGGAGCATACTAGAGTGCTTGTAGGGAATTAAATACTAGTAGTAATTAGTATTGCATACTTGATACCTCTTAAATCCACATTGGAACATCTCCTCCAATTTAAATGGTGTTTATTGCATTTAGGCGGAGTACTAGGATCTTTGATCGTTTGGACAATGGTCTTCCATTTAGGATATATGCCATCAGCTAAGTAATAACCCGTATCATATTCTTTTCCTTGAAGTACATAACGAGTTGAAGGAGCAATACCTTGAGTCAAATTTTGAAAAAGATGTAAAGATTCTAATACATTAATATCGTTATTGGTGTCTGGCAAACCAAAATAAGCATGCCATATCCAAAGATCGTAATCTGCTATAGCTTCGAGAATAACTGTTGGAGATCCACTGCGACCTGAATATTGTCCGCCCCACGCGGTAGGACAATTTTGTCATTTTCAATGCATACAATCTAAACTGTCTAGCATTCCAGGAAATCCACGTTTTTTTAGCAATGTAGAGAAGTCTAGCAATATCATTAGGTGTTGGTGTTCTCAAATATTGACATGAAAATATCTCTATTATTGCTTGACAAAATCTTTTCATGCTCTCGATAGCAGTAGACTCACCAATTTTAATATACTCATCTGTGGCATCTGCAGCAGAACCATACGCCAGTATACGAAATGCTGCTGTTATCTTTTGTAGGGGCGATAATCCGAGTCTTCCTCGACAATCTGCTCTTTGTTGGAAGTATGGATCATGTTCCTTGACCGCATCAACAATGCGAATGAACAATGAGCGAGACATTCGAAATATCCTACGAAACATAGCCTCATTGTACATCGGATTACTAGCAAAGTAATCATTGTACATCCTACGATCAGCAGCCTCTCGATCACGGTTGATGACTATGTGACCAGGAATTGAACCACCATGTGTTGATTGTTGATTTTGCTGATTAAGAAGATGTTCGATTATCATATTGTTATTATTGACAATACGATACATTGCTTCTTGATTCTTCAAATGGTTAGCTATGATTGCTTCATCATCCAATGAAGAAGATGATGATTAAGAACCCAAATTGAAATTCATTTTGAGAGATAGTGAGATAGAGATAGTGGATAGACAAATATGTGAAATTGTGGTGTATTTCTTGTTAACAAATTCAACTATATAATGATAGTGGGATAGAAGATAGTGGGATAGAGATAGTGGGACAGAAGATAGTGGGATAAATATAATGAGATAGAGATAGTGTGATAAAGATAGTGGGATAGAGATAGTGGGATAAAGATAGTGGGATAGAGATAGTGGGATTGGATGACTATCTCTTAATGGGTAGTGTGTAGTCATTTCAGTACAGTGTGTAGTAATGTCGGTAAGAGATAGTGGGTGAAATAGGTAAGAAATAGTGTGTAGTCATTTAAGTGCAGTGTATAGTCATGTCGGTAAGAGATAGTGGGTGAAATAGGTAAGAGATAGTGTGTAGTCATTTAAGTGCAGTGTGTAGTCATGTCGGTAAGAGATAGTGGGTGAAATAGGTAAAAGATAGTGTGTAGTCATTTCAGTGCAGTGTGTAGTCATGTAGGTAAGAGATAATGAATGAAATAGGTAAGAGATAGTGTGTAGTCATTTCAATGCAGTGTGTAGTCATGACTAATTGAGATAGTGGGATAGAGATATAACTAGAGGTGTAGTGTGTAGTAATGTCGATAAGAGATAGTGGGTGAAATAGGGATATAACTAGAGGTGTAGTGTGTAGTACTGTAGGTAAGAGATAGTGTGCAAAATAATTGAGTTATTGGGTAGTGTGTAGTCATGTAGTCATTTCAGTGTAAACTAATTGACATAGTGAAATAATAGAGGTGCAGTGTATAGTCATTTCAGTTCAAACTAATTGAGATAGTGGATAGTGGGTAGTGAAATAATAGAGTTTTCAGATTATAGTGTATTGTGTAGTCATTTCGGTACATATATAGTTGAGATAATGGTGTATGATGATCTTGAGATAGTGCATATAAAAATGTGTATTGAGTATGTGTATAAATAGATATATGATCTTGTATTTCCAATTACAAACTCACCACATCTAAAGTCACTCGCATTATTTTAAAATGTCTCAACGTTCTGTTGGCTACTCTCAAGCAGATGATATTCTCTTATGTTCGGTTTATATGGAAATTACTCAAGACCCAATAATCGGGCATCAGCAAACAGTAGATCGATTCTGGGCTCGTGTAGAAGAGAACTATGACAAGGCTAAGCGAGAAGATTGGATTGTTCGCTCATGTAGATCCGTTCAGGCTCGAATCCAAACTATTGAGAAAGCAACGAGGAAACTTCATGGTTGCATAAGAACAATTGAAAGGAGACATCAGAGCGGTGTTTCACATGAAGATATAGTAAGTACTAATTTTTTTATTTTATTTATTATTATTATTATTGTTATTTATTAATATATTACTAATTACTATTAACTACTTTCAGATGAATGAAGCCAAGATACTATTTTCGCAAGATCCAAAGTACAAATCGGGCTGGAAATTCGATCATATATGGAACAAAATTAAAGATTTTGAAAAATTTCAAGATTGTGCTAATAAGAGCTCCAAACAACCATCTCGTGTACGCCTTTCTTCTGATTCAGAAAACCCAATGCCCGATTTTCCAGATTTCTCTCCATTTTCCACAAATTTAGGTGATACTGACGATGATAACATTGCATTTGGTGGTTCTTCATCTGGACGACCATCTTGTGGGATCAAAAAAGCCAAGCTCAAAAAAAAGATAGATGACGCTACGTCATCTATGATTGGCAAACTTACTGATATCAATAAGGAATTTTTTGAAGAAATGAAGAAATCGGATGCAAATCTCAACCAACAACTCGAAGCTAAAAATAAACTTAGACTAATGAAGGAAGAAAATAGAATGTTGGCTCAAGACTTGAGCTCCATAAAAGATCCGAATTATCGTGCATTCGTTCAAGCTGAACAAACACGTATATATGAAAAGCGTGCGCAAGAACAAGGCCAACCAGATCCTTTTGCAAGTGGCACCTATACGCCATATTTTAGTAACTTTGGAGGATTTGGATCTGATTTACTAGACTATTAAGTAAGTTCATGATAGTTGTTATTTGTTGTTTGTTATGTGTCTTTAATATTAATGTATTTTATATTTTTATTTAAATTTTATAGCATGCTGTTATGTAATTTTCATATCATTGTGGTTATTTTAATTATGTATTATGAATTATGTGTGCATATAAAAAAATTCCAAATTATCTAAATTCTAATAGTTAATTATTTTAATTTTGTATTTTTGTGTTTATGCAGATTAATAGTTCAAATTCTAATATTAATTATTCTTAAATAAATAAATTAAGAGAACTAATTTTAATTTGACCACCATTTTTAACACTTATTTATTTATGAATAATTAATCACACAAAATAAATAAAATTTCAATATAAATAATTTGATTAGTATTTATTCTAATTGATGACTAAAAAAATAAAGCTAATTAAATAACTAAAACTAAATAATAATTTTCAAAACTTGTAAAGGGTGTATATGCAATTAAAAAAATATTAAAGTTAAATGGGTATTGGTGAATAGTAAAAACTCAAAAATAGTGTGGAGGAAAGAAGAAATGGTGTAAAACTTATTTTGAGTTTGGGTTTGAGAATGGTGTTATATTGGAGATAATTATTCACTCCAACATGGATTTTGGGGTTACATTGGAGATGGCCTAAGACCAACCCTGCCCAAAACCAGGTTTGCCTGTCGAACCAGACTATGCATGCCATTTTTTCTATATAAAATTCTTATTATGCTCATCTCATTATTACTGATTTATTTTTAAATATATTAAGAAGTAATTATATAAAATTTATGTACCTATTATTTTTATCATTTATATCAAATTTTTTATTTACATAGGCTAAGTAGATGAATGGAATATATAACAATAATAATAATAGGATAGGATAATATGAATTTATGGACTCTATCATTTTTATCAATTTTTATTTACATATGCTACTAATAAGACGACAAATGGAGTAATAATAATCTATATATCTATATAATATATTAAAAGACTACATATTAAAGACCTTTCCTTAAATAATTTAAGGTTGATGTGGCGAAACCATAATTTTTTCCAGCAAAAATTAATATATTATATATGGTAATTTTATTAATATGGTTTAATTATATTTTATATAGTAATAAATCATCATTGTAATCTTATTTAATTAATTATTCAATCAACATTTCAATAAATATAATTCAATAATTTAGAAAGAATCTACAATATTTATAATGAAAAATATAATTTGATTTTTTTTATTAATTATTTCACTAATATTTTATTAAAAAATTCAGTGAAATAAAATATATAATATTTTTATCCACTAATACATATAACTCATCAAATAAAATCTAAAATATAGAATACTTACCGATTCATATAATTCAATAAATAAAATATATAATAAAAAATATTTCATTAATATTAAACTTCTTACCGATTAAAATTTTAAATTTATAGTTTAATTTTATTGAAAATTTTAATTTACGCAATTGTTAAATTTGTCAAACAATTGTTCATATTTACTTTAAATCTCGACTTTATTCACTATCGATTTTAATATTTACTAAAAAATTTACTAATATTAAATTGATTAAGAGTTAAAAAAAATAACATATATTTTTTTATTGAAAACTTTAATCTACTCGATTATTAAGTTATAAAATAAATAGTTAATTAATTGAAATTTTCCAGTTTAATATTAAATTATAATTTAATTTAAATAATTAGCTAGCAAATTATATATAGTAGAATTTTGCATGTTAAATTTATACTATTTAATTTTTAACACTCATCTTACGTGAGTGATATTGATTCATGAGTAAATAAAATTTATAATAAGTATTGTCGTATCATTTTTATTTCATAGTTTATTAGTTTCATATCTATTTTGTAGACATTAAATCACTATAATAATAATCTATAATATAACTTGGGTGCTATGAGTAAAGTGCCCACTTTTGTAACAAAAAATGGAAAATACCACTTTATAAAAAACATATGAAAAGTGCCCATTTTGAGTGTAAATTACCTAAAATACCCTTAATTAAAATTAAATTTGCATCTTATTTTGAAATGTAGTATTAATTAATTATTTTCTTATTTTTTTGCAATTAAAAAAAATACATGGTATATGTTTAAAATTATACACACCCAATTTAATTAAACAAAAATTATACACACCCAACACTACACATATGTATTATTTAAATAGAAAAATTAGGAATATATACAAAAACGAAAACCCGGTCGGTTTTGTTTAAATACGACCGGATTTTATTTTAAGCGACCGAATTTTTATTTTTGTGTATATTCCTAACTTTTTATTTAAATAATATGTGTACAGATTAAATCAAATGTAATTAACTCAAATATTAAATATAAAATTCAAATATATATATATATACCACAAAAAATACAACATGATTTCATACAAAATTGATGTAAGAGTGTTTTGAACTTTTAAGGGTGTTTTTGAACTTTTGGGTATTTTTCATATAAAAGTTACAAATAGGGCATTTTTCATGTTGAAGTTAAACTATAGGTTATTTTTCATAAATAAGCCATATAACTTATAAACTAAGAGGTTAGTTTATCCCACATTAAAATCTTAATATATACTTTATCAATATATAATTTTAGGCAATAATATGCATATAATTTATAGAAAAAAAAAGCTAAAAATATGATTGATATTAGGTGGGTGAGGAGGTACTTAACAGACATGTTCGCTAATATTTTACGGGTATATATCGCATAATTTTTGCAGGTAAGAATAATAATTATCCATATCAATATACACAAACTAAAATGACAGTGTATGAGAATATAGATAGCCACTATCCATGCATGTCTTACTTGATTGTCATACCTAATTTTGACTCACCAACGAGATAAGTTTTTATACATATAACATTAATTATTTGATGATTAAATAAATATTTCTCCGAATAAAAATTATTTATTTGATTTGGTTAACTAATTGATTTTATCTAACAAATAAAGAGTTAATTTTTTTTTTAATTACAACATCAAGTGATTGTATACCAATAAATTTTACACGGGATAAGTCTGCATGTAACAATTATATTTTGCAACTGATATAATTTTTCATGTACCATGGATTTGCAATCATGTTAATAAGATAAAATATATGTAATGTGATTTCTACCAATACATTTTATATACGATAAATTATAGTAAATAATATTTACTTCTTATAATATATCAATTTATATTACTTTTTAAATAAATTATTGCATTTTTAATAATAATTTTTTTTTGTAATTCATCAATATATAATATTTTAAAATTTATATTTATAAATCATAATGTAAAATAATTTTTCGTCGATTTTCGATGGGTTATATACTATATATAATAATAAGATAGAATGAATGGTGAGAAACTAATTACTTCATGTCAGTTTACCTGCTACACAACTAATTACTAATTAATGGCTAATGTTAGGCTAGCTAGCCGCATGGAAATCCAACCTTTTTTTTTAACCTTTTCTCATTATTTTTTGTCTCGTTTAATAAAAACTGTAAGTGCTTTATTGATGATTAAGGGCCGAAAATAATGGGATAGATGAATTAATAATTGAGTAGTGAATTAGCAAATAGTAGTGTTTGTGTTTTTCTTTTGTGCTTATAAATAGACAGCTAAGGTAGGGTTGGTGTGAAGGGGAAGCAGAAGTTGGAAGAATAGAGATGGAGAATTTAGAGAAGGGAAATAATAATATGGGTAAGGAGGTGTCGTTAGAAGAATTGAGAGAGAAAGTAGGTGAGTTTGCTAGAGTTAGGGGTTGGGAACAATATCACAGCCCTAGAAACTTGCTTCTTGCATTGGTACGTACGCACTGCACTGCACTGCACTGCGTTCGATATATCTCTGATATATCTCTCTCTAACTACGATTGTTGAATGAATTGGTAATATATAAATAAATGCAGGTGGGAGAAGTGGGAGAACTGTCAGAAATATTCCAATGGAAAGGAGAAGTTGCAAAAGGACTACCAAATTGGAGTTCAGATGAAAAGGATCACTTGGAAGAAGAAATATCAGATGTTTTGCTCTACTTAGTTCAGCTTGCTGATGTTTGTGGTCTTGATCTTGGCCAAGCTGCCCTCACTAAGATTCTCAAGAATTCTCGAAAATACCCCCTCACCCC
>JAPKLX010000001.1:9778560-9914671 GCA_026898415.1 Leonotis leonurus
TATGCATAATATTGCAAATATTTTTACGAAGAAAATAAATAATTTTAGGAGAAATGTGTTATAGGAGAGAGAAAATAATCTATAAAGTTTTAAAAATTAATAAGCTAAACGCTAAACATAAATCAGATTCAGTTGTACATGTATATTATGATTTGTTCAATGCTCAAGGCTCTATTGGTTCACAGTATAGTTTTTCTTATGAAAGGTATAGAGATCGAATCCTGTTAATGTTTATTTTTAAATTTAATAGTTGTAGTATTATATTTGTCATTGAAATTGAAATTATTTACAATATTTGTCACTCAAATTGATTTCAATTGGAATGCTTCCTGTTTTATATATATATAGATAATAAAAAAAAAAATTGATCGATTCAGTTATATTAATTTATCCCCAACAATTTATTACTTACAAATGGTTTTTTTAAGAAATTAAATGATATTAAATTTAAATTATAAAGTTATGTCATTTAATATTCAAATTCAAGATATATATCTTCGAATATTAATCTCTACCATTAAACTAACACACGACAATCTAATAAATATTTTTGTTACAACATCAATTCCAATTTATTTCACATTCAATCTACATTGTGTATTGGTTTAAGATTTCATAGGATTTTAAAAGACTTTTTTCTTATAAAAAAATTCGCTGGTATTCAATCAGGATTTCATGTCATTTAAAAACAATCCACTGGTATTCAATCAGGATTTTTCAGATTTTTTAAAGAGTCCAGTGAAATCCATCGGTATTCATTCAAGACTTTTTACAATTTAAAAAGAATCCACTGGTATTCAAAAATAGAAGGATTTTATAGGATTTTCAGTTAGATGGATTTTGATGGACTTTTTAGTGTTATTTCTACACGCTAACAATCCAATAGAAATCCATCAGATTTCATAGGACTCTTGGAGTGAGTCAACAATCTCTATTCACCGCCGCTGCATATTTTCTCTTCACCGCTACATAATTTCTGTTGACCACTGCATAATTTCTTTTTTCCTCTTCTTTGATCGATTTACTCTTCCGGTTGGAGTTCGTTTAGCGTCCTCCCACCCAAGATATATATATTTACGGTATGAATCTCCCTATGAAAAGATATTGACGTGGGTTTTGTTTAGTTGCAGCCGTTGTCTCCACCACCTCTCTCACCTCGTCACCTCCGGTCAGTTGGAATTCATGTATAACCTCTTTACATATTCTTTTCACAAACCTTTTTTTTTACTCCACAATCTAATTAGTGCTTCTCATCTAAATTATGTTTAGTTTGAAAATTATGTTTATCTTTTCACAAATAATGATTTGAAGAAAAAGACAAATAAAGTCGTGATTTTATTAAATTATGTTTTCAAACGAATTACTTTTAAAAAATTGCAAATCTTAAATGTAAATACATGATTGATACTGTGATATTATTTGCTTTTAATTGGTTTATTATTAATTGGATTAATAACTATGATATTATGGAGAATTATTTTTTTTTTTTTTCTTTGACTCTTTTTAAATTCGAATGTATGAAAAAATATGAACTCTTATCGTATGTCATAAATCCATCAAAATCTGCAAAGTCCACAAAGTCCTACAGATTCCATTAAAATTCTGATTAAAAAGTCTTTACAGAATCCTGCAAAATTTTAAAAGTCATAAAAATCCTGTAAAATCTTTTAAATATGCAGGACTTTTTTCAACTTAAAAAGTCCTTTAAAATCCTAATCCAATACATCCCCCTAAATATGTCAACTACCCATATAGATATTGTGATGAAGTTTTGCATTGAAGCAGTATAATAATAAAAATCGATCTGATCTGAATTCTGTATTTACATAAATACATTTATTAAAAGGACAAGCAAGTTTGTGTGAAATTTTAGTGAGATATTATTAATTTCAAAATAATGAACAATTAATTAAGTCCCTTTTCATATTCATTTTAATACTTTGTCGATTAATTTAAAGCTGCGCAACATGTTTACTTGAATTAATTCGTAGAACGTTTACTATTTACATTTAGCTGAGGTTATCGATGGGAATCTGTATCTCGATTACGTGTCACAAATTCATGATATTTTAGAAATGTATACATCACTTTACTACTAAGTCTATAATAATACAAGAAACTCTCACTCATAAATATCTCACGCAATAATACGAAGTAATAGTATATAAGGCTGTCAATTTTGGCACAACACATGACCCGACACAAACATATACGAAATTAATGGATTAGTGTCAAGTCTTATCGGGTTCGGATCGTTATCAAATTTGCCTGATAAGAATACAAAATTATCATATCAGATTCGGATCGGGTTCAGATTACCTGATAAGAAAATTTTATAATATATTAATTATTTAATTTTGAAGTAAATGTAATTAGTGATACATTTTTTCTAAAATATTTTGTATTATTTTAAAATCTAAAAATGAATATATTCTATAAATTTTAAAAATTATGCATTTATTATTTTTTATTATAATTTTATAATTTTTATATTTTTTATCATGTCATGTCGTGTCAACACGAAAGTTATCGTGTTCGGGTTTGAGCTTAGCAGGTTGGGTTCGGATTCGGGTCCAGCAAAACCTTAACAGGTCGGGTTCAGCAAAATCTTAACAGATTGAGTTTAGATTTAACTTAACAAGTCGGGTTGTTATCAGATCGACCCGATAACGACCCAACCCGCACGATTCCACGCCCCTATATATAGCCATGTTCAAAACAAATATTGATTTTGGAATTTCTACCCTGCAAGATTAGTATGGGGTATACTTCGAATGGTATAGAGCATTTGGCACTTATCATACCCATGTTAAAATAAAATATATACTAATAAAAGGTTACATGACGTGACGGAGAATTCGTATTCAAAATCTTTAAATTCGAATATTAATCTTCCATCATTAAATTAACATATACTATGGATTCATTTTATGTGCATCAGACAGAGACTTGAGACAGGCTACAAATGAAATTGATTAAATGAAAGAAAGAGGTTGAGAAGTTGACATTAGTAAATACTTCTTCACCAACAATGACATTAGTAAATACTTCTTCACCAACATCCTAAGCCCGTTCTTGTTCGAGTACGGATTCATTCAATCTTATTCATTGGTAAAGCTTCAACACATCATAAATTAATATTCATTTGGTTTCAATTAAGATGAAGTGTACTTTTTTTTTTATCGTTTCGAGTCATTTTTTATATTATAAATCTTTAAATAACTTATAAAATTATTTTATTATAAACTAATTTCAAACACTAAATTTACATTTCTTAATTTTCGTATAGAAAAAAAATGCATCATCATTCTTAGAATAGAGGGAGTCTCTATATATATATATATACACACACAATAAAATAAAATAAAATTATTAACAGAAATATTAATAAAGAAACATATTTTCGTTAAATTTGGAAAAATATTTTCATTGAGAATAAAAACTTATAATTGAAAGTTAAAATTTCATTATAAATATTTTTAATGCAAAATTATATGTCCTTCGTGTATATTAATTAGCGTTTTCTAGTAAAAATTTAATAGTGATAATATAATTTTAAGTTTTTTTACCCTGATTGAAAATGTTTTCCTTACGATTTATATATACTAGTATGTTGTCAGTGCGATGCAAGAAAAATTAATGACTAATTAATATTTGTCATGTTCATTAAAGATGTATTGTGAGAAAATCAATACGAATTTAAAAATATATAATTTTGATGGATAAGGAAACATCAAAATGTATATAACGTTTAAATTATTTAGCATTTTGTATGAACATGTTCAATAACTGAAACAACAAATTGTTTACTGACGACCGAATAATAAGAATACATAATTGGTAGATGAGTCATTGTATGAACATGTTCAATAACTGAAACAACAAATTCTTTACTGACCACCCAATAATAAGAATACATCATTGGTAGATAAAATGACTATTACTTAATTGAATAATAATAACCAATTTAGTAGAAATAATTACATTGTACAGTATTAAACTATATAACTATATTATACTTCATCTGTCCACGAAAAATTCAAATTTGTCAATTTATTTCGGCTAAAAAAATTTTGCACACTTTTATTTTTAATAGTTATACTCATATTGTTTTTAATTAGAATGTACACATATTAATGATATAACAATATTATATAAGTAGTATATGTATAATAAATGTATGAGATGATTATAATAAAAAATATATATATTTTTGTATTAACTAAACTATATTCTAATCAATAAATTATATTTAGAAAGAATAAGAAATTTCATACTTTAAGGATTAAATATTTTAAATGATAGATGTACGAAAATTATTTTTAATGTGTATCATTAGTATAATAATTTAAGAGTCAAAATTTATTCTTAGTTAAGAATTAAAAAAATATTTTTCTTTTTCCAATAAATGTATATATATTTAAAAAAGTTAAATGATTATATTTTTTTCACATTAAATATGTTTATTGTATATTATATATCAAATTAAAATTCTTGTCAAGATCTTTAATTTAAGACCCATATTGCATATATTTACATTAACAAAACTAAAATATTTTAACAAAATGGACGAGGAAAGAGAAAAAATAGAAAAAAGGAAAAGCAGTTAATTTAAGTGTATTTTGAAAATAACTAATATCCAAAAAAATTGGCACTAAAAAATTACCATTAAAAACATATTAATTAATAGAACAAATATATAATGGATGAGGAAAGAGAAAAGATGGAAAAAAAAGAAAAAATAATTATAATTTAACTATATTTTAAAATTAACTAATATTCAAAAAAATTGTGGCTAAAAAGTTACGGTTGAAAACCTTGTTTTCATATATTAATAGATGTCTATATCAAAAGGTTAGAAAATATTTGATTTTACCTTGAAAATTGAAAAAATTATTACGCACATTTTATAGAATTCACCTGATCATGTTGAGAACAGTGAGTTTAAGTTTATGTAGTGCTATTGAGTTGCCACATCGATTTTGATTCAAATAAAAGTGGATTTTCGATATCTGTCACGAAGTTTTGAAGTTTTGATTTTGAAAAATATCAATTTGTTGGTCTCAGTTTCGGTTTTGATCAGAATTTCGAAAGTCCCGAATTCCGAAATTGAAAAATTTTATGTCTCAATCCTGGTCCCGAATGAAATTATCCTAATGGTCCCGAATTTCTTAACGTGACCAGATTCTGATTCAGACAAAAGTTTGATTCGGGACCTGAACATTTCTAATTTCTTAATCTTGGTCTCAATCTCGAAAAATTCAGAATTTGGGATCCTGAATACTGTTAGGACTCACGTCGGGACCGAAAAGTCTCAAGTATCGATTCCAAATTCTTATCCCTTGATCGAATATTAAAAATCGTAGGGTTACAGAATTTGTATATTTAAATAATATTTTCAAAATTTTGTACCTCATTTTGATTTAGTTGAGTTAATATTGGTTTTAAAAAATTATTATTTTCTTCCTCTTTTGATTTTTTTTGATTAAAATTATTGTATAAAATAAATTCATCACAATATATAAAAATAATTTATTGTCTGTCACAAATGTTATTGATACGTTTTGCGAATGATATACAATACAAAACACCCATGTTATTTGTTGTAGGGCTCATCTTTTTGTTCAGATGACTAGCAATGTAGATTTTTTAATATTTTTTTATTTTCCAACTAAAATTTATTTTTTAAATTTAAGGTGTAGACTTAATGAAATTGAATCTAAATATATTTATTAATCATAATTTACATGCATTATATTTGTAGTTATAATGACTATTTTGCATCAATCAAATAATTAACTCTATATTGTAAATATTTCACTTACATATTCACTTATGTAAAAACGTGCAAAACCGAACACTACGATAGATTCGATGTCATTATTGTGGCCCCAAGATTTCGACATTTATCTAGAAAAGTCCCCATTTATTACTTGGATTTTGCGTCTTAAATATTGGTTTGTATTTGACAGAACTTAGTTTTCAGTAAGTTCGGTAATTTTAAGAAGGTAGCGAGATTGGTTAAATAAAGTCAGATTTAGTACTATATTTTTAATAAATAAAAAAGTTAAATTAGAAACCAGCATATACACTCGTATGATTTCCTTTTGCACGTGCAATTACAAATCTTAACAAATTTTATTTTAAATTATAAGTAATCTCATATTTTGCTGTTATGTCCATAAATGAGTAAAATAGAACAAACATGCATAAACTTCAAACTAATTAAATATTTTCTGATGATGTGAGATTTTATAATTCAGTATATGCTAAATTTTAATCCTGTTTTTGAAAAAACTTATTGAGTTAAAACTAAAAACTTTTATATCCCTTTTCATCATAATCTTCTCATGATAATCCTATTCAGATTGAATATTCTTCAAATCCCAACTGATCACCAAATTCTTGTCTTATTCGATTATTTGATTCAACTTTAAATATTTATTGGGCTTTAATATAAGTCAGACAAAATAAAGAAAAACATATTTTAAATTTGAGGATATCGGGCAGTAAACTTAAGATGCCCCACCCAACACAAAATCTAGGCACATGCATGTTAGAAGGATGCATGTAGTAATAGTGAACAGTAATAGTAGTAATAATAATAGTAACAACAATAATAATAATAATAATCCACGTGGCAATCGCAGGTAGATGCTAGTCCTATTTATAGAGATAAGAGCCCCACAGCAGCAACACAACCACTAAAACTACAAACTCAAGAAAGAATTGAGCATACCCACAATGGAGCTGGAACAGGAGAATTAAGAGCAAAAACAAAAGGCTGCCTCAAAGCACATGTTCCTTGATCATCATCATCCATTGCCATGAATCTTGAAGCAACCAGTCCGAGCACTGCCGTCAAGTGGGGCTTACCAGAATACGAGGGCTGCAAAGGTGAGTAGCACAGAGGAGAAGAGGAAGACTGCATTTGAAAGCCGGATCCCTGCATCACTCAAGTCGGTGTTCATCCCCGAGGGACCTAGGCCGTTGTTTGAGCCTCCTAGTATACCGGTATTTGGGTTTGTCATCACTGGTGTGTTGCCAGTCGTGCCGGAGACCGGAGTCGTAGTGCCCGGAGTGGTGGTGGTGGGGGTGGAAGAACTGCAAAATATTAACAAAAGGGGGTGTGCCATGATGAGGATAATATTTGTTTGTAAATATTATGCTTTCCGTAACTGCTAACTACAGTCACCACATAGAAAACTAATCTAATGCAATGCATGTATGGGAGTAAATATGTTCTATTTCTCACATATTCTTTTGATACTACCCTTAAAGTCGGGCCGACCTACATCGATCACTCATGTAGGTGTATATCATTCGAAGCACAATGTACGACGCCGTATGTACCACTACAAGTTTATGACTCATCTACAATGCACCAAGAGACGCTGGGAGCACAACTACTAGTGTGTTTTCACCACAAATTCACATACCCCCCACATGTCATGGGCAGATAGTTTACAAGTCAAAACCATCTCCCATTACTCTACTATTCAAGAATATCAACTTGTTCTTGATAAGGCATAATAACACAGGATATTCGAAGGAAAGGGAGAACCTTTCTTGAGTTGTTTCTAACATGAGATCTAAGGTCTAGTATCATCAATGAGACTGTGTGCAAAATGTGAGGTTATAGGATATTTCAATGTCAAATAATTAAGCACACAACTCATTATAATCCAAAAATACATGTATTTACACATATAAGATCATAAATTTACACAAAGTGAATTATAAATGTTTTGGTAGTGTAATAGTGTAGGCAATTACTGCCATTAATTCAAAAGTGATATGCAGAATCTGCGGCTTTCAATGTGTGTACAGAAAGGGCTATTGATCTTGAAATATCGATCACCACCACTTTTTGCGTAAAGGTACCGCATTGCAGCACCCAAGGAGTAAAAGTGTGATGATAAATGGACAAAAAAAAGTTAAAAACTATAGCTTTGGATTCTCCCATTTGCTAATTATTATAATTGGATGATGGAACATCTTTTACAGATTGTTCAACATGTGGTTAGTATATTCACACATGGAATAAAATAACTAGACTGTGTGTTAAGTACATGAATAATAGCATGACAAGTAAGTTAAAAGATGTTTATTGATAATGCTAATAAGGCAAATCATTCAAGGAAAGGAATCTGAATGGAAAAATAAAGGACGAGAGAGAAATGTTCCAAAAAGAGCCATTCATTCTGAAGAATATTTGACCTTTAGGAGATTCCTTCTAAGTTCTAACTACGAAATGCTAAGGGGGAAAAACTCTCTTTATACTATGAATCTAACACCTAAACCGACTCGGCAACGGAGTAAAGACGGCTGAACCATAAATTTTTGGAAGGTTCTTCATCCTAAATTAATACCCGTTGATAACAATCCGTTTTCCATTTTGGAATGACCCAATACCAATGACTCATTTCCTTATTGGGTAAAGATTAACACATGATGTGTTCCTTAGTTTTAGTGTAATAGACATTTATTGAGTATTTTGCAAAAGTAAAGTAAAGTATCATCAACCTAAAGGAAAAGGCAAGTTCATGATATCTCTTAAAGGGAAAGGAATGTAATTTATTATATAAGGACAAAAAGGGAAATCAAATTAAATTGAAGTCTCAACAATCAAACTCTAATGTAAAGTTCCATTATTCATCAGAAGTTCAAAATTGAATTTCTAGTCAGCATATAAATGAATGACAATAGACAGAAAGAAGAAAATAATGACCGTTGGTAGATGAGTTCATTTTTTAGTGAAAAAAGGACTAGGCTTAAAGCAAAAATGAGCAGGAAATTTGAAATGTGGGTCATTTAGGAATTAGGACAACAGCTGGAGGGCAAATCCGGGATTTCGTCACTCCACACGACAGCGACAGGTATTCAGACAGCATTGAACTGTCATTGTTCGGCTATTTAAATATATTTGTTTCGTGCTTAATCAAGAACTTTTTGTTCGTAAACCAGTGTTATTTGAATTAAAATAAGAGAATATGTACGAAACTGTAATGTTCGCATTTCCCAATATCAATTTATTAAACTCATAATTAATTTTTTAAACAAAAAATATGTTTTATATACCTTGCAGTTGCAGGAAATGGACAACCAGCAATGCCTGTAAATAAATGCACAAGAAAAAAAAAAGACAAAAAAATCTGAATTAACAATTTTGTCTTAGAATAAACCAAGAATTACTATATAAATAAATATTAACATAATAAATCAATTAATTTGATTCCATGTGAACGGTGGACAATACACCGATCATTACACTGTAACTGTTCACCTAAAATAATATATAGAAAAAAAAGAAAAAAAAAAACTTACTAGGATCAGAAGCGGAGACAACGGCGGCGCCGGCGAAATCGCAGGCAGTTGCGAGTTGGCGATTCTTCTGAAAGTAGCTGTTAACAGCGTAACTGCAGTGAGCCCTAACGGTGTTGGGTTGGAAACAGGGTCCATTTTGATGGGTCGGGTTGCAGTCTGCCCCGTTTCCACAAGCGAAGTCTAGAGCCTTCTGCAGCACTGGTTCGCTTAAACCATCCTTGCAAACGCACCACGACGCACCTAACATAATTATAAGTTTCTTTTTCTTTATTATCTTTCTTTAAATTAATACTTTGCCCTGTGTAAAGAAATAAATAAACTGCAGCTAGCTAAAGAAAACTACAATATTTAATTTGCAAAATTTTATTTCTTTTACTATTTTTATAGCTTTTTTCTTATAGTTTGGTGAGAAATGAAAGCGATCAAGAGTTAAAAAGATTTAGGAATTGAAGCAAGTAGAAAATGAAACTAAGAAACCAAGAAAATACACCACGCCCATACGTCAGCTAAAATAAATTACGATATTGATACATTTATTATTAGCAATAATATTATGTTCATACACTTCTGTGAGACAAGCAAGAGTTCGAGATTGAGAAGAAAAAGTAAAAGAAAAATAAGGAAAATAAGGGCAACCAAGAAAATCAAGAAATGTGTAAAAAAAAGAGTAATTTCTTTTTACCGCGAGGCTCCTAGTACTAGTACTAGCTAAAGTAAAAGAAAGGTGTAGAATTTACGACATGCCATTTTCGGTGCTTTGGTGAGAAATAGAAGGTTCCAGACTAAGAAAATCATAACCAGAGAGACAAGAAATGAAAAGAGAATCAACGAGAAGTAAAAAAATAAAATGTAGCATACATTACTTAATTTGTATAAAATCTGAAGTAGAATGTTTTGTTGAGCATTAAGAAAGATAAAAAAGAATTTTGTGAGCTTTCATCATCACCTCAAGACACAAACCATGAATAAAAGAATGAACTACTACTGCATCTAAAGAGATATATCTTCGGTTCTTAGAAAATATAATATATGTATCTACCAAAGACTGCAGCTTTTTACTAGACAAAGTTTAAAAAAAAAAAGAATAAGAAAAAAGGTGTGGTGAAACAGCTTACTGGAGTGGCCAGCCATGGCCAAGAGGAATGCCACAAAAACCAAGGTAGCCATAGCCACACTGTATGGAATCGAGAGGAAGAAGATGAAGGGAGTGAAGTAGAACAGCAAAGAAGATCTTGATAGTGAGAGAGAGTGAGAGAGAAAGAGAGAGGAGAGAGTTAGCAAAAGCTTTTGAGAGAATGCAGATTATGGAGGTGAAGGTGGCCCCAGCCTGGTACTAGTGGGTGTGGGTGTGTCGTCTTCTCGGAGCTGCTTTTTTTCCCCTAGCTCCCCTTGGGCTGTGTGTGATTTTAACCTCTCTCTGTTTTATGAGCGACCCTTTTCACAAATCTTTTTTATTTTTAAATATAAATATATTATCGAGAGCTTATACTCTTTATAATATTGAAATATTATTTTGAAGAAATGCAAATGACAAGCATAATAATCATCGTGGTGCGGATAAGAAAAAAGCTACTCTCGAGTCTATGAATATTCATAAAATTTGTCTTGTTTCTTTTACATATTTACGTCGTTCTTTTTCTCAAATAATTGATGTCCCACTTCTTTCTTTAATCTGTTGTCCTTTTAAATATTTTGGAGGTATAATGTCATGCTTTGTTTAGAGTGAAAATGCGTAAGACTAAAAAATTAATATAAATTATGATAAAAATTAAAGTTGAGAATTTTTCCTATTTTTAGATATGTAACAATTAACAAGCGCTATGTGTTCTATTAATTCATTATCAAACGGTTAAAAAAAGAACCCTCCAACAAAACAATTATAGCACCGACAAATTCTATACCAAAAAATTACATTGCATTATCACGATCATGCCCTCACAGTCTCACACACAGCATTCCAAAAAATATATATTAAGTTCAAGAATTTTTGAAAGTTTTGCAAAAAAATAAAATATAGTGAGATGTTCCTGATTTTGGAATTTTCATATTTAATTTTTATTTTCTATATTTAAAATACATTGTAAATTAATTTTAACTAAAAATATAATATTTGAAAGTTAAATATACCATAATTTAAACTAAAAACCTGCTCCAAAGAACCGAATGATATGTAAATTTATTTTATTTAATTATGCTCAAATAAATCATGAGTACACTCAAGGGGAAGTGATATTGATCGCTCAATGTAGTTCTTAATTTAATGTTGACACTGAGAGTTGGTTCTTCGTTTCAAGTTGAGGAACTTGTTTCGGTCTTGAATGTTCAATTGTGGACATTCGGTTTTAATAATTATGTTGTGCATATTAATGCAAGTATATTTAATGTCACTTAAACTATCTTGAAACTAAAAGAACGTTGAACCTTTGATAATTTATCGTCGAAATTGGATAACTCTAAATGCTCGTTCAATGTTCTTGCATGCCGCCTTTTGCACAATATTGAAACGATCTCATTTCTCGTCGGTGGACTTAGGTATTGACTTCACTAATGTCGATCAATATGAGTAAGTTGCGTCGGCTATATAATAACCCATGTTGTATTGTGTGTTATTAGTCGTTAAGGACACACAATGAGTTTTCTCGTTTATGACATTGTTGAATATGGGAGACTGGTTGAACTATGTCGTTCACTGATCCGACGATTCCAAATAAAGTGTGTCATATCCATAGATATTGGGATGCAATGACTTCAATCATGATTGTTGGGTAAACTTTGTCAGTCTGAGTAAAATCTCCGCACTACGCCATCAAACAATTTTTCATGTTCGGTGCATGCAATTGATGCTACCGAGCATGTCGGGAAAGTCATGCTTCTCTTCGTGAAGCTCCAACAAACGGTGAATAATATATTGGTTGAGTTGCCTCGTATATTAAGTTGTTTCAAATGTTTTGACAACAACACGCCAATTTCTTTTCAGGCATTCAATTATACTCGTTGACTTGACGACGTGAATATACTCATCAGAAATTTTTGTGTAATTTCATCATCGAATAATGATGTTGAATAAGACACTGAAAATTTTTTGTAAGATAAAATAAAAAATAAATGAATAAATGAGCTTAGACTCGAGGGTGAGAGATCGGCTCCTTCCCAATGCAAAACTTGTTCACGATCGCAGGTTATCGCGCATCGACACCCTACTTGAAAGGCTGCATTAGGTATGTGCTTTGATGATTTGGGAACAAAACTATTAACAAGTATTCAAATGTTTTATCAACAGCGGTTTTGGGGTCGTGCGAGGTGGGCGACCGCACACCCAAAAAATATTGTCAACATATATATGTTTATATATATATTCAATCTCTTTTGAAAATTTTCCAATGAGCAAATGCTGCTCACATTGTGATTGGTGAGGGACTTATTTTACATTTTAGGGACGAGGGTTTGATCCCTCTTAAGGCATTTTGTTTCAAAATATACAATAGAACTCTTTAAAATAAATATATTAGTCTTTTTGTTATTTTTTATCATATAATTTAGTAACATAAAAAATAATTTTTCAAAAATACTAATAATTTTTTTTTTTTAAATTTGGACACGACCTATTTTAAGTTTGCTCCGTAACTTGTGTTTTATTTTATGCAAAGATGATGAATGTATGAATAGAACTTGTATACTACCATTGAGCAATTACATGATCATCGTATTTTCAACTTATTATAGCATCTCCATTGGACTCCTATTGATTTTTTTATAATTTATATTAATTTGTTGTTATATTTTTTTATAATTTTTAGTAAATTTTTGATAAGATCATTCTCAATTTTGTGAGGTTCGTAAAAATAGTGTGAGGTGTGCTACCAAAACTAGAGCTCCTGTATTTAATTTTTCTTATGTTTATTTTTGTATTTGTTTAAATCAAAATATAAATGAATATTTAAAAAATATAAATTAATATTAAAAAAAATTACACCAAATCTTCGAAGTAGGCATAGATAATAAATGTAGAAAAAGACATGAGATGAATATAAAAAACATGATGGGAAATAAGTTGAAAATGAAATGGTATTTATAAATGAAAATGGAATAAAAATTTTAAAAACTTAAAAATATATTTTACCCATAAAAAATTGATGCTGGCATATTGCTGAGCCTGAGCTCCACCAAGAGCTTTATAATGGGAAAGGGTTGGGGGGCCTGTCAAATGTATATAGAAGTACGAACTTAAGTAAGTAAAACTAAAGGGCCCATTATTTGTTGAGGCCCAATGTTTTGAATATTATGTTCTTAAAATAAATATATTATCCGTATTATAAATTCTTAAATAAATATTCTCTATGTTATGTTGATTTTTATATTATTTATTATTTTTTCAATTTCTTATATTTTGTATTTTGTTAGGTATAAAAAAAAATTGTGTTTTGGTCCCGAAACGAGTATACTGAGTATATGAGGGAATACATCCGTTAAAATTTTTTAGATTAAAGAGTTTTCAGTGAGCTTCTCAAATCTGAAGGGAGGTAACTTCAATAAAGAGTTGTAACTTTAGATAGCAATACTTCAGTTTACACTTAGTGTTTGATTGATGGACTAATATTTGAAGTATAGAAGTGCGAAAGTGGTGGTTTGAAAGCTTACTCATTTATCAGAAAAACTTACTGTTAATGTTCAAGTTTGCACTTAATCAGTATTCAATATATGCAATATAGCGTTAGAGAATAAATACTGAAAGTAAATAGAGAAGACACAAGAATTGGTTTGCGTGGTTCGGAGATAAAAACTCCTACGTCCACGAGTCTCGATGTGAGTCGAGGGTTTCCAACTAAGTGGAGAGGTGTCTTACAGTGATCAACCTTGAAGGTTAGCTATGAACTAAATTTAAGATAGATCTATTCTTCGGTTACAGTGAATATCGCTACTAAAGAACACATTATGGATTAACAATAAGCTTGAGTGTTCTTAAAATTGAATTGCTTACGTGAAGAAGAAAGCTTTAGAGCGATAGAGCGATAGAGCGATAGAGCGATCGAGCGTATGAATGTTTGGTACCGGTGTTTGAAGCTTTTGAAGCATATATGACACACTCATAAATATATACTTTGTGAGAACGAGCTTCGTCCGTAGCATTTTAAATTCTTCTCGTTGGAGTCATCGTCCTTTTTACCATTTTTTGTGTCTGCAACAAGATCTTGTTCCACCTATTGAGATCTTTTCCAAAAGTGGTAATGCCTATATGAGTAGCATATCACTCAGTAGCAAGCTTTACTTCAGTGGATACTTCAGTGCAGAACTTCAGAGAATATTTCTTCATGCTTCAAATAACTTCAACCTTCAAAACTTCAGGTCGTATCTTTCAGTAACGTGGTTCTTCAGTTTTGGTTAGTGAACTGAGTTATGGATAAACTTCAGTATTGGTCTTGAAACTTCAGTTTTGAGTCTTTCAGGTTGCGTGTACCTGTAAACTGAACTCCTTAATAAGTGAGTTTTAAAACAAGACTAAAAACTAGATTTCAGTTTTGGACTTAATACATCTTTCAGGGGAGATTTTGGAATCTTAATCAAAACCTTAATAAATATTTTCCAACAATTTCCCCCTTTTTGATGATGTCAAAACCTAACCTGAGAACATCTATCTAAGATAAAGAATTCCCCCTAAATTGAAGAACTCCTAATCTATAAAATAAGATGGGTTAGTAAAACAGTTAATGGCAAACAAAAAAAAATAATCAGAGCCTTTACAACTAGAGTATTGTCTTCAGGTTGAGATAAAAAAGATAGACAAAATATGTATTTCATTCATATATGAGATTTCAGTACATGAGAGTTTCAGATGGTAGAATGAAATACAAGCTAGATAGTAAGTTAATCATGCAGAAGTCTTTTGTTTCTCTTCTCGTGACTTCTGAACCATCTATTTCTGGACTTCAGGGGATACAACATTAAATATCGAATAGATGACATTCCTAATTGTCCCATACGGTATTTCCAGGTTCAAAGCATGACCTATAACTTGAGCAACAACAATGGTTTCAGACTCAGTGGGTCTCTTATATAAGTAAACGCTTCCTGACATAGTTGGTTTATCCCATTGTTTCTTTGATGGGGCAGTGATAGTGATGTTGGATTTTGCAGTGTCTTCTTTAATCATTTTGATGAATTCAAAGTCAAGATAATAATTATATTTTTAAAATTCCAAAAAATTATACACCCTACCACTTTTATACATTTTACACTATTTTATACATTCTCCTTAATAACCGTGTCAAATAAAAAGGTATCAAGCTTAGTGGATGGAGAGAGTAGTAAAATTCATATTTTAATCTACAGATCAAGTTCAAATTTACAATATTTTTACAAATTAATTAGAATTCTCTTTTCACTATCACATTATATTATGCTTTATTTATCTAATATATTCTCCTTCATTTGAAGTCATGATCCAAATGATCTCATATTTTTAAAATTATCAAAATCACTAAAATTGGACAAGATTATTTAAATTATGCATCTTATCTTGTACGAGTACTTCTCAATATTTTTAAAATTTCAAAAATTAATCAAGTTCTCAATATTATCAAAACTTCATTTCCCCCTTATGTTTAATTATATTGATTCTTTTTTTATACAATTATAAATTTTATGTATAAATATTTATAACAACTATTTATTATATGTTTTAAATATAATAAAAATTATTATAGTTAATAAGTATTCCGTCACACTAAACTTGACAATTCTCTTATTGGGACGTCTTAATAACCTTGTCATATTCCTAAAATAGTAAAAATTATTCTTTTAAAAAGGTGTGGATCACGCTTACACTACTTTATACACTTTCTTTAATAATCGTGTCCAAAAGTTTTGTACTACCTCCGTCCCACTTTACTTGACACATTTTATATTCAAATGAGTGTATTATAATAATAAAACGTGTCAAGTAAAGTGGGACGGAGGGAGTACTATTCTTATTGGGACGAAGGGATTAAATAATAAAAATCAAAATAATAGATGTGTTAGTTTGCATATGTGGATAAAAAGGAAATGAATATTTTAGTATAAATAATTAGGTTAGTTGGATTTGATGAAACTCAGAGGTGGTAATCTTAGTAGATCTTTGACCTGATTTATCTACGTCCACAACGTGGGCCAGCCGTCCATTTACTTAATAAAAAAAAGGATGAGATGATAATGGTGGGTGAGAATGAAGGAGTCCACAGACCTTCACCCCCACCCTTTTATTACTCTCTCCGTCCCCCAAAGTATGTTACGCATTTCCTTTTTGGGATGTCCCCCAAAGTGTTTTACATTCAAAACTTTCTATTTTTGGACATTATCTCCACTCACAACATACCTTTAAGTGGGACCCAATGTAACAACCCGAATCCAATAAATTATTTAAATATGTTATGTGATTTTATAAGAATTTTTCTCATGATATTTAATTATTTTAATTCGAACTTATTTTTATTTTAGTCGAGGTCGCGCCCTAGTCTAATAGATATGAATTTATAAATTTCAATATCCAATTAAAAATTTCTTGATTATATATTAAGAAATGTTATTATTAAGGATAAGTATTTATTTTTTTATGGAAATATTTAAGAGTAAGTATAAGTGTTATTTTAAGATCAAATAAATATTATGCATGGTTGCATATAGAATTAATTATGTGTTAAAGATCTTATTTATGTAGTTATATTATCATACTACATGTATGAATATATATATATATATATATATATATATATATAGGTTGTGGGGATTTATCATAAGCAACAATAGATCACACGCATAAGACTAGAAATTATGATGAGATATGCAAGATCTATATTGGAATAAAGAAAGCCAATAAGTATAAACACTTGAGTATACATCATCTATTATATATATGTTGATAGTACAGTACATGGCATAAAGTAAACTAAAGAATCCTAAGCTAATAGCATAACTACACTCGGTGGTGTATAGAAGCGAAGTAAAGAAGGAAAGCTAAATAATTGAAACACTTGAGTAGCTGCTGCAGTAAGAAGTGATGATGATATTACAATATAGGAAAGATATTTCTAAAAGCTTATACATTAAGTAAACTGAAGATAAGAACATAGCAAGTTAAGTAAGGAAAAAAAAAAAAAAAAAATCTAATACAGCCATGCTGCTGTGGAGGAACATAAGTGGCAGTGACAGCAGGAAGGGAGCTGTAGACTCGGTTGAGTGAGGGTAAGGGAAGACTTTCTTGCCCTCCAGCCATGCCTCTCCCATACCCTACAATAATAGCAATAAGACCTATTAGAACTAGCTTTATCAAACCTTAAGACTTAAGCAAGAAAACAAAGGCTGCATAAACATTTTATATATCTATATAAGAGGTAAAGGGCTGCCTAGAACCATATAACACCAACAATCAAATAGCACACAAACCACAAAACACTCGGCAGAATTCTAAGGAGTTATTAGCACAAGTGCAGCCATATTTCAATTCAAGAAGGAGGAGTTAGAGGCAAAGGTAGTTAATCTCAACCCTTAAACCTCTCTTATGTTAACAAAGAAATCATAATACTTAAACTTCTAAAACCAAAACTGCAACTTAATACTTCTAGAACCAAAACAGAGTATCAAACATGCAGTTTAGATTAAGAACCTAGACCTGGTTCCAGATTTCAGAACCTAAGAAAAACCATGTAGTTTTCAGTCCAGAACATATATATATATATATATATATATGCTTTAAAATGACAGTTTAAGGGCCATAACAGGAACTTAAGATATATATTCATAGTTTGAAACAACCAATCATAAACAGTAATAAAACAGAATATAGAAAACAGAATATAACATGCTTCATCAGAACACCAGATACGGAATTTGAAATATACGGTTCTGCAAATTAAATCAATATAAACTAAGCACAAAAGTTTCAGAATATAGATGTATGATGATAATTCAGAACCTAAAATTTTATATCCATATCCATATCAAACCATAGGCAATTAAAACAGAGACACATCCCAGATTGATATTAAAACATGAACTTAGACTAAAACACAAAATAATAATAAAAACGAGATTAACAGCAGACTTAGCTGCTGCCTTAGGGAAACTCCCAACGAAATCAGAACCTATGCCACTTCAGTCTCAACTCCACCAAATGCAAACCTCAAAATAGGAAATTACAACGTAATCAGTTTGAGAGTTAAAACATTTAGCAGGAAAATAAAGGAACTTAGCTAAAGCTAATGAATCTTGCTCCAGAATTTTTAAAGCAGAAAACCCATCTCCACAAATTGAATCCAGCAACACTCCTCAGAATTTAACATAGAATTTCACCAAATAAATCTTAAAAGCTTCACAGAATGAAAACCTAAGCAAGATTTAAAACTGGTTGAGTGAGAGATTGAGAGAAGGATAGGAGAAGAAATAGAAAGTGTAGAAATCGAACTCCTCACCATTTCAGTCGAGACAGGAAGGTAGGATTAGAGAGTGTAGAAGTCGAGCTCCTCGCCTTGCAGCCGGGAGAAGAGGGCTGGAAAGAAAACAGAGAATGAGAAGTAGGCAGAGGAAGAGAGATCGAGGGAGAGATGGAGAAGGGAGGCTGGAAATTAGGGCTCAGAGAGAGAGGAACGAGATAGGGAGAAGAAGGAGGAGTGTGTTTGTGTCTGGGGGAAGAAAGGAAGTGAGAGTGAAATTAGGGATTTGGGGTTAGGGTAAGAATTGGATTATTCTAGGAGCTGGGCCGGGTTACACAGATGTTGGGCCAAGAATTAAATTGTTTTCTGGGCCTAAAGGGATAGAAGCTACTGGGCTGGGTTAGAATAAAGTTTTGGGCTGGGATTTAATTTGGTGATGGGCTGAGCATAGAATGAAATGGGCCGAAGGATTTATATTGATTGGGCCCAGTATAGATAAATTAAGATAATTAAAACTTAACTAATTATAATTAATTAGTAAAGCCACTTAATTAATTTAAGGGATTAGTTTAACATGTAATAAGTTAAGACTTAATTAAATGGAGCTTATCATTTTAATTAAGGTTGAGTTACATCAAGTAGAAATATTAATAATGGAAGAAGGGATAGTAAGTATATATGTTAAGTATTAAGATTTAAAGCTTATAAATTAAATAATTAAAGCCTTAGTATTAAATCAAGAAGATCCAATTTATTTAATTGGGTTTTAAATTAAGAGAATTAATATCTCGTTAGTTTATGTAGATAAGAATTTGATAACATATTTTCAATGGGTATTAAAACTGAAGGTAGTGTTGATAATATAATTTAATTTATTATATATATAGGTTCTAATATAATTATATCTTTAATATCATATGATGGTTAGGTGTGGCGCGGCTAAGACGGTCTTGATATTTTAATTGTTCGACTTTCAGTTCAAGTTCAAGGTTAAGGTGTGGTGATCTAATTCAGTTATGCAGTTGATTACTTACTGTTGTCCATTTTAATATTATGTGTTTAGCCGTATGTGTGATTATGAAATCAGTTGGTGATGAGTAAGAGCTGTTTTACTACTACCTCATTTTACTCTCACTTCAGTTATTGCGCAATATTTATGTTGTCGCCAGGAGCCCGTAAATAGGGTTCAGGACGTCACAGTCCTTGATATGTCACCGTGCGAATCAGATATGTTATGTCGCCAGGAGCCCGTAAATAGGGTTCAGGACGTCACAGTCCTTGGTATGCCACAGTGCGAATCAGTTATGTTATGTCATGGTACCATATGTGCTTACGTTTTATTAACTTGGACAATGTTAGCATAAAATCCCACACTGAGTATACTTTATGTATGCTCATACCCCACATTAACATTTTCAGGTACTTGAGTTCGGAGATGCGTGGCGTGTCGAATGACGTACCAGTTATTATATATTATGTTTCCGCATGCATACTAAGTACTTCTTATTTTGGAAATGTTTTAAAATGTTGACTTATAGTTTTGGTCGGATTATATATTACGACATCTGCATCATGAAATATCGTTATTATGATATGTATGTATATTGAAAGTGTTCCTATGTTTGGTTTAGTTTCAAATGTTTTAATTGAGATTAATTTCTCATATTATTATTATTATTATTATAAAGAAAAATATATATATATGAAGAATTTCCCTTTTTTTTTTTAAGTTTTAACAAAAAGATTTAGTTTATTTATTTATTATTAGAATTAGGGTGTTTCACCCAATCTCCACTAACATCACACCTTTCTAACTCCACTCATTATAATTTTTACACACTATACACTAAGTCAACATTTTTTCTTAAAATCCGTGCAAGTCAAAGCGTAACATACTTTGGGGGACGGAGGGAGTATTTTTTTTAATCTATTTATATTATAAGTGTCATTGTGTGATTGGTTCTTGTATATTTTATCATAATATTATCATAAAATCAATTTAACTTTTATATAATATATTTAAAAAATATATAAATTATATCAAAATTCTTATTATTTTATCCTCTATAAATAGAGACCAATTTTGGCATAATTATTCACAATTTAGAAATCATTTCTTATTATCCTTTCATTTACATCTCATATCTATTTTTTGTGTTCATCTTTTCAATTGATCCCAGTAATCCCTACTCAAATTACCAAGATTTCATCTCCTCTCATGATTATTATCCTAACCTTGACAATATTCAAAACATTGAATAATTTCAAAATTTCAATATTGGTTTGAATTCATAATTTTCACAAAATTCCACTCAATCTCCTATCGCCGAAGATCACCAACCCACTGCAAATATCTCTCTAATTTTTTTTCAAAATTCTCAACTTCCACAAACAAACACTTCAAAAGCCTGGACAAGTCAAGAAGACATTATGCTTATGTCTTCATGATGTATCATTAGTGAGAATCCAGATATTGAAACCGATCAAAAGAGTCTCACGTTTTGGAATAGCATTTGGGAGTTGTACAAAAGGTGCTGAAGAGAAAACAAGATACCGAAGTTCGACATAAAAACTGCAGAGTCTCTAAGAGCTCATTATAAGAGGCTTAATCAAAATGTAACAAAGTGGATTGGATGCTACAAGGAAGCTTATCGCATGCAAAAGAGCGGTTGGTCAAATAATGATATTGAAGATCATGCACAAACATTTTATGTGAGGTCTAAATTTATGCATAAAGATATTTTTGATAAAGTGATGCGTCGCCATCCCAATTGAGAGATGAATTTGAGTGAAGATCGTACACGGTCTCGTATCAAAGATGAAGATAGCATTGAAGAAGATCGTGGCAACTCAAAAAAAATCAAGAACTGATAGAGATGATCCAACTGACTCCACTCCAGAAACTCCTCTCAGTGATGCAGCAACTATCTGTCGTCCAATTAGTAGAGATAAGGCTAAATCTAAGGCAAAAAGAAAAAGGAAAGGTACAATATCACAATCTTATGGTTTATCCTATGAGTTCACTTCAGAACTATGAGCAATGAGGATCACACGTGAAAAAGAAGTTGATGCAATGACTAAATTAGGAGATTTGAGGATGAAATCAACTATGCTCAATACCTTGATAGGAAAGAGTAACTTATCTTCGGATGAAGAAGCGCTAAAACATCGTTTCCTTAGGAAATTGTATTTTTATTTGCTAGTTCTTGTTTGTTTTTGTGATTTAATTATTGTAATTTCAATTTATGTAATTTTCACTTTTTGTGATTTTAATTAATGAAATTTCACTAGTAAAATTGCGATGTTATATCTCTTGTTACTTTAAATCTACGCATGATGAAAGAATCTGAATTATTGTTACTATCTCACAATGAACTTGACAACTCAAATTTATTAATACTCACATTTTGAAGACAACAATTAAAAATCACATGCGTCTGACATTTGCTTTAATTGATATGTTTGTTACTTTATTCACATACGTATGACATTTGCTACTTTAATTGATGTGTTTGTCACTCACATGTATATGTTAGATCATTTTTATCATCCAAAACATGATTGTAACAACTCAAATTGATGAGCTTTAAATGTAGACCACAACTTTATTCACATGCATATGACATTTGCAACTTGATAAACTTGACCATAGCTTTATTCAAGTGAATCCGACAACTTATGCAAAAATACTTGTTCGAGCGTATAATGAATAAGGTGATTGCTTCAAATGAATTTTTCCAACAAAATCGTGATGCTACTGGGCCTTTAGGTATATCTTCGATTAAAAAATGTACTGCAACTATAAGGGTGTTGGCCTATAGAATTGCAGTTGATTTGCATGATGAATACCTTCGGACGGGTGCAGCTACAATAAGGAAATCACTTACCAAATTTGTTGAGAGTGTCATTTCCAACTTTGGTGATGAATATCTCAGAAAGCCAACTGAAGAAGACATGTCATATATATTGCATGTTGGTGGAAAACGTGGTTTTCCAGGGATGCTCGGGAGTATCGACTGTATGCATTGGGAATGAAAAAATTGCCCTAAAGCATGGGCAGAGCAATATGGAAGAAGAAAGGGTAAGCCAACGATCATCTTGGAAGCAGTTGCTTTGCAGGACTTATGGATATGACATGCATTTTTCGGAACTCCAGGTTCGAGAAATGATATTAATGTACTTGATAATTCTCCTATTTTTAATGATGTTTTACAAGGTCGAGTTCCAAAGGTTAGTTATGTTGTAAATGGTCAGGAAAAGAATATGTGATACTATCTCACCGATGACATATATCCTTCATGGGCAACATTTGTCAAATCTATTATTGAACCGCAAATTGAGAAGCACAAATTATTTGCTCAACATCAAGAGGCTACCCGAAAAGATTTTGAGAGAGCATTTGACGTTCTACAAGCTCGTTTCTCTTTTATTAAACGTCCGTGCCTTTTATGGGATCGTGATATGATGACAAAAATAATGATTGCTTACATTATCATGCACAATATGATAGTGGAGGATGAAAGAAACACTTACCTAAACTATCGTGATCCCACATAATTTATGGAAGATCGACGAGCTACTCAAACTACAGGACAAAGTGAAGAAATAGAAGAAATTGAAGATGATATTTTTGTATTTTCTACAAAAAGGATTGCAAGTTTGAAGAAATATATGACGAATAGGACACAACTCAGTGATAGAGAAGCTCACAACAGTCTTTAAAACAATCTGATCGAGCACATATGGCAAAAGTTTGGTGATGATAATTAAATGTGTAATTTTCGTATTATTATTCGATAATCAGTTGTTTATTTTGACTTTCGTGTTTTAGTGATTGTAATTTATATGTTTATTTGAGAATTCTCAATTTAATATTAGTATCTACTTTTTTTTAAAATTTAAATTTTTTATTTATATTATTAATTTATTTCACATAGTTAAATTATTAAAAAATTAATAAATAAGAATATATAAAAAATTAATTTAATAATATAAATGTGGTAAGGTTGGGTTGAAAATGAGATTATTGATAAACGTATAAAAGTGAATGTGGATGAGTGAGAGTAATAATAAATTTATAGAAGAAAAATAAATGAATATAATAATATAAAAGTTGGAAGGTTAGGTCGGAGATGACGTGGTTGATAAACATAATATTAGGATCCGAGAATCCGACCCATTTAGCCAAACCGACTTGCAAATCTATAAATATGGAAAACCCACAATTTCTGCTAACAGTCTCACGGCTTCCTCTATTGAAGAGCTCAATCGCCCACTTTGATTGCAGAAGATGTTGTTTGAACTCCCGCGCTTAACCAATTCTCTCAGATCACCCTTCGATGCCGATCAAGCCTATCTCAACCGCAAATCATTCCTCCAACACCTCAACCGTCGCAGGTGAGTCGACATCTTATTCTAATAGTTGGAGCTGCTCTCGCTTTTTTGAAGTGTTTTTGTAATTTGAGTGATCATTATTTGTATCGGGTTGCCGTTGTGGATTCTGCTTGGTTCGTAGCTCTGCTGCTTCGGTTGGAGAGCCGGAACTCGCGCGCAAGATCATTTATCGGTGGGATGAAGGTACTAATACTTCTGCGTTCTGTGATTCTGTGCGAGTTATTATGTAAAGAGTTGCTAAAGTTAAGCGCGTGCTTCTAGAGCCAGTTTATGTTGTATAATTATGCACCAACATATTGTTGTGCAGCATCTTTTGAGGTACGGCAATTGTACAAGCAGTTCGTTGTGGCTGTGGTTGAGTTGATGGGTGGTGAAGTGGTGTCGGAGGAGTTTCAGGAAGTGGCAATAAAAGCATATAGGCTATTCATTGGGACTTCTGAAGCTGCAGAAGATGAGATGGATAAGAGAGTTTTGGCAAAAAAGTGATGTTTTCTCCTTATCTTTTTCTTTGGATATATTAAGGAATTGGCTTTTGGTAGAAGCACTTGCTAATTGATATGAGCGTAAATCATTAATGTGATAAAATATGGTTTCTTTTAAAGCTATTTGTTCCATCCCAATTTTGTTAAAATGTTGCAAATGATTGTGATTTATTGCTTCAATACGATGCTTGTTAATTCCCGTTATCATTTCGGTGTAGAACGTGGCTAGCTGCATGGTTATAACTACAAGTTTCTGGTCCTAGTGTTAATATGATGCGGGCATTCTTCTGTTATGGGTGGATAGGTCATTGATATTTATCTTATATAAATAAATATGGGAGAACTGAGAATGTGATAATCTAAATGATCTTGGCGTTCCTGGCTCGACTCTGGTTGACTCAGGACGGCCTGGCAGCTGTCTGACATAAAAGTAAAAAAAATCTAAATGATCTTGGAAGAAGGTAAAGAGTATTCAGGAAAAATGCAATTGTGTTGGGAGACAACCAAAGCGGGTAGAGTTAAAAGAAAGAAATATAAATATTATTGTCTGAGTCAGACTTGAGCCCAATTTGTCTAGGTGGTTCTATATGAAGTCATTAATCTTGTTAAACTTACATGTGGCCACAATCCTGTTTTCACACATTAAAAAAATTTGTTCTATGCTGCTGGTTGCATATGGCTACAATATTTTTTTTCACATTTGTTAGAACTTGTAATTCAGGGTTGATTTGCAAAAGGTTGTTGGTCATTCTGTTTTGGATGCAAACATACTGAAAGTGGCATCACTGGTGGAGAGGCTTTCTTCTATACAGAATAGTGAACTTGGATACGTCTATTTACCAGAACTGACTAGTGAAGTAAGTGAGGATGTGGAATTTGGAGCAGATCTTGCATTCCAACCTCCTACTCGCTTTCTAGTTGATATTTCGTTGGAGAATGAAGAAGGTTTTCTGGAGGAACCTGGTGCATCCAATCACAAGGGATGGCCTGATATTGACGGCTCTGCAAATTCCCATCCTTCTATTGGTGCTGGTAGTCATGACCTAGAGTGGTTGAGAGATGCATGTGGTAGAATTGTCAGGGCAAGTACTTCACAGCTTCCTCAAGATGAGCTAGCAATGACCATTTGCAGGATTCTTGATTCAGAGAAACCTGGAGATGAGGTATACACATCATATTGATAATGCTTCATTCTGATCCTTAACTTTACTATTTTAACTTATGTGCCGGATGCATATTGAATGATGATCTTATTGGAAGATTGCCGGTGATTTGCTGGATCTTGTTGGTGATAGCTCGTTCGAAATCGTTCAGGACCTTATCATGGTAAGAATAGCAACCACTTTCCGACTTTCATAATAGTGGTTTTGATTCTTTGATCATGTTCCTCTTCTTACAGACATATTTATTCAAAAAAGCTAATGGTACATGTGAAAATTATTAGCTCAGATGCTTGTATCTATACTTCAAAATCATTGGACAAGTTTACATAGTGTTTTCAGCGTAAAAAAATTGTGCAATATATATTCCATGTGATGGAACCTAGTAAACTGGTGGTAACCTATATGTTGAATTTTACTGTTTCTTATGATTTTGTATGATTGATCTATCATTATTGTTTTTTCTTGAATTGCCTCCCACATCTGGCAGCACAGAAAGGATCTTGTTGAAAGCATCCGTCATGGACTTCTCGTCCTGAAATCCGATAGATCAGCGTCAAACACACAGATTAAGATTCCTAGTTATGCTACTCAGGTAATGAAATTATTTTCTTCATATTTTATCTTGCAAAGTCGTTGGACAGACTGGAGAATGTGATATGCTCAATTTTATTTGTTCTACATAGGTCACTGTTCAAACAGAGTCTGAGCGACAAATTGATAAACTCCGGCGCAAGGAGGAGAAGAAGAATAGGCGTGGAACAGATCATGGGACCGAGAACGATTTTTCTTCTTTTTCTTTTAGTTCCTTACTAAAAGCAAGTGTGAAGAAAAATATGCTTGATGATCTTGTGGGACATGGTGATGGAGGTCAGATTGCTGCCACTGCCCTTCCTCAGGGAACTGTGAGGAAGCACTTCAAGGGATATGAAGAAGTCATTGTGCCTCCTGCACCAACTGCTCCAATGAAACCTGGGGAGAAGCTGGTATAAATGTTTTCTAAAGAGAAGTATAATATTTTCCAGCAGTGCTCAGCTGCTCATATATCTTACTTTGTGAGAATTCACGTTTGTATTTATTATTACTTTGGTTCTTTTATTTACATTCTGTTTACTTGTTAAGTAAGAGTTACTTTATTCTATCAATGCTTGCTTGTGTTTTCTAGCTTATATACTCGCTTTCTACTTCAATTTATATAGTGTTCGATCATTTTGTTCAGAAAAGATTGTTTCCGTATTTGTTTTTACCTTTGGTAGTTCCATTTTCATCTTACAATCATTGACTACGTACTAGTTTATGACAGATTGATATCAAGGAGCTAGATGATATTGCACAAGCTGCTTTCCATGGTTACAAGTCTTTGAACCGGATACAGAGCAGAATATTTCAAACAACTTACTACAGCAACACAAATATATTGGTGAAGAAATTGCTGTGCTATGCAACTTTAATTATTTTTTCTAGGAGAGAAGAGCCTTTAGCTTATGGAACTTATAATTCGCTTGCAGGTCTGTGCACCAACTGGGGCTGGAAAAACCAACATAGCTATGATTGCTATTCTACACGAGGTGTGAATGTTTCTTTTTTTTGGTCGGATGCATATACTTGTCTGAAATAGAAACTGGCAATGCTGTCGATTTCTATGGAACAAAAATACAAAAGAAAGGGAACCATGTTATCAAGTGGTCTATAATTTTATGTAGAAACATGCATTCCTTGACTATTTTGCTACGGTAGACATACCTTAATTGGTTTATTGCAATATCTTCTACCAGATTGGACAACACTTCAAAGATGGTTATTTGCATAAAGATGAATTCAAGATAGTTTATGTTGCTCCGATGAAGGTAATACCTTTCTAAAAACGAATTCAAGATAGCTTATGTTGCTTGTACAAGTGTAATTTCCTTTTTTGACATGACTATATTGATTTTTTAGTCAACTAACTATGACTTTTTTGTAGGTTTAGTTCTAATGTTCAGTCAATTCTTTTATAGGCATTAGCTGCAGAGGTCACATCAACCTTCAGCCATCGCTTAAGCCCTTTAAATATAACTGTGAGAGAACTCACTGGTGATATGCAACTCTCAAAAAATGAGCTCGAAGAGACGCAGGTTATGCATTATTCATGTATCCTAGGAGCAACTTAATAGTTTTTGGAGTTAATTGAAGAACAATTCACAATTTTGCTCTAATTGCTTGATACTATAACTGCTTCATTTTTTTATTTTTTCTTTTATTTCAGATGATCGTAACTACTCCTGAAAAGTGGGATGTCATTACTCGTAAAAGCAGTGATATGTCACTCTCCATGCTAGTGAAGCTCCTAATCATTGATGAAGTACATCTGTTGAATGATGATAGAGGTCCTGTTATTGAAGCATTAGTAGCTCGCACTCTCCGCCAGGTACATGTGATGTATTAGTCTATTATACTATTAGTCAGATGATGTTACTGTTAAGTTTTTTGCAAGTTGCGCCTGCTGCATTCCATCCTTCTGTTCACATCTTATTTTCTTGTGTGTGCTTAGAAAACAGAAGAGTTTGTATTCTCCAAATTAGACCGGCAATTCTATCTGCTTGAGTTTTCAGGCTTAATATCAAATTTGGCTATTGATTCTTGAAAAAGGATAGGAAGTTTTTCCTAGTTCTTTTTCTTCGCATTGCTCTATGTTCCAAAATAAATGTTTATGATTTGCATAAGTTGTTCTTGTGGTGTTTTTTTATAGTTTTCCCATCTCATACATTGCAAGTTTCCTGAAGATCGTGTGAGCAATTCTTTAACTATTTACACGGTATTGTTGGGGATAGATCGGGTGTCTTGTATATAAAGTTATGATATATTGTTCTTTGCAAGTTCAATGATAGAAGCGCAACATATTACTCTAGTTTTACATTATTAAGTTGATATTTTGGTATTGAGTGAATAGTTTTTAGTTATTATTTATTTAGTATTTGTTGTTGGGTCGGTCTCTTGCATGGGCCTTTAATAGAGTTATTGGCTAATTAGGGTTGGCCCAAGTTGGTTACTTGAGCCTCAAATATTTAGCATTTAAATAAGTTCTGTGAGCCTGTGAGGTTAGGGACCTAGGGTTGCAGCATGCACTATGGCTGCAGGAATTCTTTAAAACGAACCTCTTTGAGGCGTTCACTTTTAAGTAATATATATTATTCTCGTTTTTCATTCATCTTAACTCTACCGTTTTTCATTCATCTTAACTCTACCATTTAACATGCTAATAGTTCCATATGCACATAACATAAATTAGTGGGGATCAGGTAGAAGGTCTTACTTTCTAAAAGACACTATGCGCACTAGTTTGACCTTGGTATTGTGGTATCCCCGAACTGGTTTGCCCATTGTAGTCGTCAACCTAATGACCTTGATCATGTCTTTCTACTTTTCTGTTTGTTCCTCAAGCTATAAGATAGGGTGCAAAATCAAGTAGGCAAACGTTGTAATCTTCCACAGCTCTACTACAGTCGATGATTAATTTTTGCCGAGTGTTGGTTGTTTGAAGCGAAGTGTTATCGGGACATCATTTTCAGCCCTATGTTTACCATTCTGGTTAGATAGGATTAGGAAAATATTTTGAGAAGCTGAAGCATCTTCAGAGGACGTGTTGGAAAGTTATAGTTTAGAGTGACCAGGTGGGCCTTATATCACAAGATGATGTGTTAGACGTTGCTAGATATTGGAGTTGTACTAGGAATTAGGATGAATCGACCTTTCGGGTTTCTTATGCCTCAACAACACTTTTTTCCCCAACAAATATATTATAAACTTAAAATTAAGGAATTCCATGTAATCAACTTACTCATTGTTTTCCTAATAAACTGTGTCTAGCTTAAAAACGTAGTGCAAGTATAACACAATGCTTTGATATTCTTTCTCTTTATATAACGGATAGAGGCAACCTCTGTCAATTGTAGTTATGTAATTTATACGATAACCTTGTAAGTTCTGAGAGTTTTATATATAGAAAGAAAGTTCTTACTTCTTCATATCTTTCGTTTCTAATTTTATGTGTAACGTGAATGCCTCCTTATTTATATCTTCCAATTGCTGTAGTTTACTTACTTCAGACTTCAACTTTATCTGTGTGGTTACATACTTACATTCATTCAGCTGCAAATTCGACACACATCAGATTGGAACCTATGATGACCTCACTTAATTTTGTACCTGATGTCTAGTGACACATGTGCCATATACAATTCATGACTCGACAGTCGACATTCATTACATGTCTTCTGTATCGACACCACTTACCATTCATGCTCTTATTATGGTTAGATAATGCTATTTTATGTCTCTACAGGTTGAATCTACACAAAGTATGATACGCATTGTTGGTCTTTCTGCCACTCTTCCAAATTATCTAGAGGTAGTGTGCTTGAGCTTGCTCAATGAAATAGTAAATTTCACATCGTTTAACAGATAAGGTTAAAGTTTGCCCTTCCTGACCATCTTTAAATGCCAACTTATGCAAAATTAGGTTGCACAATTTTTGAGGGTAAATCCAGAAACTGGCCTATTCTTCTTCGATTCAAGCTATAGGCCAGTACCTCTTCAGCAGCATTACATTGGGATTTCTGAACACAACTTTGCTGCTCGTAATGAATTAATGAATGAGATCTGCTTCAATAAGGTTCATTTAGTACTATAGATTTTAGGCCGTGAAATTATTGTAGTATTTTTTTACCTGTATTAATGTGAACTTTCGTGCAGGTGGTTGACTCATTAAGGCGTGGACATCAGGTTATGGTTTTTGTTCATTCACGGAAAGACACAGGAAAAACTGCTGAAAAGCTGGTAATAAGCCTATTATATCTGAGTGTTGATGTTCTCCTTATGAATGATGTGTGTCTTTGTAGAGGTTTTTATGGCTTATTGGATGAACAATCTGGATATCCCTTTCTTTCTCTTGATTTGAAGAAGATCTAAGAGGATAATCTGAGGTTCACACCTTAATGAAAATTAGCTAATTTTATGATTTTAATAAAGAATGGTGCATTAAGATAGTTCACTTGTTTGAGTTGTTTCTATTAAATTTGGGTCATCATAGAAGATTGTATGCATGAAATCACCCTTTCAGATACATACGAATAATTGTATTTCATAATTCATACGAGTGTGTATGTTATATTATACTAGGTTGATAAGTAAATAATTGCTGTCCTAGACAATGATCCATGGGGTTAATATTCTGTAGGCCAGTTCGAAAGATGGTTTTGGTTCTAGTTGGAATTAATGAGAAACAAGGCTGGCCAAAAAAATTTCTGAACCTGCGAAGATCCTAGTTTTTAAACATGAATATTAAGAAAGTGGAATGTTTATAATAAATTAATAAAATTTAAAAAGCAAGGTAATTTTGTAGGGGCAGAAAAGGTACGCATTTTTGAAATTGAAAAAGTAAGGTAACTTTTGTATTATGATACAAATGGCAATATGTTTATATGTTGTGTGAGGGTATTTATTATTTGTAGTGGGATAGTACGCTCTCCATTTAAGGGAACATGACTAAATAGTTGGGATGACTCAGAAAGGAATACAGGACTGAATAGTTAGGATGAATGGAGTATTAAACTTGCATTGTGTACAAATGTAAAGAAAGAGTATGAGTAAGATGTGATAGCTCACTTTGAGGTTCACTATTTTGGGTAATAAAATAGTATATGAGCAGTCAACATGAGCTCTACATAACTTATGTTGTTAGCTCGTGAACAAGCTTGTGTAAATTTTGTCATTTACTTAGTTGTAATTATATTATTTATTCAAGTAAACTTATTTTTATTAAGAAAATAATGCATCTTATTAAAATTTATTTTGTAAATTAAATAATGAATATGAACTTTAAAGATATTTGGACTGCTAGTTTAGATTTGACTGAACTCGAATAAGCATGCAAGTCTTGATGTGCCCAAAAGATTAAGCTTGAGTACAACATACCCATATGTTGTGGTGTAAAACTGGACTTGCTCATTAGAAGTATGAATAAAACATTATTCTTTTTTGCCATAAAAAACAAGTAGTCCAAAGGGATGAGAAACCCCTAAAGGTGAAATCAAGCAACCAGTTTCAACATCTAGCAATATCTAACATAAAAGTGGCCTTAAATATTTTGTGGGCCCACCAAGCAACTCAAATTATTGCTCTATCCAATACCTCTAAAGATTCTTCTTTATCCTCAAATGTTCCCTTCTTATTTACTAGTCACAGTTACCAGCATAGTTGGGACCATGATTCCCTATAACGTATTTTTTGCAAATCAAACTGCCAAGATTAAACAAAATAAATCATTGATGATACATGCAGAATCCATTGTATGACTAATTTATTAGCACTATGTACCAAAGTTTGAGTGAGCAAGAGCAATGTAGAAAGGCATGGTCGAGATCTCCAGTCTGGTTCCTGCATCAGACCCTGGTCTGGGGATAGAATACTGTGAGGGAAGATAATGATATCATATTTTACTTGTTGATATGCAAATGTATAAGTGAAAATAATTGATTTAGTGTATTATTTTCTTAGTGTTGTTATAAGGATATCTTGCTAATTTGCAACTTCATTTCATGACATAGTTAAGCGCATGCAGCGTGGCCTTATTGTATGATATAATGCAGATAGACATGGCCAAACTACATGAGGACTTCGACCTTTTCACAAATGCTTCACATCCTCAGCAGGGACTTATAAAGGCAGGGTGTTGCTTTTGATAACTTTGATGTGTGATCAATTCAGTGTAGAGTTAGTATTTATGTTTTATTTATCTTTTTCAATGAATTTATGCTACTCAGAAAGATGTATTGAAGTCCAGAAATAGGCAGTTGGTCCAATTTTTTGAATATGCTGTTGGCATCCATCATGCTGGTATGCTACGCTCTGACAGAGGTTTGACTGAGCGACTTTTCTCTGAGGGGTTATTAAAGGTACCTGATCATATTTTTCATCTGAAATGCTACCTTTCCCTTATAATTTTGATCTTCCTCTAATTCACAAGTTTTGTGTTAGGTGCTTGTTTGCACAGCAACATTGGCTTGGGGAGTAAATCTTCCCGCTCATACTGTGGTGATTAAGGTTGTTCTACGTTAATTATACCTTCAGATACGTGTGCTATAATATATTTTAGTTCTTTAGAGGAAAGCAATCAGGGATCTCCATGAAATGTAATCGATCAGACTTTCATAAATTCACTTCTTGTGACGTCTCTTCTGTGTTCAGTCTCTTCCTGACTCTCACTATCTTTCTGAACTTATTTCTTATAGATCTTTTCGGGTTCTTTTTTAGTGCCTTTGTGTTTGATATTTTTTATGAAAAATTAATTCTTGAAATGTAATGAGATCTCGGCGTGGTTTATCCTTTCTTGTCATGTTTCTTTCTTGCTTACTTTAGACAAACAGTTACCAATGTGGTAATTTAATTGTGTTCTGAAATTTTCCTTTTGCTTATAATATACTTGCTACGAAAAGTCACTGTTTACCTTGGAATCTAAGGAAATGAATCAAATACTTTTGTTAGAGTTGAAATTGTTTTCTATGTACCTTGTGTGAGTTTATTTTCAGCATTGTGATGTTGTTTATGCTTGTTACGCCAGGGAACTCAAATTTATGACCCAAAGGCTGGTGGGTGGCGAGATCTGGGCATGCTTGATGTTATGCAGGTGAGTGAGTGTCAACATTATGCTTGGTGCTACGAACCTTTTCTTTTAAATTTTATTTTTGTAGTATATGCCTTACTAAGTCACAAGTCTATCTATAGATATTTGGGCGTGCTGGAAGACCCCAGTTTGATAAAAGTGGTGAAGGCATTATAATCACAAGTCATGAAAAATTAGCCTACTATTTGCGGCTGTTGACGAGTCAACTTCCTATTGAGAGTCAGGTATAACCTTGCTTGTCTCTTGTTTTCATACGGATTTGACTATTTGCAATATTGAATCATGCTCCTTGGAATGTTAAAACTTTGAAGCTGCAAACCACTGACTTATTTATAACAACACTATCACACTAGATGCAGAAACATAGTTTGGGGAAATTTTCTAGATCAACCACAGTACCTATTTATAATACAAGAATCTTATCTAAATAAGGTAACAAGTATAAACCTAATATCTATTCTGTAACACCCCCCCAGAAGCTAGAGCATAAATGTTAATCATGTTGAGCTTATAAACCTAATATATGTTCAGTATATAATTCTAACACTCCTGAAGTTGAAGCAAAGATGTCAATCATGTCGAGCTTAATACAAAGATATGTCAAATCCTAACCCCATTGAGAGCCTTCATAAAGATGTCTCCTATTGATCTTTGGTTCTCATATTGAATCTTCTAACAAACAAAGTGACAATCGATCTCAATGTATTTGGTTCGTTCATGGATTACTGGGTTTGAATCAATGTGAAGTGGAGCTTAATTATCACATCATTACTTATCTGGGATTGAAACCTTCAAAACCTACTTTAGTTAGATATTTATGCACCCACAATATCTCACTTACCAATTTCTCCATAGCCCTATACTCATATTTTGCACTTCAGCGTGAGATCACTTTCAGTAACTTGTTTTGCCAAGAAATCATATTTCCCCCCAAAAAGACACTACCTTTCTTGAACTAGAATTTCTATTTTCCGTTGAACCTGTGTATGTTATAAAAGGCGAAGGTGCACTTGAGGCATTTTGTCTCGGCGAGGTGAGACGTAAACCTTCAGGCGGTTCGAGGCGTAGCCTCTTACTTGAGAAAATTTAAGCATAGAAAATTATAAAATACTCCTCTGTCCATGAAGAGTGTTGTTGTAAGGGAGTCAACACGAGTTTTAAAAAAATGTTGAAAATTGTTTTTAATGGAGGAGGGACCCACAAAATAGAATGTATGTGAGGTTTAATATATTGAGTATTTTATGGACCATGTCAAAAAATTAAAGAGCATACTCTTTGAGGATGACCTTGGGTAATGAGATTACACTTTTCGTGGTTTGAGGGAGTAATATAATAACTAAACTATTCATTAAGTTAAAATCTTATAAATCTAAAATTCATGTAATTGAAGTTAAAAGTGTTTAAAATCAAGCAAAATGGTCCAACTTAAATATTTAATTAAGCATCATAAATCATAATCTTATATAATCTAAGCTTAACTTGTTACCATCATCCATTAGAGCCTCCATCAACCTTCTCCTCTGCTTATTGACGACGTGTGGTGGTACCGATGGCTAAGAGTGGTGGTGGGTGGAGGAGGACATAGGGGAGGAATAAAGGGGGACGATGAGAGTATGCTATGTGCGTGCATGTTGTTCTGCTGTCATAAAATTATGTTGTTTAAATTATTTTTATATTTTTTTGACATTTAAGGTTGAGCTTTAATTGTTATATGTTTAATTATTGATGATTTTTGCAATTTTAAGTTACGTAAATTAAAAGTCCAAAATATCACAAATTAAAACCCAACTCATATGCGCGAGGCTCGGGCCTCCTCTGCCTTGAGGCATAAGGCTCAGCCGCTCAAACACAAAAGGCATTAGCCTTATCAAAGACAATTTATGCCTAAGCCTTGAAACGATTTTTTCACGACGGGCCTCGAAAAGTTATTTTACAACTATGATTTAGCAGTAGGAAAACACTCGATTCAATCATGACCATGGTCACTATAAATATGCCACGCCCAAGTATTCACTTCAAGTAGAACAAAACATATGTTTCGTGGCTTTCCAATGATCAACAATTTGCGAAAGACATATATTGACTCTCTGTGCTTAGTTAATAAGCAACATCAGGTTGTGTTATTCTAAGATAATTCAATTTTGAAACCAACCTTCCATATTTTCCAGGATCATCAAACAACACACCGTCTTCCAAAATTATTCCACTACGACATTGATATAAAAAGAAATATTTTAGATACTAAATACTTGCTTAATTAAGACTAGATAAAATATGAAATTATATTAAATACCTGACAACGGTGTGTGAATAATGTCAAATAATCCCTGCTCATACTTATAAGCATCAACTTGGGCACTGGCCTTCATTTAAGTGTCTACATTTGGAATGAGTCACTCTATGCAATTATACAAACCACACATAAGAACAGCGGGATCAAACTAGGTGGATGAGAGTGAAGTTTACATGACTACTAGCATTATTTTTGTTCTGGTCATAGAATATCTCATTCTTTTCAAATGTTGTAGCATCTTCATATTTAGAGGAACAAATTGTTGGCATTGCGGGCACTCTCGTTGACCATGATATGTGAAAAAAACATAACCAAGTGTGGCTGACTGGTTGTCATGAATTCAAGAGATGCCTAAAAATTGACTATGATAGATGTTACTCTCTCCGTCCACCAATTTATTACCCACTTTGACCACGCGTTTTAAGAAAATAGTTTGACCTAAGGTGTATTGTGTATTTAGTGGAATTTGAGTCCCACTTGATTTATTGTATTTAATTGAGTTGTGTTTATAAAGTGGAGGTTCACTTGTCAAAAAAGGAAAAAAGGAATCGGGTAACAAATTCGTGGATGAACTAAAATTGCAAAATGGGTAACAAATTCGTGGACGGAGGGAGTATTAGTATTTGATTACTGAACTCATCCTTAATTCTCTGTATTTAATTGGCAGTTTATAACCTCTTTGAAAGATAACCTGAATGCCGAGGTGGCATTGGGCACTGTGACAAATGTCAAGGAAGCTTGTGCTTGGCTGGGGTATACATATCTTTTCATAAGGATGAAAATGAATCCTCTGGCATATGGTATTGGATGGGATGAGGTATATCCAAACTTCTTTTCTTTTAATTAGTATAGACAAACATACTTGTATATGGTGTGATTTGCTTTTTTTTTTTCTTTTTTTTTTCCGCATTTCCAGTCCCTTCCACCTGGAGAACCTCCTTCCTTCTGGTAAAAATCATTAAAAGATAACAAAAGCTAAGAGTGTGTTTTGAAATATGTATGTGGTGGAGGCTTTTGTTTGACCTTTCCACCTTTAGATTTATCTTGGGTGGGGTGGTGATGTAATATATGATATATCCATTAATTTCTCTCTTCCCAATCCCTTTACATATATTACGAATTAGTATAAAGAGTTCCCCACCTGCTTCAGCTAATTAAGTTGTTGGAACCTGACAGGTTATGGCAGATCCATCACTGAGCAGGAAACAAAGAGATCTAGTATCGGATGCTGCACGAGCTCTCGACAAGGCAAAAATGATGCGCTTTGATGAGAAAAGTGGAAACTTCTATTGCACTGAGCTTGGTCGCATTGCTAGCCACTTTTACATTCACTATTCTAGTGTTGAAACTTATAACGAAATGTTGAGAAGTCACATGAATGATAGTGAGGTAAGCAATCACAACATCTGTCATTTTCCACATTCATTTTTATGACCAAGATAATGTTTTAACTATTTTTTGTGTACTTGCCTCTATCAGTTTATCTTGATTAGATTATTTCTCCAGTTATATATTTCACAGACCTTACATATTTGTGCTTTACACTCTTGCCTTTCTTCACTAAGTGCACAGTTAGCAATTCAATTAGGTATTTAATATTGAGTTTTAGCATGTTGCGAAGTTAGGTTAAATAGGGTGACACGAAAAATGTTGTGGTATTAATTATCCTTGCCCAAATTATCTGCTGTGCCTGAGGTGCAAGATACATGCCTCAAGCTTGAAGCCCTACCTCATGAATAAGCTGCAGCCTAGACTCCAAGGCTTGTTCAGGAGAAGTGGTCTTGGATGCAAATTACACTTGTTTCAATAAAAATTGAAATGTCGATAATTCTGTTTTTGATTCACATTAGGCTAATAAACATAAGTTGGGCTAGTTTTGAGCTTGATATTACCGAGTGGTTGTCTAATGGAACTTATTTTCCGATGTATACATTATTTGACACGGACAAATGAGTCTGTAGATGTGTTTTAGTTTTTTCTAGTTATTGATATGGGCATTTTGATTGTAGTACAGCTTTACTCACATTGTCTGTAAGAGTTGGTACAAAGAGCTTAGACCTTATCTTGCTCATGCTGAACATCTTCTTGTGCTATCTCTAAGCAAGCATTCTCATTAATCAGACAAACTGCAAATGTTTCTCTGGTTAAATTTATCATTTGCGTTGGCCGAAAGGTTTAATTCTTAATTCTTGTAGGTGATTGACATGGTTGCACATTCTTCTGAATTTGAAAATATTGTTGTTCGAGAGGAGGAACAAAATGAGCTGGAAACATTGGCTCGCACGTGTCCTTTGGAAATTAAAGGTGGTCCTTCAAACAAACATGGAAAAGTGTCTATTCTTATTCAGGTCAGTGGCTGTACTAACTTGTTTTAGATTGTATCGATTTAAACAAATGGAAGCTCTGATCTCATGATTATATAATGTCATGCAGTTGTACATATCCAGGGGCACAATTGATTCTTTTTCACTAGTTTCTGATGCTTCGTATATAAGTTCAAGTTTGGCTCGTATTATGCGAGCATTATTTGAGATTTGTTTGCGGAGAGGATGGAGTGAAATGACCTCCTTCATGCTGGAGTATTGCAAGGCTGTGGATCGCCAGATTTGGCCCCACCAACATCCACTCAGACAATTTGATAGAGATGTTTCCGCAGAAGTAAATATTTTTATTGTTTAACTGTTTTGTGTAATTAAGTTGAATTTTTAAAATAGTTTTCTGCTTTAGATATTGAGAAAGCTTGAAGAAAGAAGGGTGGACTTGGATCGCCTATATGAGATGCAAGAGAAGGACATTGGAGCTTTAATTCGCTATGCACCTGGAGGAAAGGTATTCTTATTGTAATATTGGTATCAGTATTTTAGAACTTCACCAGATTTCCTTTGTTTTTGATCTAATAAGTGCTGAATATATTGTAACTTCCTTTTTCCATTGAAGTTGGTGAAACAATACATGGGATATTTCCCAATGGTCCAGTTATTTGCTACAGTGAGTCCAATAACGAGAACCGTTCTAAAGGTAAATGGCAAGTCAGTTATGCTGCTTTCTTGAAACTAATTAATAGTTAGTGCTGTATAGCATCACACTAAGCATTGCTATATGTCCTTATCAGGTTGATTTGACTATTACACCTGAGTTCATCTGGAAGGATCGTTTTCATGGTACTGCTCAGCGCTGGTGGATTTTAGTTGAGGTGCATCCATGCTCATTTTCTATGAAATGAAACGGCCTAATTGTTTCTCATTCTCTTATTTCACTTTATGAGAAATGGTATGATAAGCATGCAATTTGTGGCTTGTGGAAGCTAGATTATAGAAAAGTAATTAGGAAGGGTGTCATATCTCTGATTGAATTGCTGGCAAACTAGACTTGATAGCTGACATGTGTAAGTACTTTGGAGGCTAAAAGTGACTTCAATCTTCAGGACCGTAAACATGTTATTGTTTGTCAACCATCTTCCTTCCTTCACTAATGTACACAGAAGACGCCACCAATGACAGTTTTTGCAACATTTAAGCAATGAATGCATGAGTGGCATATAAGTTGAACTGTTATGACTAACTCTTGTAGAGTTCCTGAACCTTCTCAGGACTAAGGGATGCTACACACATGTAAAAGGAATAGAATGCCCAAATCTTAGATCAATTTTTTTTACTTTACTGCCTTATTGAATAACATTCATTAAGATTTGCAACTTATAGGCAATAAATGCTCCTCCAATGCTCAATAATGGCATTAAATCAATACTGAGGGTTTTTACTCTTGAAACCCTTATATCACTTGACCATTGAAGTGTGGATAGAGCGTGGTTGAATAAAGAACATGCTTCAAATATTCTTTAAAAACAAATGACCTAAAATTTGAATAATAAACTACTCAAATCGACTCAACCAAGATAAAGCTCTTATGATTTCCTTCATGTATTTTCTAATAAGTTGATGTAATTTAAAAGGTTCTGAGCCTTTCTATCAAACCTTATCAGTGTGCTTTGTGTACTCTGAGAAACTGAACCAATGACTGATCATTTTTCTTTGTAGGATTCTGAGAATGATCATATATACCACTCAGAGCTCTTTACACTAACGAAGAAAATGGCCAAAGGGGAGGCTCAGAAGCTCTCTTTCACTGTTCCAATATTTGAGCCACATCCTCCCCAGTACTTCATCCGTGCAATTTCAGATTCATGGTTGCATTCAGAGTCTTTCTACACCATATCCTTCCAGAACCTCATGCTCCCAGAGGTGGTTTTGTAGATTAACTTATATTCTTGTTTTGAACATTATTTATGGATTTTAACTGTCATGTTTCTTATTTTTCTTCAGGCACACACAACTCATACTGAACTTCTTGATTTGAAACCACTTCCCGTGACTGCACTTGGCAATGGAACTTATGAAGCATTGTACAGATTCACTCATTTTAACCCGATACAGACGCAGGTTTTGTAGGAAACTTGATACTCGTCCTTTTGTTTGCTCTTCAGTCCCTACCCTCCAACTGTATCCTCTACTTTTCTCCATTTAGCATGAATATTCAACTTTTCTTAATCTATTATGACATGATTTATTGGTAATCATGACAGGCTTTTCATATGCTATATCATACAGACCAAAATGTTCTTCTCGGAGCTCCGACGGGGAGTGGTAAAACCATATCAGCTGAGCTTGCAATGCTTCATCTGTTTAATACTCAGCCTGATATGAAGGTATTACACTTAATCATTAGGTATCTTTTGTTAACAAAGCTTAGAAGTTTAATTTTGCTTATGCAAAAAAGTATGCCATCATACTATGTTTTTTGCTACATGAGATTTTAGAAGTGTGCTGTCTGGAAAGAAGTAGCATGAATATCTAGTAAACATAATCTGACTAAGCTGATTGTTTGTTAGGATTGGATCTTGCCCTGATGTATTGCAACATGTAAGACAAGTCTATTTATTAGATTTGCCAAGTTTGATTGCTTGAATGTGGTTCAAGAAATATCCAGAGGTTTCTTTACATAAATCTTTCCCATTTGATCAAATCAAAACTTACTCTTGACTTCATAATGCAAAGAATATTTACAAGATCCATCAACTCCGCTCTATCTTGGAAGAGTCTAGGAATGGTTGAAGTTATGTTATCTTGATCACCATGATTCAAATGAACTAAAACATGTAAAAATTGAAAACCTATAGGGGATGGGTCTAATAGAATCCATTACCAACCCCTACTTCAAGTTCTGGACAATGACAATGCAAAACAGTAGCAAACCCATGGGTTTTTGACACGTATAGATACACAATAACTTGCTTTTGGGTCATTTGTGAAGCAGTACAAGAGCTTGGTCCAAAGGTTTGTATGACCAACAGTTCAAATCTTTCTTTTGATCTTGTTGGTGCTACATTAACGCAGGTTATTTATATAGCTCCTTTAAAGGCTCTTGTTCGAGAAAGGATGAATGATTGGAGAAAGCGTCTTGTCTCCCAGCTTGGAAAACATATGGTGCTGGCATATCTGATCTTGTACACTCAATTATGCCAAGTAAAAGTTGTGTAACTTGAATTTGTTATTAGGTGGAGTTGACAGGGGAGTATACTCCAGATTTGGCAGCTCTGTTATCAGCTGACATTATAATATCTACTCCAGAGAAATGGGATGGTATCAGTCGGAATTGGCATACTCGATCTTATGTTAAGAAGGTATATATATTTATTGCAGCACTTCAGGCGGCAAGACATGTTTCTTTTCTTTGTTCAGCAGCTTCTCATTTTTGCATCTTAGTTCTGGATTCTCATTTATCTTTACATTAGATCATTGACTGAAAGTTTGTGCTCCACATATCTAGGTTGGGCTAATGATATTGGATGAGATCCATTTACTTGGTGCTGATCGTGGACCCATATTGGAGGTATGCAGTATGAACTATTTTAGTGCTGATCGGCTAATGTTATTCTATAGGCAGGAGTTTCTGGCTAAAGTTTTTTATGGGATTATAAGCTCCTACATCTTATAAGATGTTTTAAGTTCTTATGAGGTGGTAAATCTTCTCTTAAGAATAAATTGTTGTTTTTGGATGATAGAGCTTATAAAATGTTATAGTGGTATTGATCCCAATACTATTCTAGTGATGTTAGTTTTCATCTTTTTCAAAATTCTTCCTCGTCTTTTAGAAAAAGTATACTAATTTTATTTCATGATAAAAAATTTATGTCTCATGGTTTCTATCATTTAATACATCTACTATTTTAATAGGTAATTGTATCTAGAATGAGATATATATCATCACAGACAGATCGATCGGTTCGATTTGTTGGTCTTTCAACTGCTTTAGCAAATGCACAGTAAGTTCTTTTTCTACAAAGGTTTATTCACTTGTTTTACTCGTGTGCATATTTTAGCATGTTGTTTGTGTGTTTTTCCAATGCTTTCATTGTTTATTTATTTACTTATAACTTTGGATAATGAGTTTTTCTTTTATGTGGATCTAGTGATTTGGGGGATTGGCTGGGTGTTGAAGAAAACGGTTTGTTTAACTTCAAGCCTAGTGTTAGACCAGTTCCTCTTGAAGTTCATATCCAGGCAAGTCTTGCGAAATACTAATTTGAAGTTGATATAGTTGCAAAACATTTCCCTATCATTTGAATTGTAATAGCATCTATTTCATAGTGGCAGATTATAAAGTTTCAGTATTTTTGCAGATATGATGATTGAAAATTACGTAGATGATTTGACATTTCAAAACACTAAGATTTAAAAAAATAGCTGATATTGTATTAATGTTATGGGAGGTGTTAGTTTTGGCTATTAGAGTATTACAGTGGATGCAATTTTCCTTCCTTTTCTTTAACTAGGTTGCAAAATGTAAAATGCTCTGGTGATGGAAAAGATATAATATAATGAGTTTTCCTTTTTCTTCATCAGGGATATCCTGGGAAATATTACTGCCCAAGGATGAATAGCATGAATAAACCTGCTTATGCAGCAATTTGTACCCATTCACCAACAAAACCGGTTCTTATATTTGTGTCATCACGTCGCCAGACAAGGCTTACTGCATTGGACCTCATTCAGGTCTGGATCTTTGTGATGCTCAGTTTCTCTGGTATATTATTAACCTATTTGTTGACCCTCCCTTCCCAAATAAATGCAGTATGCAGCTTCAGATGAGCACCCAAGACAATTCCTGGCTATACCTGAAGAGTCACTTCAGATGATAGTCTCTCAAGTAACTGATCAGAACCTGAGACACACTCTGCAGTTTGGTATTGGGCTACATCATGCCGGATTGAATGATAAGGATAGATCACTTGTGGAGGAACTTTTTTCAAATAACAAAATTCAGGCAATTATTTCCAAACTGCACTTTCACATCCAGATAAGTGTTTTACCATGTTAACTTCTGTGAAAGAGTTTCTTGTAAATAATTTTTTCTATGAATCCTTTCAGGTTTTGGTCTGTACCAGTACATTAGCTTGGGGTGTGAACCTTCCAGCTCATTTAGTTATCATTAAGGTCGGTCAAATTTATGAATACCTTGCCTTATATGCAGGGGCGGAGCCACAGCTACTAATGGTGGGGCTATTGCCCCACCACAAAAATTTTCACTTAGTACTAATTATATCAAAAATTATGAATATTACGTGTGATTTATCAAAAATATCAAGATCTTGCCCCACCACAAATTAAGAAAAATAGGGGCAACAATTTTGCCCCCCGTACATTCGGGGGCCTGGCTCCGCCCCTGCTTATATGTCTCCTCTATAATAAACCTGACAGTATGGTTTCTACTAATTGCAGTATCTTTCGTGTGCCTTGTTCTAATTTTCAATCCGGTATGGATTTTGAATTTGTGAAGGATCTTTCTATTACTAGTTGCACTAACTGATACTCAACTCCACCTAATACAGATTTACGATAGGTGGAAAATTATTTGCGCAGAGCTAATCAAATCTGAAGCTTTCTTCGTAGTCGTACATTAATAAACTGGAGCTAAAATAATAAAAAATGCAATATAAGTTTCTGTTTATGATATATTTTTGGATCAAAATTATAATATGACAACTATTTTAAATTATATATTAATTAAATTATTACTATATTTCCCTTAAAATAATAATAATAGAGGGACATATTAGGAAAGTCAATTCTGTAAGATCCACAGTTTATAATTAGAATAGATATAACATATATATTCCTAGAGATAGTTGCAGTAGAGTGGCAGATACTGAAACATACTCAAAGCCCACCTAGTTTATGTTATAGAAATGGATTTTTCCTATGGCTTTGATACAAATGTTTAGAGGATTTCAATTTTACAAAGATTCATTTTCTCGAAAGTGTGAATCTTCTCGAAAGTGGCCTTGGAAAACTCTTCAGCTGATATGACAAACTGGTCAGAAATAAATTCAAATTATATTTCCGGAGATTTTGCATACGTTTTCTTATCCGTATTTTAAGCAGTCTTCTGTAAGTTCCAAAAATCTTTTCACTGCTTGAAGAAAGTATCACTATGTTATCTATCTCATGACCAGGGAACAGAGTTTTTTGAAGCAAAAACAAAGAGATATGTTGACTTTCCTATTACGGATATTTTACAAATGATGGGTCGAGCTGGACGGCCTCAATTTGACCAGCACGGGAAAGCAATTATTCTGGTCCATGAACCCAAAAAAAGCTTCTATAAAAAGGCATGGATAAATTTAATGGTTGTATCACTTTTTAATTATTTTTCTTCAAATTAAGTGACTAAATCAACCCTCCCCCCGCCCCCAAAACATTTCTTCCTCAGTTTCTCTATGAACCATTTCCTGTCGAAAGCAGCCTGAGAGAACACTTGCATGATCACATCAATGCAGAGATAGTTTCTGGGACAATTCGTCATAAAGAGGATGCTATTCATTATCTCACATGGACATATTTATTCCGAAGATTGGTATGGTATTTTACGTAGTATTTTACATTTGATGATTTGAATTAGTTCTCATCTTGAGGCTACCTTGTCCTGGTTTCCATAACTAACTAGTCCATTATTTATGTTAATTAGTATCCTCAGTCAATTGGACTGTTTGTCATGTTTTCCTTTCGTTTTTCTCATCCTATGTAGAAGTAGATAACACATCTTACACGAGTATTATGAAGTAGTAGCAAGTCGTTATGGATGATTAAAAATTTTAAAATAAAATATCGTTCTATCAACATAAACCACATACGAAACTGTAGATTTACATATGATACATTCCCATTGACAACTTATGATTTTGTATGCATGCTAAAACCTCGGCTACACATTTCTGTCTTTGAAAGTGAATTCTCTTACCGCTTGCTTGTTAATGAACCTTGATAAATTATTTTTTCCTGTGTATGCTGACATAGAATACATTGAATATCATGAATCACATGTAGGCCATTAAAATTCTGTTGTTTAGTAGCGGTGTTTTTTGCATCTTGTTTGGCAGCATTTATTACCTGTTCACTTGGGGTTGTATTATTACCTTGTAAAAGTATTAACTTCTCTCTCTCTCTCTCTGTGTCCCTCTCTCTAAAAGGGGGTTAATCCAGCATATTATGGCATAGAGGGCACAGATCCTGGAACTATAAGTTCGTACTTATCAAGGTAGAATTAGTTTTATATTAAAGTGCTTATATTGGACTCTGCTTTTCAAATGTTTTCTGTATCTTCTTTTCAGCTTAGTGGTTTGCACATTTGAGGACCTTGAAGATGGTGGTTGCATTAAAGTTGAAGAAGACAAAGTGGAGCCAACAATGTTGGGCTCAATTGCATCTCAGTATTATCTAAAATACACAACTGTATCTATGTTTGCTTCAAACGTCGAAGAAGACACGTCACTGGAAGTAAGATGGCTCTTACAAACTGTTATTGTTTTTTATTTTATTTGATTCCAAATCTTGTACGTTTTTCTGTCTTAGGTTTTCCTTCATGTATTGTCTGGTGCTTCTGAATATGATGAGCTCCCTGTGCGGCACAATGAAGTAAGTTGCACATCTTCTCTGTTTTAGCAACATTTTGAATTGAAATGTTCTTCTTCTGTTGTGTCTTATGTGTTGGACTATGATATAATGATCTTTTATCATTTTCTCTAACAAGTCTCATTTGATTTTCTAATTTCTGTCCTTTGTTTATTATTTTAGTCATTTCATCTATATAGAAATGGCTCCTGATAAAATGATATTGCTACATAAATTACTAAAACTTATTGACAGCCATAATGGATTTCATTTTATTCTTTTCATCACAAAGGTCATAATGTTAGTAATGTTGGGCATTCCATTCATTAAGGTTTCATTCATTAATATGTTTAGGTACATAAGTCAGACTCTTTGTTGCTCAAAGTAATGACTGTTCAAAACATACTGACCCACAGGATTGCTCACACTCTTTATTTATTTTCTTCTAATCTTACTACTTGAAAAAAAAATCTCTTTCTCTGGTTACCTAGCTGGTATTATGTTGAGTTTCTGTTTACTCCTGTAGGAAAATCACAATGCAGAATTGGCCAGTAAGGTTCGGTACATGGTTGACAAGAATCTTCTTGATGACCCTCATGTGAAGACAAATCTTCTTTTCCAGGTTACTACTACATTTCTCTTTTCTCTTATTAAACCAATTCAGGTCCAGTGACTATTGATGTTGTGTGTCATCTCAAACAACAATAGCTACATTTTGTGCCATTACTCGCATTATTAATGGTGGAATTTCTGATGATATGTATATTGAGATGCAGGCACACTTTTCTCAAGTTGAACTACCAATCACTGACTATGTAACAGACTTGAAGTCAGTGCTGGATCAAAGTATTCGTATTATACAGGCAATGATAGATGTATGCGCTAACAGTGGATGGCTCTCTAGCACAATTACTTGTATGCGTCTTCTACAAATGGTCATGCAGGTAAAAATAGTGCTGTTGCTTCTATTAATAGTACGAATATGATTATCTTTAGCGTGTGTATGATAGAAGAGAAAGAAGATCAATTTAATCAGTTGCTTGATGAAATTTTGTTTTATAATTATGATCGAATGAGCTTATTTGGGGTCACTTATTTACATAGAAGGTTACATAGGTAGAAATCATCGAGGAAATTAGGGCTATCTGATATCTTCAGTTCATCGGGGATGATTTCAAATTACTCTTATGAAAAGATGATTCCATTTCCCTTTCTCATTAAAACCCTATGCGGGTCATTATGTTCAATAAAAGGAATGAGGGAAGCTCCAATACAAAAATATTGCAAGGGAAAAATGCTTTTAATATGAACCCATTCCCATGCAATAGTCAACTTTATCTATTCGACCCTAATTCAATACCTGATGAGTGATGGATGTCTTTGTTCTTTTCATTTCTTTTTCTCTATTCATTACTTAACTATCTCACTCAGCGTGATATCCTTGCTCTATCAGTTATATAAATATCACTAATTTATACCGTTGAAAGATGCCATATTGCTGCTTTCCTGTATGCATCATAATTTTGTTATTTCAATAGGCAAAGGTATCAGAACTTGTTGAAGCAGTGCCTTTCCATTCATATTTTACCTTTCTTAGAATTAAGTTTTGATTTTGTTATATTGCAGGGTCTGTGGTGCGACAAAGATTCCTCCTTATGGATGCTCCCATGCATGACTGATGATCTTGTTAGTTCATTGAGCCAGAGAGGAATCTCGAATGTCTTGCAGTTATTGGATGTTCCTCCAGACTCTTTGCAGTTTCTCACTAAAAATTCCACTTCCTCAAGGTTACATGAGGTTTGTTATCTGCGTCTCTAAACCTGTACTGATTTCAACAAGCCTTGTGAGAAAGTGCATGTTCAATACTTTTTATTAATACAACCTGCATATTTATGGACTCTTCTTTATCCAACAACTCCTTCACATTATATTTATTACTGTGTACACAGGAATTGCAGCATTTTCCGCGCATTATGGTGCGCCTGAAAGTTCAGAAACACACTGCCACTGATAAACCTTCTGCTCGTCTGAATGTTAGATTGGAAAAGAACAAAAGGCACAAGAAAACAGCTAGAGCTTTCACTCCTCGCTTTCCAAAGGTCAGCCTCACGTTTTGTGATTGTTGCCAATCATTTAGTAAGAAAAGAAGGCTGATATCATTCTGCAACAGGTCAAAGATGAAGCTTGGTGGTTGATCCTGGCAAATACTTCCTCCTCTCACCTATATGCATTGAAGAGAGTTTCTTTCACGGATGTCTCGGTAACAAACATGGATATCCCGTCTGATGTGAACGACTTCCAGGTAAATCCAACTTTCTCTCTCTACAGCATGTTTTCCATCTAACAAGATTATACACAAATTATAGATTTCATGATTCGCAAACTCATGGATAATCCAGAATGATATTTTCTTCTGTTTTATTTTAGTGATTCTCTCTCGCACTGACATTGTATTTTCTTGTTTTCGGTTCCATCTTTCAAATTTAACTAGAAGATTTATTGTTCCTCAGGGTATGAAGTTGATTGTGGTCTCGGACTGTTATATTGGTTTTGATCAAGAATACCCTATTCAACACCGACTGTAATTCATCTCTTTTCTGGAAACAGTTGGATCACGTCTACTGCTTATTTATAAGTGAAAAGCGTTAGTGGTGGTAGCCAACCTTATACTATACGGAATAAGTACGCATTATGTGTAGGTAATTTTGTACTTGAATCTCTTTTTCAAATTTTAATGATCAGATTTTGTATAAAGGGTATGAAATAATATCAATGAATTCTTTAAACATGTGTAGATAATCTCACATTACTTCTTTGCTTTCTTGTTTTAATTATGATGATTTTGGGTACAATATTTCAAGCGACTTTCCTACGCATTTCAAGTATAATTATCAGAATAAACAAATGCCGCAATATAAATTTTGTAAGAGAAACCCCCACCACATATGCAAGCATAAATCTGTATATTACAATATCATATCAACTTCCCATAAATCCCCGTATTGGTTTCTCCCATTACTACCCCCTCTCATCATGATGATAGTCGAAACCTGATATAATCTTGTACAAACTCAAATAGGACAATATTTTTTTCTTTGCAAGTAAGCATCATAACATTTGATATCATGTACAAGATCAAGACCACATAATAAGCAAACATAACCTTTTGCTACAATTTAAATTCATATTGTCGTTACAGTCATTTACAACTCTAGTGCAGTATCAATTGTTTGCATCAAAACTGCAACAAAACGATGCAGTTCCAACTGGAGGTTATTTACAAGCCTACAAGAGCCTTGATGTACATGCCAATAACATACATTTATCTATTAATCCCACTCTGTGTCGAAGAAACCAGCATCTTTCATCTCTGAGTAATACGCATTGTCCAAGAGCCAGTCTTCCTCCTGCATATATTAATATACTTAGTATCTAATTGAGTAATGTTCTCTACTCGGTAGTCCACTAGTCGGTACTAAATATATAAATAAGACAATTACCTGGAAAAAGTCAGCGAGGAAAGTTACATAAAGGAAAGGAAGATAAAGGGAATGCCAGCAGATGACTATAACATTGTACAACCTGAAAAAAAAAATCAACAGCCAAATCAAAAATGGATCCTAGTACAAGATTGAAGACAGTTTTAAACAGTCAAGGGAAAAATTACACACCAAAATCCAACGCTGAAGCCAATTCCAGCCAATCCACCAGCAAATAAACCCAAAACATTTACTATAAACATGGTGACCACATAGTTGTAAAATGATGGCCTAGCTGCAAAACATATTTTTAACCCACCATTAGCAAAGTTAGTCCAAGTATATAATAGAAACAGATACCAAAGCTATAAATATTAAATAACATAGAACTCACGAGGCAACTTATCTCTCCACTTTGAGTAGTGAACAAACAGTATGTAGCAGTAGACTGCAGTCAGGAGCAAAGTATGAGCAAATAGTAATGTCCACTTTCCCCAACGAGCAGTATCAACATTAGTAAATAGGGGAACCCCAAATCCAAATATGAAGATAGCCTGCAGAATAGGGTGTTACATGCTTATGAGTAAAGATCAACTGGCAGCAAGGGATCTCGAGATACTTCCAGCAGAAGTGGAGTTATTTGCTTATGAAAAATGGACTGTTATAAATTTGGCTTTAAGGGAAAAAAAGAAGATGAAAGGAAATCAAGGAATGGAAAAATATGTGGCTTTCTTATTGCTGTAAGTGGTTCGCTTTATTTGACTTTTGTTTGGATGGTCAAGCTTGTTCTCAGCCTATCAGTTAATTTTTCTTCTTTATCACCTTTTCTTTTTATGTCTTCGAATGATGGTAACTAAAATCCATTAGTCATATCATGATTACATAAGTTCAATAATAAGGAAAGAGAGACACTCGTTACCTGGATAAGTACATCGACAGCAACAAAGGAACCTGAAACAAGGAAAGTGTGTGCTAGCGCTTCCAATCCATTAGCATAGTTCTCTTGAAGCAGGAATGCCATTATGCTAATTTCTAAAGATAGCATCCCACATTCTGTAAGTAAGGACAACAGGTTCCAAGCAGTCGCCTTCTCAGGAGCACATTGCCATCCCTGATTTTTAATCGAGGAAACATGAACACCATAAATGAAGGAAAGAAGGAAATAGGAAAAGAAAGGGACTGTGCAATGTTAATAGTACATTGAGACATTATACAAGCAAACTTATTAAATAAAAAGAAATGACTAGACAAAGTGAAACCTACAAATAGGGGAGGAACCAGGGGGTGCTAGGGTGGGCTGAAGCACTCCTCATCCATAAATTTATTTTTATTTTTTTTTAGTTTTTGTTGTCGATAAATTTTAACATAGCACCCTTAGTCGCGATATGAATAGTTGTCCTACCATTCTAATAATTCAAGAATTAGTCACATTAAACCGTCAATCGCCTCCGGTTAGTAGCATGACTGTGCACTATGAAGCATCAGTACGTGAACGAAATACGAATGCGAATACGATACGTAAATACATTTATTTTCAAAAAATCAAGATACGAATACGTTCAAAATACGTTTGTATTTATTTATAAATATTTTATATATTACAACCTCCATCCACCAAGTTTCTTCCCACTTTGCTATTTTAGTCCGTCCACTAAGTTTCTTCCCACTTTTTCTTTTATTTTTGGCAACCCCTTCTCCACTCGCTATACTTTAATGTAGTCCCATTATCCATTCACAATACAATATACATTATCTAACTTTTTATAGGTCTTATTCTCCAAAATAGCGTACTAGTGCTTCATAGACTGTGCATAATTTAAATAGAAAGAAAAACAATACACTTGTGATGTAAGCGATATGTTAAAAGTGATAACGTGATGGTAAGGCAGTAAACGAACAGAGCTACTTGCGAGCTATTCGATACTCGATTCGAAAAAAGTTCATTCGGAGCTCGACTCGATACTAAATAAGTTGAACTTGAGAATGATTTCGAACTCAATAATTTTATCGAGCATGTATTGGTTTTAGTTTGTTTGTTCACGATCAAGTTAATTGAACATTTAATTAGTCGAGCCTTAATAACTAATTTTCTAAAAATAAAAATTTATACGAGTTCGAAACTATTAATATGAATATCAAACGAGCCGAGCTCAAATACTCTAATATTCTAAACGAGCTGAGTTTAGTAGTATTCGTCTCGGCTCGAGTCATTTACATACTTACACCTTTACGTGGCGGGCCACTATTCGTGGAGCACCCCCGAAGAAATTTTTTTGCGTCCGCCCCTGCCTACAAAGCATGTCTTTAAATGTACGAGTCACCCGTGTAGTCATTTATCCATTGAACAGCTAGATTGAGCAAAACAAAAGCTCGTTTTGACTACCATACAGTTTGAGTTTGGACAATCACAATAAGGAAATTAAAGGGTTCATCATAGAGCACACAAAATAGCATGGAAAAAAAATCTAAAAACAGATCAAAGTTCCCAACCGATTGTGTAAACTCAACAGTAATAGAACTCAATTTACAAAATAATAAGGCACCACCATGGGATGTGTAAAATACTCTTTGTGAAGTGATATCTAAAGAAAATGGTTTAAACTAAGGAATGCTAAAGGTAAAGAATGCTGTAAGCATACCAATTACACGATAAAAAAAAAAAGAGAAAGAAGCGGAAATTAGCTCAATTTAATGATTTATAAAAATAAACACATCCAAAAAATCCAAAATAAACACATCCAAAAAATCCAAAAATTGGAGACCAAATCTACCTGAAAAATAGCCCAAGCCAAATTGAGAAGAGCTGACAGCCACAGGAGCGCATAGTACGCAATCATGACGTAGGACTTCCGGTGGCGTAGCTTCTTCACATTGCGCCTCGCCTGGAACCCTAAGAACAAAACCAACAAAGCCGAGGGTACAATCAAGGCAGCTTCGCGCCAGAAACTGTTGCATCCCTCACTTTGGGTGCTGTACCATTCGGAGATCCTCACGATTCTGGTCCGCAGTGGAGGATCGGTAATGTTAGATGCAATCGAGAGGGTTAAATTAGGGTTTGACATTCGTCGAATTAGATTCAACTCAGAGGAACGATAATCTACCGATCAATAATCATACGAGAATCGCAGTAGTTCATCGATCATCAAAATCAAATTTGCAGCGGTGGGGATCAGCAATTGCCAAATAGCATAATTTGAGAGAGAGAGAGAAAGATGAGGTGTTGGTATTTTGTATGGGTTTATTATTTTGACGTTTTACCCCTTTTAATTTGGTGAATCGATGCATTTAATAATTAAGTAAATAAATACTACTCATTTCATGATTATAAATATTTGGATAAGTCGTTAAATTAAAAGCGATGAAGGAAACGAGAATTTAGTGAGAGCAACTCTTGGTTTTATCGTCAAACCATAGCTCCCCAATCGAATTAAAGTGTGAAGCTAACGAAATTATTCAAAGTTTCGTTTAATATTGAAGGTTGAAATTTAGCTCGATTTTCTTTTATTCAAATTCAAATTTGAAACTATTAAATATTTGATTGAAAATATTGAATATAATTTTAATTTATAACTAATAAAAATTTGAATAGTTTACCAATTTTATTAAAATCTATTCATTAATTTAAAAAACAAACATATATGTTAATAATTCGTGAACAATCACTTTACAATTTTATCTAATCAAAATATATATATACACACACGCACGTGATCCTATATTAAAAATGTTCATTTGCATAATTAAAAATAAAAAGTGAAAAGTGTCCGGTTTATAACTTTTTTATGAAAAATAGTTCCTAAATTAGCCTTAATCAATTTTTATTTTATATTAAGAGTGTTGAAACCAATATAATGATTGGCTAATTATATGATTTAATCATTGTAATTTTTTTTTAAATGATAAATTTTGTTTTAAATAATTTTACTTAGTTTTAAATAATCTACAAAATAATTTAACTTTTTTTAATAGGGTTTTATTAATAATTGGACTTTGTTTTAATTAATGGGATGAATTTATTTTAATAATTTTACTTTGTTTTAACTTTATTAATAATTTTACTTTGTTTTAATAAATCGAACAGCTTATTTTTATAATTTGAAAAGACGAGAGATATGAATTTCATTATTAATAATATGGATTGTTATAATACACACATTTTCATAATTGGAAAAGACGAGAGATATGAATTGTTTTAATACACACACATTTTCATACACACACATTTTAATAATACACACACACAGAAGACTCCAAAGTACTAAACATTTTAACTCACATTTTCACACACATTTTTATATACACCGAACCAATACAAATTGTGACGTCAGGATTTTCATGATAGCAAGTACGTAACATAAGATGTTGACAGAAGAAAAAAAAACATAAAACCCGGTCGTAAAAACCAAAAACCCGGTCATGGTATGGCCGGGTTTAACTATTCACGGCCGAGTTTTTAGTTTGGTGATAGTTATTACAACCGAGTTTTTTTTCGTATTTTGATTAAATGTTGATTCCAAATATGTAATTTAATGTTCAGATGGATGGATGGAAAGGAAATATATAAACGTAAGGTACAATGGGTTTTGGGAAGACAATGTGTATGTTGGCGGTAACGAATGGTCCACTCCTGTTACAATAGATCATGCTCGGATTAAAGATTTGATGTACAATATACGACATATGCTGCATGATATTGGGTTGAGTACAAATTTTGAGATTTACCGCATATCTTCGTATGATGGTAGTAAGCGTCGCAAGTGTAATGATGATTCTTTCAATGTTTTGATTCGCTATGAGGGGAGTCCAGTAGTGTATGTGGATACTATTAACGAGACACGTGATGTGAGATCCTCGAGTAGAGGTTCGAATTTCATGGAGACGTCGGCATATAGTACTCATCAATATAGTACTCAGAATGAAGATGGAGGTGAGTTTGTTAATCAGACGGGCGTAGCAGATTGGTTTGGTGACATTAATATCGAAGAAGTTTCGACCGGTTCATGACGGAGATGGCCGCAATCTCCTATACGAGCTCTTATCAACGAAGATGATACTTCGTCTGGTTTGATGCATAGATATCGTGAAGATAATGACATCGACGAAATTAATTCGGCAGAGTCAGAACTTGATCATCAGATACAGATTCCAAGGAGAATATAAAGAAGTTTACTTTTGCTGATTATGCTACATGGATACGACAATATGATGGTTTTGCTAGATTGATAGAAACGGTGCATCCAACACAAAACTTTCAGGTTGATGAAGAAGAAGAATTGCAGGGGGTCGGATCTCATGGGTATTTTTTTTACCCTGCTTGAACTGTCTATTCTTCGGGAGTACACAAAACATGTCCGAGATACACGAGAGGTGTTCGATCCTCGCCATCTGTGCACTCTCCGAGCTCGTATACCAGGATCAGTCATAGAGATATGTTGTCCAATCAAGCAAGCAAACTCTAACAACGACCCATTGAAGGTCCAAACAACATGGTATGATAATCTGTGGAAAAAAATAAATTATTAAATAACGACATATTAAATTAAGTAGTAGAAATATAAAATATTTACATCAGCAGCTCCCCCCCGAGGGGGCCCCCGCCCCCCCCCGATTGACACATGTCACGTGGCCCTTCAAGTACTCAGGCATCGCAATAACATGTGAATTAATTATAATTTCATCTTACAAAAAAATCAGAGGTCACCAGGATGGTTTTTCTCACCGAAGCACCTACAGACACGCCCTCCTGAGCATTCAACCTACGCCTCAAATAGAAGAGATAGAATACAAATACTACATGAAACACATTTTAAATAAAATTAGTAGTAATCAACTGATGATTGTGTGTGCTGTAAAAAAAATTAATCTTACATACCTCAACCTCTAGATGCATGAACTGACTCTGTATGTTGCTGAATTGAAGAGCCTCCATAATGTAGCCGGTCTCAGGAATTTGTGCTTGTGCGTTCGATCCTCGTGCAAGAAAATTGAGATATCTCAATTGAAGATCTCGAGAAATGAGAGATAACCGCACGAGTGCGAGCAAGTCTTGCAGGCATCGGATCTACCACTGCAAGAGTTGTGAGTTGTATAGGAAAGATCTCCTCAACGTCAATGTCCGATCTCTCAATGCGCTCGAAAGCCGATGATCGCGACATATCAAAATGGTCGTCGTACGCTGAAGAATGCACGATCTCGCACCGAATGACGGGCTCCAAAATATGAATCGTGCTCTGACTCTCTCAGAGGGGATGACACCGGTGGTGATAGAGCTCTCGGAGGAGATGGATCTCTCGGTGGAGATGGAACTGGAGCAAGAGATGGCCTACGATGTCTTAATGTTTCTAAAATTGATTTTTTATAGTACGTGTTCGCTACTGTAGACGAGTCCACAAGCTCCGGTCTCAAATACGAGATCTATTACTTATTAATTATTCATAAAATTAAATTAATTTAATAAACAACTATCCAATTTCAATTAAATAATTAAATAATAATTAAATAAACAAATGACATGAATCAAATCATAACTAAACATATATTTACACTCTTTTTTATAAAACATACAAATCCTATATCATAACTAAACATGGTTTTTCAAAAAACCTCAACGTGGTAATTTATATAGATATTATAATTAATATTCAATTTAGGAATATTAATAAAAAAAAATTAAAATCCGGACGCATTATACATAAATCCAGACGGTTTTGGTCCAACACATGAACCGTCCGGATTTTCTTATTTTCACACCATAGGTTTACAATTTTGAAATCAACTGAAATTATTATAACAATGCACCTAATTATACTTAGTTTCAATTATAGTCTTTAAAAAAAAATGTTATAATATTTTTTACTAGACCCGGACGTGTAAATGACAAACCCGGTCGGTTTATCACCCGATGCAAACCGTTCGGGTTTCGATTTTATTCGACATATTTTTTTATTTTTTTAACAATTCTACATTTATTTAACAACATCATTAATAAATTCCACACTAAACAAGAATTTATCATATATAACTTAATTTAAATAAATAAATACTAATGAAATAAACAAAAAACAATATAATCACAAATATATCATAATTAACATGTTCTTATATAAATCAAATATAAATATAAATTAACAAATAAAATAAATACAACATACTTTTTTTATTCTAAACAAAAATAAATAACAAGACATATGAATCATAGTGAAATGATGAGAAATTCTTATAACAAGCGCTTAATTATACTTATTTTCCATCATGTTATTTAATTAATTGTTTTTTTTTAAAAAAAAACTCAGACATTGTATATTAAAATCCAGACGTTTATAATGTAAACCCGAGCGGTTTGTCTCACGCACCCGAACCGTCGGGATTTTGAAGTTAATGTTACATATATATATATATATATATATATATATATATATATTTACAAAATAATCATCCTAAAATTATTTAACAACATGATTAATCAATTCAAAATTAAACAATAATTTATCGTACACAAAACGAATTAAATAAGTAAATAATAATGAAATAAAGAAAAAACTAAATAAAAAATACATCTTGTGCCATGGTTCTTGATGTGAATTAAATAATAAAATTCGTTGTTCCGCCGCTTTTTCGCCTTAATAATTAAATCAAAGTCAAACAACCGCAATTAATTTCAAAAAATACAATACCTGGCTCTATCTTCTCACCCTCTCTCTTTGTATCTCTAAACCCGACAGCAGCAGCACCCAGCACCGCCCTTTCTCTCAATATAAAGTGAAATATCTCTCACCTTTTTTCTACCTAACAATTGGAATTAGTGTTGTGCTGATTTGAATTAAAAAATAATAAGTGGCCTACATAGCACCCTTTTTTTTGTGCAACGCCTGACATAAAGCAAAGCAAAGGCATATTTCCTTTTGACTGATTATTAGGGCATATTGACTAGGGTTAATTTAGTAAATTTGGATATTCTTACAGTAATATTTTGGAGGTGGATATTTTTGTTGTATATATTATGCAATATGATATTTTTCATAATTTATCCTATATACCGACACATTTAAAAATTAATATTTATATGATAAATAAAAATTATCTTTATACGGTAAATAAAAAATATTTCAATAATTTATTTTAATAAATTAAGAATGACGATGTCTTATGCAAATTAATTTTCATTTATAAATGTACACCTATAATAATGAAATATTTTATATTAAATTTAATTAGTAATTATAGATAAATGAAACCATAATTTTTATAATTTCTCATAAAAATCTAAATTTAAATAATTAATAAATAAAATTTTAACACGCTTTACGAACTTGACTAGAGTTGGAGTTCATTTTAAATTCACTATTAAATTAAATAAAATTAATTTGATTTTTATTTATTAAACTTGAATTCAAACTTGATTTGAGAAGCTTCAGCCAAATTCTACCTTTAAACTTTTGTATGATCTAAAATTAAAAATATAAACTTTTAATCTAGTCAAATTCAAAATTTTAAATTCATAACCAAATCGAATACTTTAGGCATAAGTTATATAGTGCGATTACATAATCTATATATATATAAAATAGGAAGCATCAATTGCAAATCAATTTGCAATCAATTTCAATGACGATTTTGTTGGTCCCGAAACGAGTTAAACTGAGTGTATGGGGGGGGAATACACCAGTCAGTTTTTATCAAATTAAACTTTTTGTGCTCCTGAACTGAAGGGAGGAAACTTCAGTGAGAGAGATGAACTTTCAGTTAGGAATCCTTCAGTCTACACTTAGTGTTTGACTGATGGACTAATAACTTAAGTGTGCGGAATATGGTGGCTTTAAATCTTACTCGTTTGCTTCAGAAAACTTAATGCAATGTTTCTCTTTTCACTTAATCAATATTCAGTTGATGTTATAAAATGAATAATGAATACTGAAATTTAAATGAGAGAGAGAGAGACAGTGATTTGGTTTGCGTGGTTCGGAGATGAAAACTCCTACGTCCACGAGTACTCGATGTTAGTCGAGGGTTTCCAACTTAATGGAGATATAACAATCTTACAGTGATCAACCGTGAAGGTTGGATTTACAGTCAAACTGATCACTACTAGCTTAGAACTAAGTCTAATACTAAGATTGTTCTTCGGTTACAGAAAGATCGCTAAGAACACTAGAGAATGGAAACTGAAAGCTTGGAGTGTTCTAACTGAGAGCTTGAGAGCTTGAAAGCAGAGATAGCGATAGCGAGTTGATAGCAGGGGTAACCGGTGTCTTGAAGTGTTTGAAGCATCAGGTATTTATAGTGCTCTAATAGGATATGACCGTTGTGAGATAGAGCTGCATTTGAAATCTTCCCGTTGGAGTCTTCGTCCTTTTTGCCATTTTAGGTGTCTGCAGAAAGATCTTGTTCACCTAACCGAGATTTTTGCTATAAGTGGAAAGGCCTACTGACTAGGCTGTCACTCAGTGGGGAACTTCAGTTTGGAGTATCAGTGCAGAACTTCAGTGAGCACAGTCAGTACTGATCTTCAGTTTAGACTTCAGGATGGATCTTCAGTACTGAAATTCAGTTTGGCAGAGACTTGGCTTCTTACTTCAATCTTCAGAACTTTAGGACAGACTTCAGTGGAGAAGGTCCTTCAGTTTTGGGATACCTTGAATCTTCAGTGGAGATGTCCTTCAGTGTACCTGAAAAATTAGAACTCTCTAACATATGAGTTTTTAGACAAAACACTAAGATTCAGTATTGGTCTTACTACATCTTTTCAGGGGAGGTATTGGAATCTAAATCAAAACACTTATAAAATATTTCCCAACAGATTTTGTAAATGACTTCAATTTTATTGGCAAATATTATATAACTATTAAATTAAAAAAAATTGACATTATTAAAATTTGATATCAGTACCTTTCATTACAAATGCTATATTGTGAGCCAATAGAGCAACAATATAAATTGAATATTAAACAATTCATAACATACATGTACAAACTGAATCTGGTTTAGGTTTTAAAATTTATTTTAGGGTTTAGGGTTTATTTTATTGTTTACTTTAGAGTTTAACTTACGTATTATGAATAAATTAATTTTTAAATTTTATAAACTTTATGGTTTATTTTCTCTCTCCTATAACACTTTTCTCCTAAAATTATTTTATTTTGTTCGTAAAAATATTTGCAATATTATGCATATTAAATTAAAGATCTTGACAATATCTTTAATTTGATATATATTATATAAAATATAAATTTAATATAAAAAATTATAATACATTAATAAATTGAAAATAATTATATATATATATACATATTCTTATACATATAATTTCTATATATATATATATATATAATGTTCCTAATTATGAAGGTAAATACTATTTATAATATGTTTTAAAACTATGCAGAAATGGCGAATTAGATATAGTGTCCCAATCTATTTTTACTATAAAATTTCAATGTTATCTAATATGTTTTCTTAATTTTATTTTCTTATATCTAAGTTTAATCTTTTATTTAGTACTAAAAACTTGTTCTATTTGATTAGAGTTTATAATTGTTTTTTATATTTAACACTAATAATTATAATCGATTTGTATAATTATAAATTTAACACTAACATATATCGACTTCGTCTCACTTATTTAGACACATTTTTTTATTTAGCAAATTTTAAAGCACAAAGCATGTTCTTCAAAAGCTATTACAACTAAATATTGGAATGAGTGTCAAAAGTAAATGAATTTAAATAAGTGAGACAGAACGAGTATAGTTTTTCAAAAATATTAATTATAATGCATTATTAAAAATATTAATTAAATGTTAAATTTAATAATAAAACATAGAGTGGAATACAAATGGTCATTCCATTTAGGAGCTCTATTAATTTACACGGTACAAGTTATATATAAATATTAAATATATTGAATTAAATATATTAAATTATATATTTTTTAAAATTTAAATAAATAACTACTTTTATTTTCTCTCTCCTATAACCTTTGCCTCCTAAAATTAGGGGTGTCTATTCGGATTTCGAGTATCGGGTATTACCCGAGAACCTGATCGAGTATCGATATCCTAAAACCCAAAAATCGGGTATTCGGGACGGGTTCAGGTATGCATATTATCGGAAGTTCGGGTTCGGGTATTACCCGATCGGGTTTCGGGTAATACCCAAAAAACCCGATTAATTCAATTAATTAATTTAATGTAATTTAATAAATTTAATTCAATTTAATGTAATTTAATAAATTGAATTCAATTTTCTTATAATCCTATATATTTAGAAAACTTGTTTATACTTGTATTGTACGAGCGAAGTTTAAATAAATTGTAGCAAAATATTAATTAATTCAAGTAGTGAAAAGACAATAATTTAATTTGGACATTATTAAATTCCTCATAAAATTAATTAATAAAGGTATTAAATGTATACATACACACGAAAACCCGAACACCAAAATTTAAAAGTCCCTCAATTTCTCGGGTAATTCGAGTACCCGAAATACCCGAGTCAGGTTCGGGTACCTGACATTAAATCTTGGGTTCGGGATCGGGTAGTCAAATTTTGATGATTTCGGCGTCGGGTACCCAAAAATTTCGGGTAGGGTACCCGACCCGATCCGAATAGACACCCCTACCTAAAATTAAAATACATATATTATTAAAATTAATTAATATATAATTATTAATATAGTTGTGATAACTAATTTGATCAAAATTATATTTAAGATTAATATAATTTAATATATTAAAATAAATTTTTAAGCAATAACTAATACACGAATTTGTACTAAAATTGAAAATCAATTTTTAAGGATAACTTTGTAGTTAACTTCAAATTATTAATTCGTTGTTACATAAAATTATGTCAAATATTTATTATTACATAACAAAATTAAAATTTCATAACAAATAATAATGACTTCAAATATATGTATTATGATTTTTTATCAATACACACATATGTTTAAATAGTTATGTAATATCCTCTTATTTGTTAATTTTAATGTATTGTTATGAATTAATAAAAAATGACCCTTTATAAAATAAGAAATAAATCGAAGTTATTATTTTAAATTGTTGATCACGATTCTCAAATTTTGAAACTGTAACCGAATGATCCTCAATATAATCACAATTGAGAATATGACTATCGATTACTGTTCTAAAACCACCGAATAAAATCGAATTACAATATTTTTTTATTTCTTTAAATATCCCTATGCATAAATTATTTATAAATAAATAATCTCGTGCATAGCACGGGTGCAATACCTAATTTTTTGTTATATGTGCAACAAAAAGACACGAAAAAACGTAAAAATAAAAAAGAAGACTCAAATAAATGCTTTATATGGCTTCACTATATAAATTGAAATTGACTAGTCTCTGACTTTATATGATTATTATTCAATAAAACATAATGCAGTGTGAAAGGTGCCATCTATTCTGTTACTAGTTTGAAACAATTGTAGACAAAATAAAATTACAAATTAAATAAAATTTAGTCATATTTCTAAGACATGCATTTTAACCATCCTAGGATACATCTTTTTGAAGAACAAGAAAAAGTAATAACAAATTTATAATTAATATATAAGCTGCTACTGGAATATTTAATTATGACTTGCTAAGAAAGAACAGTTATGATCCCCTTTCCATATTCTGTGTTGGTCTTCTTTTTCCCGTGTAAGTTACTTCACAATAAAAGAATCCATCATTAACTAATCAAGAGCATCCCCTCCTACACAACCATTTGATTTTCAATCAAAATTTCAAACGAAACTTATCCAGAAAAGATCAGTGAACAGAGAGGCACAACACAATGACAAATCGAGCATGGATTGAACAAAAGCAACCCACTTAACTACTCGACACTTGATCACAGAAATTACAGAGCTTTGCAGTTAAAACACCAAAAAAGGAAAGGAAAAAAAAGAAAAGAAAACCTTAATTACATCCACACAAGAAAGCCTAAACCTTAGATCGCAAAACTTCACTCATCCATATCATCATCATCCAACTCTTCAATCTTCATCCTCTTCACTGCTTGAGCCGCATCCGAACGCTGCACTCTGTTCGGTAGCTGGATCAATATATCTGACTTCTCCCCAGTTGCAGCATTGACTAGTCCCCCATTCGTCTCAACACGGTACGTTAGCCCCATCCCATCAATCGCAGCGTCTATATACACAGTTGAATTCTCGTCGATCTCTTCTCTCACCAGCATTTTAGACAGCTCCGTTACCACCCTCTTCTCCAGCCACCTTCGTATTGGTCGTGCACCATATACCTAAAAAGCATCAAAAGCGCACACACTTATCAGCACCCCCACTTTACAAAGAGACCTGAGTAACATGAGTGAAAGAAACACTGGATACTTTGTTCTTACCGGATCATAACTCTCAGCTAATATCACATCAAGTGCTGCTTCCGTTGCACCTAAGGCTATGCCCCTCTCTGCCAAGCGCTTTGCAACGTCTTTCAACTGGAGACGGCACACTTTCCTCAGCTGGTCATGAGAAAGCGGGTCGAACACCACTATCTCATCTAGCCGATTGAGCAGCTCAGGTTTGAAATGTTTCCTCACCTGTTCAAGGATCAAAGCTTGAGAATTCAGTTGATTGCCATTTTTACAAAGGAAAAGAGAGCACCTTTTGAGTATAGCTATAGCTTATTTAATGATGGATATACCTCTTGCATCACCATTTCACGAGCACTTTCCATGGAGCTCTTTCCACTCAATCCTCTCAGCAGATACTCAGCTCCAAGATTCGAGGTCATAATGATTACACTATTTGTGAAGTCCACCGTCCTGCCTTGGCCATCGGTGAGCCTACCATCATCCAAAACTTGGAGCAAAGTATTGAATACCGCATTGTGCGCCTTCTCCACTTCATCGAACAGAATAACACAATAAGGGCGTCTCCTCACAGCTTCCGTCAGTTGGCCGCCTTCATCATGCCCCACATAGCTGAAACAAGTAAATAGCACAAAACAATAAGCATTAATATCATTAAAGAATGCAAGGTTCGAGTCAAGTACCATACAGTGATACAGGAGCTTGTACTTACCCAGGTGGAGCACCAATCAGTCGCGCAACAGAATGCTGCTCCATGTACTCCGACATGTCAATCCTAATCATCAAGTTATCGTCATCAAAGAGCTGCTCCGCCAGAGCCTTGGCAAGCTCAGTTTTACCAACACCAGTTGGACCAAGGAACAAGAAAGAGCCGGTCGGCTGCTGAGGCCTACCAAGACCGGCCCTTGACCTGAGCACAGCCTCTGCAACAGCAGTGACCGCTTGATCCTGCCCCACAACACGCTGGTGCAGCCGATCAGCAAGGCCGATCAATCTCTCCTTGTCATTCTGGCCGAGGCGTGTCACGGGTATACCAGTCCATCGGCTCACGACTTCTGCAATTTGATCAGGCCCGACAGTTTCTGTAAGCATCCCGTTCTCAGTAGCACCTCCTTCAAGCTTTGCAATAGCAGTTTCAACTTCTTGGATAGCTCCATATCTTAAATCGGCAGCCCTAGCGAGATCATATCTCCTCTCAGCTTCTTGCAGGGCATACGTGAGTTCATCTCTCTTCTGCTTCAACCTTCTCAGTTCATCGATCCTCTCCTTCTCTTTTCTGTATTTCATGATCAATGGCTGCAGCTTGTCTCTTAAATCATCGAGCTCTTTCCGCACCTAAGAATTCGTTGAAAATGTTAGACAACCAGTCGGAATTGTACACCAGTAAGCTCATAATGGGAAGTCTACTCACCTCAACAAGCCTAGCTTTGCTAGCTTTGTCTTTCTCCTTCTCTAATGCATGGAGCTCGACTTCGAGCTGTATCCTCTTCCTTTCAAGGTTATCAATTTCTTCAGGCTGGCTATCGAGCTGGACCCTCACATTGGCGCATGCCTCGTCGACTAGGTCAATAGCCTTATCGGGTAGATGTCTTCCTGCACACACACACACAACAGATGTTATAACTCCGCAATTCAAGAGAAAGAATCCAGAAGTCTAATGCATATCAAATAATACACACCAGTAATGTAACGAGAAGAGAGTTGCGCTGCAACAACAAGGGCTCTATCCAGTATCTTAACACCATGGTGCCCCTCATACTTCTCCTTCAAACCCCTCAAGATACTAACAGTGTCAACAACACTAGGTTCAGCAACGAACACTTGCTGGAAACGCCTCTCGAATGCAGCATCTTTCTCTACATACTTCCTGTATTCCTCGAGCGTGGTGGCGCCAATGCACCTCAACTGGCCCCTTGCAAGCATCGGTTTGAAGAGATTGGCTGCATCCATTGATCCTTCAGTCCTTCCAGCTCCAAGAACGAGATGAATCTCATCTATAAACAATATAACCTTCCCTTCGGCTTCTTCAACTTCTTTCAGAACAGACTTCAGTCTCTCTTCGAATTCACCCCTATACTTTGCACCTGCAATCAGTGCCCCCATATCCAATGATATGAGCCTCACATCAGCAAGATTGCTCGGAATATCACCAGCAACAATCCTTTGAGCTAATCCTTCCACAACTGCAGTTTTACCCACACCCGGCTCTCCAATGAGAACCGGGTTGTTCTTAGTCCTCCTCGAAAGGATCCTAACCACTCTCCGAATCTCCTCATCTCTACCAATGACTGGATCAAGCTTTCCGGCCTGCTCAACAAGATCACGGCCATACGTCTTCAAGGCTTGGAAATTTGTATCTCCAGAGGCGCTCTCCACCTTCCTTCCTTCTTTACCTCGCAGCTTTTCAACCTCCGCTTTCACCTTAGCAGTGGGTATCCCGCTCTCTTTCAAGAGATCTTGGATCTGGGAATCTTCGATAAGTCCCAGGATCAGTTGATCAACAGCCAAATGCGTGTCACCACGCGATTTCTGCAGCGACTGAGCTCGTCGGATGACCTTGATCAGAGACGTGCTAGCAGGTATCTCGTCAGGAGGTGGGGTTTGCGAGGGCAGCTTCTTCATAGCTTGGCTGATAACCCTCTCAACCGAGTTCACGGCCTCATCACCTCCACCAGCACCAGCTACCGCCTGCCGGAAAATGCCATTTGCATCGGCAATCAACGCTGCAGCGAAGTGTAGAGGAGTGAATTGAGCATGACCAGAGCTCATTGCGAGCTGGTGTGCCGCGGCGAGGGTTTCATTAGTCTTGTGTGTGAACTTGTCGGGATTCATCGCTGTGTATGCTGCTTAATTAATATATACTGCAACAGAAATTAAAAATACAAGATAAGGAGTTTAATTATAATCTAGTCTATTACTGAGAAAAATGGAGAAGAGATCAATGCATTGATGGAGCAAAAGGCATCCAAAAGTTGGTTCTCGACGAATAATTATACTAGTATTAGAGAGTGTTTTTTCCATCAAATCTTCGCAGAGAAGGGCTCTCACTTATCTCGTTGCAGACAATTATTGCATCACATACAGAAAATGGAGAAATAATAGTGCATCACCATATTTTCACTGCATATTTGCGTTCCTTTATTCACTTCATAACCAAGTAATTATCAACAGTACATCTGTCTGATCATAGTAACCATAAAAAATAAACAAAAAGGAATGCAGGATAATGCACTACATTACCAATTCAGTTTCTTCTATTGCGTTCACTGCTCCATATCCCAAAGGTACAAATAGGGCTGCAAACGAGCCGAGCTGAGCCGAGTAGTGGTCTGCTCGGGTTCGGCTCGTTTAATATTTTACATGTTCGGGCTCGGGTTCTAGTTCGAGTCGAACTTTAAATTCATGCTCAAACTCGGCTCGAGATAAAATATTTGAGCTCGAGTTCGGCTCGTGTCTGGTTCAGACTTGAGCTCGAATTTGGCTCGTGAAAAGATCGAGTTCGAGCTCGTTCCAAAATACATGATTTAAACATATATTCTTATAACATTTCAAATGAATAAAAACTAAAATGAAATTCAGCTCAAGTTCGAGTTCGTTTACAAGCTCGATTAGAGGTTCGATTAAGAGTTTGCGAACCTGTTCGCGAACAGGCTCAATTAATATACGAGCCGAACATGTTCGAGGGCAAAACGAGTCAAATACCATACTGCTCGAGTTCGGCTCGTTAATTTAGTCGAGCTTGATTTCGGGCTCGAATTCAGCTCGTTTGTTAACGAATTCGAGCTCGAACGAGCTTTTACCGAATCGAACACCGAATATGTCCTGAGTAGCTCGGCTGGCTTGCAGCCCTAGGTACAAAACATAGCAAGAAAACAGCGTAACACCACACGCACATAAATTACATCAAAAATTCACGAAACTGAACAGAAATCCATGACAACGCAATAACACAATAAGAAATGAATAAGTAGCATTCGAAATCATCGTACCTTCAATACGACAGGAAACGCGCAGTGCGATCACGGAATAAAAACGATGACGGAATGCGTTTTCGAAATTCAAAGAAGCTTCTGCTCCGAGAGAGCTTTGATTTTAGCAAAAGAATGTGTGCGAATGCAATTTGATAGATGTTGCGGTTTGATGATTGCGTTGGAAGTGAAGAGGCAGGAGTGTCTGAAGCGGCTATTTTGATAGGTGGAAAGAGATGTCTAGAATTCGAAAGACTCAGCTAGAAACTACTAGAATTTTACTAAAAAAGGATTTTAATATTCCCTCCTTTTCTTTATTTTTTCCTTTTTTTTTTCTCTCTCTCTTTATTTTCCCCTTTTCATATCGGCATATTTTAAGGGATTCATGTTTACTGTTCCCACTTTTATGTTCTTCTGTCATCCTTTTCCTTTTTCATTTTTATTTTTTCAGTTTCTTTTCGGGATACACGTTAGTCTTTTATGAGTAATTATTGATAATTTTTCCTTCATAATATTATTATTTACTTTAATTTATTATATAAAATATAGTATTAATTTATCTTGTAAAAATTTATAAAATATTTATTTTATATAAAATATATTAGGCTTAGTTGTCTCAAAATTTAAAAACTTTTATCAAATTTGATTTTTTTTCCATGACCCTTTAATTTAGTCAATAAATACATAACCTTAATATTTTTTATATTTTTATCATGACTTTTCAATTTGACAAATAAATACATGAACTTATTATTTTTTCTTATTTTTCTTATGACAATCTTATTCGATCAAGTTTAAGCTAATTCAAAATATAACATTTTTGTTTTTTGTCTAATATTAACAGATATAAAAATAAGACTTTATATTGTACATCAATTTAAACTCGATCGAATATGGTGACGATGGAAAAAAAAATCATAAGTTCATGTATTTATTGGTCAAATTGAAAAGTAATGGTAAAAATATAAAAAAATATTAAGGTTATGTATTTATTGACTAAATTAATAAGTCATAGGAAAAAACTAAATTTGATGAAAGTTTTTAAATTTTAAATCAAATAAACCAATATATTTTAATTGATCTTGTAATAATTTATATGTATTAAAAGAAAATTAGTCTAAGTGATAATTGTTTGGTGTGTTTTTGTCGTGTTTTTACACGACTTTTCGAGTCTCATTCCATAGCTTTAGGTTCACTTTATATATTTTTTTGGTTCGTATTTACGCCTGATTATCGTAATTGCATGTAGCTTGTTTGGTATGGAAATTGGCGCAAATTTGAGTTATAATGATGAAGCTTGGATAGCATAGGGTTAAAGTTAATCTTGATAGGAGTCTGTAGCCGCAAACGAATCCAAAATCGGAGTTCGAACGAGGGAGAACAGGGCGAAACAAAATCGTTGCGCGCAAGGGCCAGCGCCAGGGGGCCAGCGGCCGCTGGACCTGTGACTCGGCTGGAACAGAAACGCGAGCCCAGCGCCCGCTGGACCCTCCGCAGGCGCTGGGCGTGATTTTTGGACGCGTTTTATGCTATTTAAAGCCCTTTTTGGACGTATTTTCAATCCCTTTTCATATTTTCTCTTCTTAGAAATCCTAAAACACGTATTTGAGTTGATTTCTTTGTAATTTCGTCTCGGGACAAAGTATTGAGGACGAGTTTGACGCTCAATCCAAGATTCTTTCTTAGTAAGTTTTATTTAATTCTTATCTTTGATTCTTTTATGGATTGAATAGTCATTTTCTACCTAGGGTTTAGAATTTATTTAATTATTTATTAATTGTTCTTGATTCATGCTTCATGATTTAACTTGTGCTTGATGAATTGAAGCGATTGACCACCGTTTTTGATTATTTGTTTATTGGTTGAGATCGAAATATAATTCCAATAGAGAACTAGGGTTAAATCATTAATAATTCCAAATCAGAGACGTATGAATTATATTCGTTATTGATTTGTGATTTTCCTATTGTGTGATTCGAATACGTAAGCTATAATCGGGGCTTAATTATTGAATACGCAAGTTAGGAATTAAGCAACTCTAAGAAACCATTAATTAATTGTGAATTGTTGTTCTTAATTGAGGAATTCTTCTTAGGGTGATTTAATACATAAGTCATGATTACGGTCTAATTAAGAAAACGAAAGTAATTAATTAGACTAACTCCTTAATGAACGAACAATAGCATGAATTTAGGAGCGTGATTTAATTGATTTTAGATTTTCTTAATGTTAGGCCCTTAAATCTAGAATCCCACCTTTTTAGTTTATTTATTTATTTCTTATTTTCTCATGTTTATTATTGATTAGAGTGTTTAGAATTTTTATTTATTTGTTCTTAATAACACTTAGGATTATAATCGCTCTGTTAAGCTTTCTATCAAGATACTACTGGGATTAACTTGTCACGTGCAACGGTGCAATTGATCTCGTATATTTGCGAGAACATAGAGTGTACACATTTTAGATCTAACAATAATTTAGATATACTTTTTCAAAAAATAGATATTTCATTAAATTCGTATGTATTTATATTTTGATAAACATATCAAAATATAAATAAATATTAATTTAATGAAATATTGTGTTTTAAGAAAGTAATCTAAATTATTACAATATGACTTCTTGACTATTTTTTTCTTTTAATATATAAAACAATTATAAAAAATGGTTAAATCATGTTGGACCAGAACCTTCCATGAAGAATTAACCAATTTATGTTATGAGTCTTATGACCAACAAACACACTAATTAATGTTTCTATAATAAATTACTAGTGACTTCATCGGTCCATACATTTAATGCATAAATCAACCGTTTATTATTAAAAATAAATTTGCGCACCCAAACGCTTAAAAATAAAATTTAATTACCTATTAATAAGATTGTTAAATTAAAAGGAATTATATATTTAAAATATATATATTCTAACACGTAAAACTTAACTAAAAATGTAGGTTTTTTTGGCACAAACTTGCTTCTTTTTTTTTTAAGTATGTGTCACTATGGGTGAGCAACAGTTTGGTTCGGTTCAGTTAAAAATCGAACCAAAACTCTAAAACTAAATCAACCTATTTGTTTAGAAACTAAAATCAATCCAACCAAATTATTTAAAAAACTAAATCAATTCAAACCATAACTTATAATTTGGTTTCGGTTCGGTTTTCGATTATCCAAAAAATATAATTATATATTTTTTTCATTGATAAATTTATTACAATTTAAACTCAAAAATTGATGTTCAAATTGTTTAATTACAAAATTGTTCAATTCTGTATATAATCATATACGATATGGAATAACCATTGAGACATTTAATTTATTCAAACACTTCCAATATTTAAGTTTACTTATTCATATTTTATGCTATTTGTTTACTTTCATTTTGATAATATGTTTTAGTTTTATGGTAATTCTTTAGAATTTAGAACATGCGATTACTTTATAAATGAGATGTAACAAATACTATTTAAGATTAAATAATTTATTTACTAATTATATAATTTATAATATAATAATTAATATATAATAAATTTGATTGGTTCGGTTAATAACCATTAACCGAACCGTTTTACAAAAAAACGATTCAAATTGGAAAAAATTTGGTTCTTAAAAATTAAAATCGAAACCAATCAAAATATCTATATATCTATATATATATATAAAACAGGAAGCATTCCAATTGAAATCAATTTGAGTGGCAAATTTTGTAAATAATTTCAATTTCAATGGCAAATATAATCCTACAACTATTAAATTTAAAAATTAAAATTAACAAGATTCGATCTCTATACCTTTTATAAGGAAAGCTATATTGTGAACCAATAGAGCAACAAGATAACTTGAGCATTGAATAAATCATAATATACATGTACAACTGAATCTGATTTATGTTTAGCGTTTAACTTATTAATTTTTAAAACTTTATAGATTATTTTATTTCTTCTATAACACATTTCTCCTAAAATTATTTATTTTCTTCGTAAAAATATTTGTAATATTATGCATATTAAATTAAAGATCTCGACAATACATTTAATTTGATATATGTTATATAAAATATAAATTTAATATAAAAAATTATAACACATTAGTAAATTGAAAATAATTATATGTATACATATTCTTATACATATAATATATTTTACTAAATTATAATGTTCATAATTATAAAGTTGAATACTCTTTATAATATGTTTTAATATTATGCATGAAAGTTGAAACTCAATCCATTATAAATTGAGACCATACATAGAAGCTCATTATAAAGTTTTTTTTTTAATGGATGTCTTAATATTTTTAGATAAAATATTTAAAATTATTTTATTTTATTAAATATAAAATAATAAAAAATAATATAATATAAAAATATGAATCGTTCATATTTATTTTTAGTTAACACAATGAGAGATATTTTTAGACAATCAACTCTTTGTGAGATAAATTATATGTAGATCAATATTACTTAAAAAATTGCTCAAACAACTAAAAATATAACACTTATAAATATGACTATGTTAATTTTATTATGTGATCAATTAATTATTATTAGTATTTAAACCAATTAAAATTTATAAAATTACAGAAGTAGAAGTGCTCATGATTGTAGTTTGGAACCTAACTCCTTCGAATATTCAAAATCAGAACCAAATCGTTTTTAAGATAGTTCAGGATTTGGAATCGAACCGTATAGAACGGCTAGAATTATATTTATGAACTATCCAAAAAATTAATACTAATATATATGAAAATTTAAAAATTCTTATTATTATGATTACGTAATAATTTATATTATCATTTAACTTTTCGAAATTTTAATGTTGTTTTATTTGTTAATTTTAAAATTAGAATGATTATAAATATTATTATATTATTATATAAAATCATAAAGTTTTATTAATTTCCAAATTTCAAAATTAAATTTTGATTTTTAATTTATTTTATTATTAATATATTCATAAGTTTTAATGTGTTATTGTGAATTATATAAAAATACATTTTACAAATAAGAAATAAATTGAATTGGATAAAATAAATTGAAGTTACTGGTTTGGATCGCTGATCATGGTTTCAAAATTTTGAAATTATAACTGAACCGTCCTCTACACAGTCATGATTTGAAATCGAACCATCGTTTATGATTAAGGTTCTAAAACCACCGATCATTATCTGATTACATCATTTTCGATTATTTTAAATATCTCTATGCATAAATTATTGATGAATAACATATTCCCGTGCATAGCACGGGTGCACAAACTAGTTTTAAAATCAATCCAAACCAACCAATCATCAATGATTTAGTTTAATTTTTCGATTTGGATCGATTTTTACTCACCCCTAGATGTTAGCCACATGTGTCCGCCAATTAAAATCGTTATACTATTAATGAAGACTTCAAACTTATAAATTAAAGACTTTTGATGTATAGAAAATAAACGTGCAGACAGCCACTTGAAATCACCTTAAGAAATAAGTTTCCATATGTATTTTGAATCTTACAGCAAACTAGTACATTATTTGTCCGTTAATCTAATGCCAGCTTATTGTCAACTATCTTAATATAAAATAAGAGTACACTTTTTGTGATATAAAATAAGAGTACACTTTTTGTGTCCGACGAAGACGCAATTTTGCATTAAAAATTCAGCTAATAAACCCATATGTTTTTGTTTTATATTCATCGCACTGGTATTCACATGAAAAACGATAAAGTATATAAAAACTTACACGTCAAGTTGTAAATTTTAGCGTAGTCATAAATTAAGTTCAAAGAAGACAACTAAATGTGATTTTTAACTATTTGAGATTTTTAATGTAAAATAAATAATTTTTAGTACGAGTAAAATAATAATATCATTTGTGTTACACTAAATCCGTAAAATAGAAGTGAACACTGAAAAAATATAAAATATTAATTAGGTCAAAAGGGAAAAGAATAAAATAGGGAATAGTTATATAAAATTTATGATTGAAAAATAAGAATATATTTAAGTCACCAAAACACTAATCTGGCACTATATAATACACCCTCCGTCCTAACTAAGTTGTGATGTATACCATTTTGGACCGTCTCAATTAAACGTACACACCGTCTTCTCAAAACTCATTGTACCTTACGTTTATATATTTTCATCCGTCCATCTGAACATAAAATTACATATTTAGAATCAACATATAATCAAGATATCAAAATACAAAAACGTGGTCGCAAGATATAGTACAGAAACGAAAACCCGGGCATAGTAATTAGTAAAACTCGACCATAATATGGCCTGGTTTTTGACTTTTCTTGACTGGATTTTTGTATGTCCACTATAAATGTTAATAACATGTTAAATCAATAAAATCCTGACGTCAAAATTCGTATAAATGATAAAACTCAAACATTTGAAAGTAAACAGGTCATGTTTGTATAAATAACGACATGATTTTTAGAAAAATGCATGTTTTCACGACAAAGTTTTAACTCTTCAAACTTATAATACATTATTCTTCAAAACTACAGATTTAAATTTATGTTGTTTTCTCATTCTCTTCTTCTTCTCTCATTTTGTCTTCTTCTCTCTCTCGTCTTTTCCAATTGTGAAATTCACTTTCAAACTTTTTAGGAAATGACAGAAAAAACAAATGACATGAGATATATACGTAATAAATGAAATATATGGTGCTAATATATATCACATGATACGTGTAGGGCCTTAGTTTAAATAAGATATATCACATGATATATTTACATAATAAATGATTTAAATGATATATATCACATTTGAAATAATATATGATATAATTGATAATTGAACCATTTACGTGAGATATATATCACAAATGCATTTGAAATATTTAAATATAGTTATCAACCTTTTAATGTAATTCAACTTATAATGTAATTCACGTAAATATATTATCATCATTTTTGATATATAATTAGATAATTGAATTATTTAAAGGTAGTTATCAACCTTTTATAAAAATATTTGAAATAAACTAAAATATATTCTATTTACATTTACGAGATATTTAAGTAATGTTGAAATAATTCGTTTTCATTATCATATTTACGTAACAAAATAATTTAAAGGAGTTATATCAAATTAAATTATTTAAAACAATTATGCCCATTTAAAAAAACAATTTACAATCATTAAATCAAATTATTTGTCAATCATTGCATTGATTTACCCATATTTTATATAAAATAAAAATTGATCAAGGGTAATTTAGGAACTTCAACATATATTTGGGTATTTTTCATACATAACTTAGAAAGTGGGTATTTTCATTTATAGTTATGGAAAATTGTATTTTTCATATAGCACCCTAAAATTAATATAATTAATGTTTTATGTAATTCCGTCCACGAATTTTGTTTATATTTTTTAACATATGTCCGTCTATAAAAATTATTTACATTTCCTATTTTTTATTTATATTAAGTAATTGCACTCAAATCAATTCACACAATTTAATTAAAAATATTAAATTAAATGTAACTGAAATTCCACTCGATAAACACATATACTTAAAATTAATAAATTAAGTGCATTTTAAATTTCACTTGTTATAAATATTAAAACATATACTAAAATTCGTACCAAAATAAAATATTAAGATTGTACGAATATGATATATAATTACAGAAATACTACTAGCAAATTTCAAAATGCCAAAAGAGGTCATTGCCCATCTACCCCTAGCCTAGTTTTGTATAGTATGAGTTTGAAGATTTTATCAACTCTTGGCTCATTATTAAGATTTAAAAGTGATAATCTTATTAATTAATATATTGATCAATAATATAATACTAATTAATATATTGATCAATAATATAATTGTTAAATTTACTATCACACAAATTACACATGTCATAGCTTATATATTTTCTATATTTATAAGTAGCCGTTAAGCCCATTATCTATTTTATTAAACAAAATAATATTAATTATTTAGATCCCAATCCGTCGACTACGATAAGTCCATTATATTGCCCAAGTAAATAATAAAGCCTACTATTGGTCATGTATAGGGCAATGAGCCGGACTTCCCCAAGCCCAAGCCTGACCGTGATTATATTTACAGGTTCGAACCTGGCTCATAGCTCGTTCAGGCTTGGGAATTAGGCCCAAGCCCAAGTCCATATGAATTAGGCGGATTCGAGTCATGAGGACCTATAAATTTTTAAATTATTTTTCTATATATATATTTTTTAATTTTAATGCAATAAAAAAATATAATTATTTTTAATTGTATTTTATACTCCCTACGTCCCCCAAAGTATGTTACGCATTTCCTTTTTGGGGTGTCCCCAAAGTGTTTTACATTCAAAACTTTCTATTTTTGGACATTATCTCCACTCACAACATACCTTTATGTGGGACCCAATCTCCACTAACATCACACCTTTCTAACTCCACTCATTATAATTTTTATACACTATACACTAAGTCAACATTTTTTCTTAAAATCCGTGCAAGTCAAAGCATAACATACTTTGGGAGACGGAGGGAGTATATTTTACTCCCTTCGTCCACAATAAGTGTGTCATTATTACATAAATGGGTCGTCCACAAATAGTGTATTGTTTTCCTCTTAGTACATGGACCCATATACTTTCCAACACAATATATCATATCACATCTCAATATTTACAAAATTACCACATAACTTCGTAGTTTTTCTTAAAACTCGTGTCCACTCTTCCATGATACACTTATTATGGACGCAAAGAGTAACGTTTATTATATTTTTAAATGCAAATAAATATTAAATACAAATTTATTTAATTATATATCTTATTTATTATGTATATTAATTTATATATTAAATATAATAATGTCGGGCGGATTTGGATGAGTTTGGGTATGTCGAGTCTAACAATTGGCCAAAACCCAACCATCAGACTTATGATATTGGCTCAAACTCGGCCCATAATATTATCGGATCGGACTGGAGCGGCCCATTATCATCGGGCTTGGCGGGCTTCGGCCGCACTGTCTGCTTCTACTCTCAAAAAGTTACTGAAGTTACTGCAGCATTGCTTATACTTTCTGTATCTCTGCGCACAAACAAACCAAGTTTTTTCATTTTCTTTTCTTTCTTTCTTCCTTCTTCTGCCTCCACTCGTTGCCGCCGGTTTCCGGCGACTCCTCCTCTAATCTTCATTTTTTTGTTTTTGTTTTATTAGCTGCTTGTGTCTATGTATTCACACACTTCCTAATTTCCCCAATTTCGTCAAGCCCTAGTTTCTTTGGTTTCTCCATTTTCATCTTCTTCTTCGACGAAACACACCACCATTATCGTCTCATCTGGACTGAAGACAGGCAGAAACATCATCGACACCCAAAACCGACGCTTAACCCGTCCTTTGGGATCACGAGATCGGGCTGTGACATATATAATCCCTAAATCCAGTAATTTTTCTAACATTGATCAATCTTTATGCGATTTTGATATCCTCCTTTGATATTCATCAATTATTCGATGGTTGAAGATTATCTCTTAGTGTTCGTATTTATTGTAATGTGGTAGTTGAACTTCATCAACTGTTCACCCTTTAGTGGGTGAAAACTTCGTGTAACTAGGGTGACGAATTATTGGGTATTCTTTCCCCAAAATATTGATTGCTCTGAAGTATTCTCCTTCAGGTGGCTGTCAGTGTTTGAGGAGGTGGCACAGGATTTTGACATATACTCGTTATTGTTTCCGGAGGCTGTAATGCAATATTCTAGAGAAAAGAGGCTCTCAAGTTTAAGTTGTTAATTCTTTATTTAAGAGTTGCAGAATACCATTATCCGACAGTTGAAATTTTGGGTTAATCATCTATGCCTGGCAACGAAAATGGAGATAGGGTTCACAATTTCTTTGCGCAAGACAATTCATCGCAGGGGCAGCATCAATCACATGTTTTGGAAGGAAACTGGCCAGTGCTCAACAACAATTTTTGGATTGGCAACCCTAGACCTGCTGATGCAGTAAATTCGAGTAGCAAAAGCTTCTCTGGGCAGAACTCAGGTATAATCTCTCTATGTTTTTCCCCCTCCTATTATTTGTGGGTGTTTTCCACACATTTATCATTCCGGTAATTCTTGTTTCTGTTTTATATGAAATTGCTTTCTTTTGATATTTTGAGCAGAAATTGATAGAGGTCAGTCCAGCTATGCTGGTCATGCTGCCCATGGTTTGAATTTTTCTAGAAGTCATTCCCAAAATGAGCAACAATATTCTAATGGCTATATGTATGGCAATCAATATCACCAAAGAAGACATAATGAAGCAAACTTTCGGGAGATGGATTCATATTCCGATCAACGTCACCTCTTATCCCCAAGAGGCTTGCCAATGCATGACTCGCAGAGAACCAGTGTTCATGATCAACAACCAAAAGATTCAGATAGATTGAGAACATCAGTCTCCCCTGTTACTTTTGATCTATTTGGTGGTCAGCAGCATATGAATCAACAACAAGCAAGCATGCTGCAGGCATTACAACGCCAACAATCTGGCCTCAGTGACATGCAGCAATTGCAACATCAACTCATGACGAGGAGAATGGAAGAGTTTCAAAGACAGCAGCAACTTCAGCAGTTGGATTTGAGGACTCCAAATCTGATTAATGAGGTTCCTTCAGATACCAAACAAACATCTGGAAACCAGTTGTCTCTGTTTAATGGTACTCCAAATTCTGATGTATTACGTAATCAGTTGACAGCTGAGACTGGTACAAACTGGCTTGTCAGTGGTTCTTCTGTCATGCAAGGTTCCCCTAGTGGCACTCCCTTTCTACAAAGTCCTGGACAGACACACCGATTAATGGACGTGGTGCATCAGCAGGTTGATCAATCGTTTTATGGGGTACCCGTTTCCAATTCAAGGGGTTTAGCTGTAAATCAATACTCTTCGATGGTGACAGAGAGATCTTCACTGCCTCATATGTCGACATCTGGAAACAGCAATCAATATAATTTTTTGCCTGAAAAAGATACTGGACAGGAGGGAATTTCCGTATCTCGACAAAACTTTCAGAAGGAAACTCTTGTGCATGCTTCTAGCAAGTCAGTCAAACCCGGCATAATGGATATGGGATTCCACCAGCAAGTGAGTTCATTTCAAAATAATGCAACACATCAGTATCATGCGAGGAGGCAGGAGCTGTCTCCTCTATCACAGACTTCGAATGAAAAATATACTCAAGTCTCTTCACCACAGAAAGAAGCATCCCTAGATCCTGCTGAAGAAAAGATCTTGTATGGTTCTGATGATAATATATGGTCTGATTTTGATAAGCTCCCAAATGTAAGTGGAGAAGCTGGAAATTTGTTTGATGGTTGTGGGATATCAAATGGGATCCCATGTATTCAGAGTGGAAGCTGGAGTGCTCTTATGCAGTCTGCAGTTGCTGAAAGTTCTAGTGCCGATGTAGGGTCACAGGAGGGAGGGAGTGGTCTGAATTTTCATAATAATGACGGATCTTCAGCAAATCAGCCTCCCTTTGTTCACAATGAAAATGTCAAACAATCACCATTGCCCAATGGCGGTGTCCGAATGACATCATCAACGAGTGCTGGCCCTATGGGATTGAATCAACTTGGGCACTCTTTCCAGGGGCAGCCAAGTGAGATGGTGCCAATTGATGTTTCTCAAAGATTTGGGCAGTCTTTGGCAGGAACTAGGCTAAATCACAGTCAAGTGCAAAATAAAGGTGCCTTTGAAAATGCTCTGGGTGCAGAGATAAATGGAAAGACATATTCTGCAGACTGGCCTCATGGTCAGAGCGGAAATAAACCACAACCAAATGGTTGGAATGCTCTAGCACCTGTACTTCCTGGTGAAGATAGAGAAGTGAACACTCTTGTTGCGGATAAAGTGTCCCAAAATCAGAAGAACCAAGTAGGTGCAATGCAGGGCCAGATGGTAGGTGATGGTTCCTTATGGAAATCCAGTCCTCTAAGTACTGATGTTGAATTTGGATCTGTAAGATCTCTGACTGAAAATCACCATGCAAATAAACCCACAGGGAATTTGAGACTTCATGATGCTGCTCCTTCAGTAACCAACTCTTGCAATACCATACCAGGTGATGGAGCTAATCCATTTGCTCAGAATAACAATTTACTCAATCAGTGGAAGCAAGCCTCTCATTCAACAAAATTCCAAGGGGGTGAACTCTTAGGGAGAATGAGGGACCAGGTTAATGATCAGAATCAAGGGTCGTGGAAGGGCTCTGACAATGATGAAAAGGCAAATTACTATAGGGAAACCTCTGCCATAAAGGAGAATACTAATGACGGCCATTGGTCAAACTTATCTAGTCATGCTTCTGGTGGCTTCAGGGAAAGTGGAACAGTAGATCCAATTGATTCACGATCTCTATCCTCTGGGAAACAAAAATCAAGCAATCAGCTTCCTAAAAAAGGTTCAGCTCGCAAATTTCAGTATCATCCCATGGGAAATCTGGATGATGATGTGGGGTCTACCCATGAACTGAAGCAGCCTACCCACCAAGCACAGGGCATAAATCTGCAGAATGTCCATCTTGGTCAGTTGAAATTGTTCGGTCAGGTTCCGAGAAATTCTATGGAAAAGGTAACTTCAAAATTGTATATGCACACTTAATATTTGATATTTACTTGTTGAAAACACCTTGTTTTACTTACAGGGAGAGCTTCCAAATGATAATATACACGTTGAGAAAGAGTCTTCTGATGGTAACTTCCCTAGTTATGCACATGGAAGTTCTAATCTTTTTCGTCAATCCTTTGATTCAAGCACAAACAAGGCTTCACCACCCGGGTAGTTGAAGTTTTCATTTTCATTTTCTTTGTCGAGTTTGCATATTGTCACTACCTTCTGATTTTCTTTTTCTTTCTAATCCAGTCAAAACATGCTGGAACTTCTTCACAAGGTGGATCAATCGGGCGACCAAAGCTCTATGATGCACTTAAGTTCCACAGAGCGCAATGTATCATCTCAACCAACTGAAGCAGAAATCTCTGATGTGTCTGCTGGTCGCCTTCAGCGTAGTCATTCTTCTTTCTCTAAAGGTTTTGGATTGCAACTTGGTCCTCCTTCTCAACTCTTGCAGATTCCTGACCTTTCAGCCTCCCAGAATTCTCAAAGAATGGTAAATGCAACACATACTAGTCTATCTGGTATTGGAATGGGAGAAAACTCCATGCATTTGGCATCTTCGTTGCAGCCTAGGCAGATTCCGAATGAAAAATCTGAGTTGGCATATGCAAAAGATACATCTGGAGGGTCAAGACTTCAAAGGAATGATAACCCGGCAAGTAAGGCATCAGGGAATTATCATTCGTCATTTTCTTCTGATACTCCACACATGAGAAGTCAGCTTCAGAATAAACAAGTAACAATGCTAAGCACAAGGATGACTAATAATCATCACATTGACTCCCCAGTTAGCTATAGTACTTCACACTCTATGGAAAGAGGTTCTATTGGGACTATTCTACCAGAAACATCTGGCAATCTCCAGAAAAATAATCTTCCTTCAGCAGGGAGCACTGGAATTACGTCATCTAGGGACCAAATGTCTGGTTCTCAGTCTTTTGGCTTACCAGGTATCTCCCAACAGGGGTCGTCTGACCAGGCCTTGCATAACATTTGGACAAATGTTCTTCCACCTCAACATACTTCTGCGTCTAAGTTTCCAAAGGTCTCGTCACATTTTCATGATCTACAACAGCCCAATATTTTGGAATCGAGTTCTCGAGGTGATCTTGATATAAGTAAAGGGGGTCATATTTCATCAAAGTCTACTGCGATTCATGCTGATCCCCCAATTTGTGTTGATGGGAAAGAGCACGGGATGAAGGAGAACTCCGGACAGTCAGACTCAGCCTCAAAAATAGAAGCATCTCTGGGAAGTATGTCTTCTATTAAGAATCAATTAGATGGGTCTCCTGCTAATCGTGCTTCTACAGAAAAGGACTTCGAAGACTTTGGTCGATTGCTGAAACCTACTAACTTTTCTAATGAAAAATTTGCCTTACTAAACCAAATGAGGGCCTTGAAGAATGCAGAGAATGATCCAAGCATTAGGTCCTCAAAGAGAATAAAAGGACCTGAAATTGTTTATGATATTCATCAAGCACACGTGATAGCAGAGAAGCAAAATCAAGATAAGTTTAGGAACTCATTGGGTTCTAGTAGTGCTGCGGTTACCCCTGAAGATTCTAGGGTAATGAGATGCTCTACACCATCTGATTTTTTGCAGAGAAACACTTTGCCTCATGGAAATGCTGCCTCAGAGGATGTTGAAGTGGTAAGTGGGCTGCATGATTCTCGGAGCAAGCCTCTGGCTGATGGTACTCCTGTTAGAGTTGAGCATCATATGGTTAACCCCCAGATGGCACCATCTTGGTTTAATCAGTATGGATCTTTAAAACATGAGCAATTATTACCTTTGCAAAATCTACACCATGCAACATCCTCAAGGCCAGAAGCGCCTCCATTTGCTTCTGGAACGTCTTCTAGTTCTATGGAGGCACCATATTTACAGGATAAAACTACTGAGACTCATATTGAGGCATGTCAAGTCAATGGTGCCCATAATAGTTCTGCTTCTGCTGTAGAAGAAAACAAGACGTTTTCTTCTCCATCATTACAGATGAATGTTGCCGGTCAGCATCAGGTGACTTCTAGACCCAAGAAGCGTAAGACTGCTACTTCCGAACTTCTGTCATGGTACAAAGAGATAAAACATTGTTCAGAAGGTCTTTCAATTCTAAGGTAATCATCATAAATCTGTATGTTGTTTTTGGTTTCTAATCAGTGAATCTAATTACAAGGATATATGAATATTCGAATGGCAGCACACTCTAATCAGTATTATCTGTGATTTGCTGCAAAACCTTACCTCTCAATCTTCATGATATTTTGCTGGATGCAGTGTGGTGGAAGCAAACTGGAGTCAAGCAGCAAATCGTCTTAGTGAAAAGGTATTTTTGGTTTAATAGAGAGTAAGTCACGAAGAACGAATGTGGGGAATGATCAAACGGAATTTATAAAATAAAAGATAGAAAAAACTCGGAACCGAAGTTCCGCCCAAGCCGAAGCCGATACAAATAATAATTCCAATATGATTTCTAGACTCTAATAATGACCTATAAATACTAATAATAAAAACCCTAAGCCCTAACTAATTCAACTAAACATAAGTACTTAATAATTGGAACTAACTAATTCAAATAATGGAAATACTAAAAATATGGTAACTAATCCACTGAGTTCCCTTCTTTGTTGCTGCTGTTCTATCAATTGCCGCCGTCACCGAAGCAGCCTTGACCTCAAGGTTGAAATCTGGAAGTTGCTCACGTAAGACTTCGATGTCTTCCCAAAAGCAATAATGTCGTCTCTTCCGCTCAATGAATCAGTCATGTCCTGGTCTCGAATTTCTCCGAACAGAAATGAAACGATCGGTTACTAATTCAGGTTCGATCAGTGGTAAGGCATCCGCATTCACCATCAACGACCAATTCCTTGTGGTGGTGTGAACAAAGCTTGTACGGTTGTTTGCAATGGGTATCCCACCCTTGGCGTTGAGGCACGTCGCAACTTGGAATTGAAACCGAGCTTGAGGTGGACCAGGCACTTGGTGGTGAGGCCTCTGGTAAAGCCGTAGTGTATGAAGTTGTTGGTGCAGTGGAGGTTGTGTCGGGCTGAGGGGAAGCGGGGCGGCAGACGCCCCCGCCGCGACGTTGGGCGTGGTGCCGGTGGCTGGTGCGACGGGGTCTGACGCAGCGCTGTTGCCTACGGCATCCGAGGACTCGTCGCCTCCTGCAGCACCCGAGGAGGGAGGATAGCCGGCGAAGGCATCCAGTTTAGCGTGGACGGTGGCCATTTTTTTCTCCAGCTCTTCGACTATGGATTTGAGACTCCTCGCAGACGTCTCTACCTCTGCAATACGTTCAGTATGCGTCGGCATGTCAGTATCCGGTAGGTCGGACCAATTAATAGAGTAAGTCGCGAAGAACAAATGTGGGGAATGATCAAACGGAATTTATAAAATAAAAGATAGAAAAACTCGGAACCGAAGTTTGGCCCAAGCCGAAGCCGATACAAATAATAATTTCAATCCGATTTCTAGACTCTAATAATGACCTATAAATACTACTTGCTCCGTCCCGCTAAATGCGGTCACAAATGATCCGGCACGGAGATTAAGAAAGTAAAGTGTTGTGTTTTAAAAAAGTAGGAGAGAGATATTATAAAGGTAAAATTGTTTCCTTTTTGGGAAAGTGGCCACTTTTAGTGGGACGTCCCAAAAAGGAAACGTGGCCACATTTAGACTGTTAATCAGGCTCTTTTTTTCTTTCTTTGATGACAGGTTGAAGATGATGTTGACTTGATTGAAGATGGAACTCCAGTGCTTAGGTCAAAGAGAAGGCTTATGTTGACAACACAGCTTCTGCAGCAATTATTTTACCCTCCACCAGCCACTATTCTATCTGTCAATGCTTGTTCTGAATATGAAAGTGTGGCTTATGCTGCATCTAGGATAGCACTTGGAGATGCATGCAGTGCCCTATCCACCTCTAGTAATCTTGGCTCGCCCAATGATGATATGAACCTGTAAGATCTTCCTCTCTCTCTGAATTGGTTCAATCTTTCTAAATGCCATTCTATCTAATTTTTATTATTTAGTTCTTAGGTATAGTCCAATATTTGTTTTCAGCTTTTAATTTATGTCTCCTGCTTAGGCATGCTGTCAAGCGCAAACTCGGTTGCAATCGACGCATTATAAAAGTGATTGGAGATCTGTTGGATAAAGCAACTGAGCTGGAAAGTGATTTTTTGAGGTAAATTTGGCCTTTGTCTAGATTCTTTTTATCGCCATTGCATGTCGTATCTGATTTCCGTGATTTTATCTAGTTATTGTTTGTATATATTGGTTCCATGTTCAGCAGTTGAGACCTATAGTAACCTCGATGCTAGTCAGATAATCTCATATACTCATCTTATTTAGATCTTAAGCTTCCAAGTATCCTCCTGGGGGTCCGGTTTATGCTTGTACATTTTCTTCTTCGTTGTTTGAATCTAAAGTTGACAGATCATCTAGTTTAGTGATTTATTGGATTTCCTCATCAAAAATTCTTTTACTTCACATAGCGGGGGATGTTGGCTCAGATCCACTTCTACTGTCAATTCATCTCTTAATATACTTTCTCTGACTAGAATTGCATCGTACTCTGGAGTATTAGTTAGTCATGTTACAATTTTTTGGTCTATCATTCTTTCTATCTCTGTCCCTATGGTCTGTGTTTCGTTGGCTGTGATTTTCTCCTTGTAATGATCACTTCAACCTTTCTATTTACTATTAAGTATTTTTTTTGCGTGGCAGACTGGATAAAAGTGCATCGATTTTGGACTTGAGATTGGAATGTCAAGATTTAGAGAAATTCTCTGTCATCAATCGATTTGCTAAATTTCATGGTCGGGGGCAAACTGATAATGCCGAGACATCATCTACTGATGCGACATCAGCTACGAATAAACCTTGTGCACAAAGATACGTAACCGCTGTGCCTATGCCTAAAAATCTTCCTGACAGGGTACAATGCCTCTCACTATAATAATTGATTGATTTATTTTTCGTGATCTGATGTGAAATGTGCCTAGTGCATAATTGACTGGCACTTTCACCAAGGCCATTTGAATGGCATGATCAAATTGCAGGAAGATGGACATGTGACTCATCAAATGTGCTGGAAGCTATTTAATTATTTTAGATTATGCATTTATGTCAATTTTGAGAAATACAAGGTTCAGCTCATGTACATCTCTATGAAATGAATAGGATGTGGGGTACCCATCATTTTTTGCCAAAACGGGGATAATATTATGGTATTTCAAATGGATATGACATTTAGGTAGACAAATATTTTTATGTATATTCATTATATTTCTCTTTTGGGGGGTTTCTAGTATATATTATCCCATTTTGCATTCTGCAAAATATCGGTTTCTTCTAAGCCTGGTATGGATGTGATGTTTATATGAATTGAACTCTCGCTCGCCATAAAGTAGGTTCATTTTATCTTGTATTAGGGATAAAATGCTTTACTACTGATCTGCTAGGAGCAGCAATTCGAATGTTTTCTCTATTAATATGTAATGGATCATCCTTGAGTCTGCTTCATTCCATCTATAGCTTCAAATGCAACTGAAAAAGAAATTGGCTTCAGTTTCCTCAAATTTACAGGTTCCTTAGTTTGAAAGATGCTTTCTCTTTCATGGGTTTGAATTTGTTTATTACTGGAATTGGTATTTTTAGTTGAGTGTGTTTAAAAATTAATATGTTGTTGAATTTTAGTTCACCTGGTTTCTTTTATTTGATCAGCTTCTCATATACAAGATAATTGTTTCCTATATATATATAATAGGGTTATTTATGACAAATACCCTATTTCATAAGTTAAAAATGAAAACTACTCACTTTAGAAAACTGCCCAAAATACCTTTTATACCCTTCTATCTATTATTTGAATACTTACATGCAATGCATGAGGTTAAATACACTTATTGATTTACACAATTTTAATTTTCTGAAGCATGATTTATTTATGTTCTTAATTATATTGTAATTATATTTTATTGATACAGTTCTAAATTATTTGTTAATTATGTTTTTTTTATTTGATTATTATTTAGTAATTAATTTAAATTTGGTATGATAAATAATTGTGAAATAAATTTATTATTTATGTTGTTAAATAAAGATAGGATGGTGAACTTGTGAGGAAAAAAAAGAAAATTTGTAGGAAAATAGGAATACTCGGTCGATCTATGTAAAACCGGCATAAATACATGTTCTTAATATATTTGTTATTTACGTTGTTAAATAAAAAAGAAAATTTGTAGGAAAATTGTGAAAATTTTCCTTGACATCGACCTACGTAAATATCGTTTTCCCAAAACTCATTGTACCTTCGTTTATATACTTTCATTCGTCCATTTGAACAATAAATTATATTTTTAGAATTAGAATATAATCAAGATATCTAAATACAAAAATCCGGTCGCGAAAAATGTTGTACAAATGAAGACCCGGTCGGTCCATGTAAAATTCGGACACAAAATGACCGGGTTTTTTACTTTTTTTGATCGGGTTTTTTTGCATCCTCACTACATGTTATTAACATGCTAAATTAATAAAATCATGTCTTCAAAGTTCATATAAATGACAAAACATGTTATTAACATGCTGAATTAATAAAATTATGTCGTCAAAGTTCATACAAATGACAAAACTCGGAGGTTTGAAAGTAAACACGTCATGTTTGCATAAATAACGATAGAATTTTTAGAAAAAGATATGTTTTCACGATATGGTATTAGCTCGTCAAACTCATAACACATTATTCTTCGAAACTACGGGTCTAAATTTAAATTTATTTTTTTTTTTTGACAAAAAAACATGGGGTTTGTTTTTTTTCTTCGGTTCTTCCCCCCCCCCCCCCCCCCCCCTCTCTCGTCATTTTCAATTCTAAATGAATGAAAAATTTGTATGATTTGATTTCATTTTTTATACTTTTGGACCGTCAATAAATGGACCAAATTAAAATAATTTTCAACATTATATCGGCAATGATGATAAATTCTAAATTATTTGTTTAGAAATTAAAATATTCATGCATATAATATTAAAAAAAAATTATTCAACAATTAAACAAATTAAAATAATTAAAAGAATAATATTAAATATCAATAAAATGGCAACTTGGTAAACAAATTAAAATTTTTTTGAAAGAATTAAAACGAAGATTTGTTAAAAACATATAAATAAAAAATGTTATTATTCAATAAAATTGAATATTAACAAAATTTAAAAAATGAAAACAATTAATATTAAAAAGTATTTAAAATCATTGCTAATTTTGTAAATTAAAAATATTTACAAAAAGAATAAATTTTTTTATTAATTAATATTATCTCTTGGTTGACACATAAATTATATATGAAACACAATTATTTTTTAATTATTACTTTGATTTAACAAATAATGGATAATACAATTTTTGACTAAGGGTAAATTGAGAAGTTCATATTAAAAATAGGTATTTCTCTTATGTTTTTAGAAATAGGACATTTTTAAAGTAAAAGTTATGAATATAAAAGATAGTTGTAAGTTGAAACTTAAGAGATGGTGGTTTATTTTATTTGGAATTACTGTACCCTATTTGTGTATAATGAATTTGTTGAACTTGAATGAGTTCGCTGCCAGTATCAGATATCTATTTGATCATGTTTTCCTTTGTCAACAATCTTGAAGATAGATTCATTTAAAGTCATGTGAATAAGTATTTTTAAACAAATACATATATGTATATTCTAAAATTATTTTACGTGTTATTCGAAATGAACTTATATTAAAATAAAATTTTCAATTGAAAGTTAATTTTAAACATCATATATATATATATATATTATATTTGTGATTCCTTCATCGACTAAAAGTATATTTATGTATTTTTTAATTCGTATCAACTTATAATACACTGTTAATGAACTAAATAAATATTAGTATCTACTAGAAATTTTTGTCCCGTGGTTGAAAATTTTCATATAGTAAATAGAGTCACACACTATTACACACAATTCAATTTAAAATAATATATCAAATAGATTCAAACTCCACTAACTATATTCAACCAATTTAAAACGATATATCAAATGAGATTCAAACTCAACTTACTACATATTTCCATAAGGTCAAAACACATAATCAAAATGCATGACAAATCCAAATGTAAATTATTTTCATGAACGGATGAAATATATTATATTATAAATCTAATTTAATACTTAAATCTCTTATTTTTTTAAAACATATTAGGTCTATTCTGTTGTAAAATTAATTTTTAATTGGAATATTTATTTTAATACTTTTATATAGAATTATATTCTTACGAAAAAGAATATAAAATCTTCGTATAATGAATTGTTATAATTAATTAAATTTTAAAAATCTAATTTTTTTAAAGAAACATTATTTTGTAGAAAAATTCATCCCTAAAATTATTTTTCTATTAAAATTTATTTTAATATATAAATAGACATGTGTATATATATATAGTCTAAACTAATTTGCATACACTATATCACATTCAACATTTACCCCCAAATCAAAGAGCATGTGTTTTTTATAGTCATTAAGAAAACATATATTTCATCCGTCTCACTTCATTAATCACACTTTGATCAAATATGTGAAATTTTTTTGGTCAAAGTATAAATAATGAATCACTTCATTAATCACACTTTGATCAAATAAAGTATAAACAATGAATGAACAGAAATAGAGTATCTTGTATTTGACGTGTTTACATGTGTGCTTTGCATGTGTAAATCATAAAATTTATTGGAAATCTAAATTCATTAATAGGTACTGACATATAAAAGTTTAGTACTACTATAGTTTTGTTTTGAGTGAAAGTATGACAATCTCCCCTGACATCTCTCTCGCCGAGCCTAGCCTAGCCTAGCCATTTTATGTTTCTCGACCAATTAACACTAATCATAATATGCTCTCAGTTTCCTCCCCAATATGTTGCATTCTTTTGATTTTCAATCCTACGCACTCAATTTCTCATGGATTCAATTAACAAATCCAAGTACGAACGGACTTGAATCCTGCTCTCTTTGACTTCGACAGTAGGGGTAGTTGAGAAGAAGTCCCGGGGTCGGCACATTGGCAACAACGTCTACACATTCCTCGAGCATGAATTTGATTACCAGGAATTATAGGAGCTATCGGAGCCAAATCGATCCTCCACGGACCACCACAGTCTGTGGCCAATAATTTTAATTGGGAGGGGAGCAATTCGCCGTGATCACTCAATTCACTACCTAAACTATAATATGCCGGAGCATAAGAAATGACGTTAATGTGATTAAGAATTTAGTTGTTAGAAGTTGGTGTTCTTAATCTATCACATACATATTCATACGAGTACAATAAATTTTTCTCAATTTTATTAAAATGAGATAACAGTAAGAATTAAAACGCAAGCTAAATCTACTTAACCGAACAAAATATTATTAATAGAACAATCATATCTAATCTAATGATTCCAACCAAATACCCTAATAGTTTGCATACAAATGGTGACATTGAAGCCCCTAATATTAATAGTAATGCAGTCGGCCCATGTGAACGATGAAAGACAAGGAGAAGGATACAACTGCATCAGACACCATTCAGTCTGAATTTATTGCGGCACTTGTTCCTCTTCCCTCCTAATCTCTTCTGTTGGAAGCCCAAAGGCTTCCATCGTTCTCTACAACTCATTCTCTTAAAGCCTCTTCTCTTTTAGGTCAAGCCTCAGGAACCTGCAAATATGCACCAGCATCAGCACCACAAATGCAATCAGCTCCTGTATTTGAAAACATTATTATGCAACCCCCTATCCTTTCTATATATATCTTCATGCAAACGTGACACACACATATTGCAATAAAGTGAATCAAGGGAAAACAACATTTATTCTCATTGTATATGTTTATTTGGCATCAGCAGCCTTGCACACTCTTGTCACTACAAAATCCAAGAGTAGAGGATTATATGTACAGTAATAGGAAAATTGTGTGGAAATGATGGATATCAATATTTATCAATCCACGGATAAGTAAGAATAAGAATAAAAAAGAAAATGATCATTTACAGAATTTACAACTATCTATAAACTCATTTTAAAAACAGAGGTTGGTAACTGGATAAAATATTAATATCAAAACAACGTAAAAGAAAGCAAGCAACTCAAGCCAAATTTAATATCATATTTTATTTCATTCATTAATGTTGTGCTGTGCACATCCATTTACGACACTTAGAAATTTGGATAAAAGACGATGCCATGAGATGATGCTTAGTGAGTAGAAGATTGAATTACTATAATTTTAATTACTTTAAAAGAAGAGGGTTTGGGCTCATCCCTTGAATTATATCAAAATAAGTATGAAAATTGAACTGTATACCATGAGCGCCTCATTGAGAAAGGCTAGCAAGCCCATCCATTTGCTTTCTTCAATCCAAAATCACAATTTTCGACACTCTCTCTCTACAATTGTGCAGAACCTTTCTCATCCCCTTCCTCAGTGACGCCCTTCTTTCTCCGAATCGAACTCGATTGTTGCGTCCGAGACTCGGATCTATTTGCATTCGTGCGTTCTCCGTCGATCAAAATACTTCGCCGCGCTTCTCTCCGACCGCCGGCAACAGCAGAGCGATACATCTTTGTCTACGGACGAAGAAAATTGCCGCAAAATTGAAAGAGGGGTTGATGATGAGAGATGTTATTTAATTTGGGAAGCGAAGATAGTGAAAGGACGTGAATGTTGGAAGCAGTCCGAAAAAGAAAAAAAACTACTTTAATAACTGCATAAAAATAGTAACCGCCTCTTAACTTTGTTTTTATATATTAGTATAGATTAGTTCTTTCTCCATATATTGTAGTTCTACATAATCACGCACTAATAAAAAAATTAAACAGCAAATTAAAGAAAACGCAGTGCAAAGAAAATAATAAAAATAAATAAATTATTCTGTTCATCCTCCAAATCTTGCACACGAAAACATCTCAACCAAAAAACTATCCTAATTTTTATGCTTATGAAACTTTGAAATATTTTATCACCATCATTAAACATATTAATTTAAGTGCATCTCTTTAGAACAGTAGAAAATGAAGTACTATTCGTCCAAAAACTATTGGTTGAATTGTTTCAACAATATCACCAATAAATTAATTTTTATAATTAAACAAATGTTTTCCTAAGCATTTAAGTAACATACTTCTATATATATTTTTAAGGCCCAATTTCATTAACTATGATAGCCCATCAACTAATTATATGGCCCAATTAAATAATAAATCATATTTGTGATATCTATTTCTTCTCCGCAAAAGTTACTGCACCATTTTCTTCTCTCTGCGCCAAAACAAACCAAGTTTCTCCATTTTTTTTCCTTTCTTTCTCCCATCTTCTGCCTCTACTCGTCGCCGCCGGTTTCCGGTGACTCCTCCTTTGATCTCCCTTACTTCTTAATTTTATAAACTGTTTGTGTATATGTATTCTCATACTTGCTAATTTTCCCAATTTCATCAACCCTAGTTTCTCTCCCGTCTCCATTTTTATTCTTCTCCGGTGAAACATGCCACCATTATCATCTCCTATCTACTGAAGACAGGCAGAAACATCATCGACATCCAATACCGAGACTAGCCGTGCTTCAAGATCGGGCTGTGATATATATTATACCTAATTCATGTAATTTTTCTAACATTGATCCAGCTTTCTGCACTTTTAATATCCTCCATTTTTATTTATCAATTATTCGATGGCTGAAGCTCTATTTATTAGCTCTCGTCTTCCTTATTATTGTAATGTGGTAGTTGAACTTCATCTACTGTTCACCCTTTGGTGAGTTAAAGGTGTGTAACTTTCTAGAAGGGTGATACATTAATGGTTATTCTCTCCCTAAATAGTTATTGCTCTGCAGTATTTTGATTCAGGCGGCTGTCAATGTTTGAGGAGATGGCACAGGATTGATGTTACCTTTAAGGGGAATTGGATATTCATTCTTGTTTCCGGAGGCTGTAATGCAATATTCTTGAAAAAAGAGGCTCTCAAGTTTGTTAATTCTTTATTTAAGGATTGTAAAATACCAATATCCAACAGTTGAAATTTTGGGTTAACCATTTATGCCTGGCAACGAACATGGAGATAGGGTTCACAATTTCTTTTCGCAAGACAATTCATCGCAGGGGCAGCATCAATCACATGTTTTGGAAGGAAACTGGCCAGTACTCAACAACAATTTTTGGGTTGGCAACCCAAGACATGCTGATGCAATGAATTCCAGTAGCAAAAGCTTCTATGGGCAGAACTCAGGTATAATATCTATATGTCTTTCCCCCTATTTTTTGTGGGGGTTTTCCTCCCATTTATCATTTCGGTAAATCTTGTTTCTGTTTTATATAAAATTGCTTTATTTTGATATTTTGACCAGAAATTGATAGAGGTCAGTCTAGCTATGCTGGTCATGCTGCCCATAGCTTGAATTTTTCTCAATCTAATATGAGGCCTGATCTATCTAGAAGTCAGCCCCAAAATGAGCAGCAATATTCTAATGGCAATATATATGGCAATCAATATCCCCAAAGTAGGCATAATGAAGCAAACTTTCAGGAGATGGATATATATTCTGATCAACGCCACCTCTTAGACCCGAGAGGCTTGCCAGTGCATGACTCGCAGAGAACCAGTGGCCATGATCAACAACCAAAAGAATCAGATAGATTGGGAACATCTGTCTCTCCTGTTAGTTTTGATCTCTTTGGTGGTCAGCAGCATATGAACCAACAACAAGCAAGCATGCTGCAGGCATTACAACGCCAACAATCTGGCCTCAGTGACATTCAGCAATTGCAACAGCAACTCATGATGAGGAGAATGGAAGAGTTTCAAAGACAGCAGCAACTTCAGCAGTTGGATTCGAGGTCTCAAAATCCTATTAATCAGGTTCCTTCAGTTACCAAACAAGCATCTGAAAACAAGTTGTCTCTGTTTAATGGTACTTCAAATTCTGATGTATTACATAATCAGTGGACAGCTGAGCCTGGTACAAACTGGCTTGTCAGTGGTTCTTCTGTCATGCAAGGGTCCCCTAGTGGCACTCCATTTCTACCAAATCCTGGACAGACACACCGATTAATGGACGTGGTGCATCAACAGGTTGATCAATCCCTTTATGGGGTACCCATTTCCAATTCAAGGGGTTTTGCTGTAAATCAATACTCTTCGATGGTGACAGAGAGTTCTTCAATGCCTCAAATGCCGACATCTGGCAATTCTCTCCGCAGCAATCAACACAATTTTTTGCCTGATGGACTTACTGGAAATGAGGGAACTTCCATATCTCGACAAAACTTTCAAAATGAAACAAGTGTTCATGCTTCTAGCCAGACAGTGACTCCTGGCATAATGGATATGGGATTCCACCAGCAAGTGAGTTCATATCAAAATAATGGAACACAGCAGGATCATGCTAGGAGGCAGGAGCTGTCTCCTCTATCAGAGACCTCACATGAAAGATATACAATGCAACTCTCTTCACCACAGAAAGAAGCATCACTAGACCCTGCTGAAGCAAAGATCTTGTATGGTTCTGATGATAATATATGGTCTGCATTTGGCAAGAACTCTAATGTAAGTGGAGAAGCTGGAAATTTGTTTGATGGTTGTGGGATATCAAATGGGATCCCATGTATTCAGAGTGGAAGCTGGAGTGCTCTTATGCAGTCTGCAGTTGCTGAAAGTTCTAGTGCCGATGTAGGGTCACAGGAGGGACGGAGTGGTCTGAATTTTCATAATAATGACGGATCTTCAGCAAATCAGCCTCCCTTTGTTCACAATGAAAATGTCAAACAATCACCATTGCCCAATGGCGGTGTCCGAATGACATCATCAACGAGTGCTGGCCCTATGGGATTGAATCAACTTGGGCACTCTTTCCAGGGGCAGCCAAGTGAGATGGTGCCAATTGATGTTTCTCAAAGATTTGGGCAGTCTTTGGCAGGAACTAGGCTAAATCACAGTCAAGTGCAAAATAAAGGTGCCTTTGAAAATGCTCTGGGTGCAGAGATAAATGGAAACACATATTCTGCAGACTGGCCTCATGGTCAGAGCGGAAATAAACCACAACCAAATGGTTGGAATGCTCTAGCACCTGTACTTCCTGGTGAAGATAGAGAAGTGAACACTCTTGTTGCGGATAAAGTGTCCCAAAATCAGAAGAACCAAGTAGGGGCAATGCAGGGTCAGATGGTAGGTGAAGGTTCCTTATGGAAATCCAGTCCTCTAAGTACTGATGTTGAATTTGGATCTGTAAGATCTATGACTGAAAATCACCATGCAAATAAACCCACAGGGAATTTGAGACTTCATGATGCTGCTCCTTCAGTAACCAACTCTTGCAATACCGTACCAGGTGATGGAGCTAATCCATTTGCTCAGAATAACTATTTACTCAATCAGTGGAAGCAAGCCTCTCATTCAACAAAATTCCAAGGGGGTGAACTCTTAGGGAGAATGAGGGACCAGGTTAATGATCAGAATCAAGGGTCGTGGAAGGGCTCTGACAATGATGAAAAGGCAAATTACTATAGGGAAACCTCTGCCATAAAGGAGAATACTAATGACGGCCATTGGTCAAACTTATCTAGTCATGCTTCTGGTGGCTTCAGGGAAAGTGGAACGGTAGATCCAATTGATTCACGATCTCTATCCTCTGGGAAACAAAAATCAAGCAATCAGCTTCCTAAAAAAGGTTCAGCTCGCAAATTTCAGTATCATCCCATGGGGAATGTGGATGATGATGTGGGGTCTACCCATGGTCTGAAGCAGCCTACCCACCAAGCACAGGGCATAAATCTGCAGAATGTCCATCTTGGTCAGTTGAAATTGTTCGGTCAGGTTCCGAAAAATTCTACGGAAAAGGTAATTTCGATATTTTATATGTACACTTTGTACTTGATATTTACTTGCTAAAAACTTATTGTTTTACTTACAGGGTGAGATTTCAAACGATAATATACACGTTGAGAAAGAGCCTTCTAATGGTAACTTCCCTAGTTATGCACCTGGAACTTCTAATCTTTTTAGTCAATCCTTCGATTCAAGCACAAACAACGCTTCACCACCCAGGTAATTGAAGTTTCCATCATTTTCATTTTCTTGATAGAGTTTACATGTCACTACCTTCTGATTTTCTTTTCTTTCCAATCCAGTCAAAACATGCTGGAACTTCTTCACAAGGTGGATCAATCAAGTGACCAGAGTTCTCTGATGCACGTAAGTTCCTCAGAGCGCAATATATCATCTCAACCACCTGAAGCAGAAAACTCTGATCGGTCTGCTGGTCGCCTTCAGCGTAGTCAATCTTCTTTCTCTAAAGGTTTTGGATTGCAACTTGGTCCTCCATCCCAACTCTTGCAGATTCCAGACCTTTCAGCCTCCCAGAATGCTCAAAGCATTGTAAATGCAACACATGCCAGTCTTTCTGGTACAGGAATGGGAGAGAAATCCATGCATTTGTCATCTGCATTGCAGCCTAGGCAATTTCCGAATGGAAAATCTGAAATGGCATATGAAAATGATACATCCGCAGGTTCAAGACATCAAAGGAATGATAACCCTGTCAGTAAGGCATCAGGGAATTATCATTCGTCATTTACTTCTGATACTCCACACATGAGAAGTCAGCTTCAGAATAAACAAGTAACAAGGCTAAGCACAAGGCAGACTATTAATCAGTGCATTGACTCCCCATTTAGCTATGGTAATTCACATTCTACGGAAAGAAGTTCTATGGAGACTGTTCTACCAGAAACATCTGCTAATCTTCAGAAAAATAATAATCCTTCAGCAGGGGGCACTGGAACTGCATCATCTAGGGACCAAGTGCCTAGTTCTCAGTCTTTTGGATTACCAGTTATTTCCCAACAGGGGTCTTCTGGCTTGGTCTTGCATAACATGTGGACGAATGTTGTTACACCTCAACATACTTTGGTGTCTCAGTATCCAAAGGTTTCTTCACAATTTTATGAGCAACAGCAGCCTAATATTCTGGAATCGAGTTCTCAAGGTGATCTTGATATAAGTAAAGTAGGGCATACTTCATCTAAGTCTACTGCAGTTCATGCTGACTCCCCTATGGGTGTTAATGGGAAAGAGCACAGGATGAAGGAAAACTCTGGACATTTAGACTCAACCTCAAAAATTGAAGCATCTCTGGGAAGTGTATCTTCTACGAAGAATCAATTACATGAGTTTCCTGCTAATTCTGCTTCTAAAAAAAAGGACTTTGAAGACTTTGGTCGATCCCTGAAACCTAATACCTTTTCTAATGAAAAATTTGCCTTACTACACCAAATGAGGGCCTTGAAGAATTCAGAGAGTGATCCAAGCATTAGGTCCTCAAAGAGAATAAAAGGACCAGAAAATGTTTATGATATTCATCAAGCACATTTGGTAGCAGAGAAGCAAAATCAAGATATGTTAAGGAACTCATTGGGTTTGCGTAATGCTGCAGTTCCCCCTGAAGATTCTAGGGTAATGAGCTTCTCTACACCATCTGATACATTGCAGAGCAACACTTTGCATCGTGGAAATGCTGCCTCAGAGAATGTTGAAGTGGTAAATGGTCTGCATGATTCTCAGAGCAAACCTCTGGCTGATGGTACTCCTGTTAGAGTTGAGCATCATATGGTTAACTCCCAGATGGCACCATCATGGTTCAACCAGTATGGATCTTTTAAAAATGAGCAATTATTACCTTTGCAAAATCTACACCACTCAATGTCCTCAAGACCAGAAGAACCTCCATTTGCTCCTGGAACGTCTTCTAGTGCTATGGAGGAATCTTATCTAGAGGATAAAAGTCATAAAACCTCTTCGACTCCTGTTGAGGCATATCAAGTCAGTGGTGCCTGTAAGAGTTCTGCTCCTGCCGTGGAAGAAAATCAGAAATTTTCTTCTCCATCGTTGCAGATGAATGTTGCTGGTCAGCATCCGGTGATTTTGAGACCCAAGAAGCGTAAGACTGCTACTTCCGAACTTCTGTCATGGTGCAAAGAGATAAGACATTGTTTGCAAGGTCCTTCAATTCCCAGGTAATTATCATGAATATGTATGTTGTCTTTGATTTTGAAATCACTGAATCTCCTTCCAAGGATATATGAATGGCAGCACACTCTAATCCGTATTATCTGTGATTTGCTGCAAACCCTTACCTTTCAATCTTCGTCATATTTTTGCTGGATGCAGTGTGATGGAAGCAAACTGGAGTAAAGCCGCAAATCGTCTCAGTGAAAAGGTATTTTGGGCTTATATCAATCCATTAGTTTATGTAATAAATATAGACCGTGTTAATCAAGCTCTTCATTTCTGTCTATGATGACAGGTTGAAGATGATGTTGACCTGATTGAAGATGGAATTCCAGTGCATAGATCAAAGAGAAGGCTTATGTTGACAACACAGCTTATGCAGCAATTATTTTGCCCTCCACCAGCCACTATTCTATCTGCCAATGCTTGTTCTGAATATGAAAGTGTGGCTTATGCTGCATCTAGGATAGCACTTGGAGATGCATGCAGTACCCTATCCACCTCTAGTAATCTTGGTTCTCTCAATGATGACATGAACCTGTAAAATCTTCATCCCTCTCTGAATTGGTTCAATCTTTCTAAATGCCATTTATTTAATTTTTATTATTTAGTTCTTAGGTATAGTCCAAATATTTGTTTTCAACTTTTCGTCTATGTCTTGCTGTCAGGCGCAAACTCAGTTGCGATCCACGCATTATAAAAGTGATTGAAGATATGCTGGCTAAAGCAACTGAGCTGGAAAGTGATTTTTTGAGGTAAATTTGGCCTTTATTTAGATTCTTCTTATCGCCATTGAGTCCTTGCATGTCTTATCTGATTTGCGTGATTATATCTAGTTATTGTTGCATATATTGGTTCCATGTTCAGCTGTTTAGACCTATTGTAACCTTGATGCTAGTCGGATAATCTCATATATTCATCTTATTTAATGATCTTTAGCTTCCAAGTATCCTCCTAGGGTCCGGTTAATGCATGGTACATTTTCTTCCTCGTTGTTAGTTTCTAAAGTTGACAGATCATCTAGTTTAGTGATTTATTGAATTTCCTCATCGCAACTTCTTTTACTTCACATAGCGGGGAATGTTGGCTCAGCTCCACCGCCACTGTCAATTTAACTCATAATATACCGGGCCTGATTAGAATTGCATCGTACTCTGGAGTATTAGTTAGTCATGTTACAATTTTATTGGTTTATCGTTTTTTCTTTCTCTGCCCCTATGGTTTGTGTTTCCTTGGTTGTGATTTTTTCCTGTGTAGTGATCATGTCGACCTTTCTCTTTAACATAAGTATTTTTTGTGTGGCAGACTGGACAAGAGTGCATCGATTTTGGACTTGAGATTGGAATGTCAAGATTTAGAGAAATTCTCTGTCATCAATCGATTTGCTAAATTTCATGGTCGGGGGCAAACTGATAATGCCGAGACATCATCCACTGATGCAACAACAACTATGCTTAAACCTTGTGCACAAAGATACGTAACTGCTGTGCCCTTGCCTAGAAATCTTCCTGACTGGGTACAATGCGTCTCACTATGATAATTGAATGATTTATTTTTCGTGAACTGTGTCCGGTACATAATTGACTGGCACTTTCACCAAGGCCATTTGAATGGCATGATCGAATTGCAGGAAGATGGACATGTGACTCATCAAATGTGCTGGAAGCTATTTTATCTTTTTGATTTGACATTTGTGTCATTGAGAAATACATGGTTCAGCTCATGTACATCTCTATGAAATGAAAAGGATGTAGGGTTCCCCATCAATTTTTGCCAAAACGGGGATAATATTATGGTATTTCAAATTGATATCTGATATTTAGGTAGATTTTTTTATGTATATTCAGTATATTTCTTTTTTGCGGGGCTTCTAATATATATTATCCCATTTTGCATTCTGCAAAATATTGGTTTCTTCTAAGCCTGGTACGGATGTGATGGTTAGGCTCTCCATAAAGTAGTTTCACCTAGTTTTTATGTCTTAGAATTATCTTATATTAGTGATAAATTGCTTTTCTACTGATCTGCCAGGAGCAGCAACTCGAATGTTTTCTCTGTTAATATGTAATAGTCTATAGCTTCAAATGAAACTGAAAAAGAAATTGGCTTCAGTTTCCTCAAATTACTGGTTCGGTTGTTTGAATGATGCTTTTACTCTTTCATGGGTTTGAATTTGTTGATTACTGCCTGGAGCAGCAACTTGAATTGATCATCCTTGAGTCTGCTTGATTCGATTTATAGCTCCAAATGAAACTAAAAAAGAAATATGCTTCAGTGTCCTCAAATTACTGGTTCCTTAATCTTTCTTGGGTTTGAATTTGTTGATTACTGGAACTCGTATTGTTTAGTTGAGTTTGTTGTCTAAAAATAATTTGTTGCTTTTTAGTTCACCTGATATTTTTAAGTTCAGCAGCGCATTTACAAGATATTTTTTCCCTATATATAGGCTGTACAATGGTACCAAAATTGAAACTTGATAGATAGTGATTTATTTTGTTTGGAATTACTGTACCAAAGTTCTTGTGTATATTGAATTCGTTGAACTTGAATGCGTTTGGTGCTTGGTATTACTGCTATTTTAAGCCTGATTTCCCTTTGATCTTGTTTTCCTTCTCTGTATGCATCCTCTAGTCCCTTTTTAAATGTGAGAAATCGTGTGCGTATCTCAAATTGAACTTTAGGGTTACGTGGTTACTAGTTACCTAACTTTTTTACCCATGCCACATTCATTAAAATTTTAAGAAGAGTGCAGCTACATTAGTTACCGAACTTTCTACCCATACTGAATTGATTAAAAAATAGCAAAGGACAGTACATATTAACCGTTAGCCAAATAACAGGCAAGCAGCTACAAATTGTTTCACTGATTAGAACAAAATCACAATTTGGGTCCTTCCAGTCTGTAATGCTTATAAGCTTTTCCAATTTCGAGGAACCCACAGATAGTTACTTCATTTTAACAAGTTAGCTATTTTATTTATTTATCTACCATCATTGCCGTCATAATAAAATACTCATTTCATAAAGTGTTTAATACTTTGACTTTACAGATGTTTTAATGTAGTATTTTGATTTTGTTTAAAAAATTGTAGTTAGTGAAGTTTGAGTCCCACATTATTTATAATTTTTGATTGGATTGTGTGTATATGATATTTATTCTAAACGGAAAGTTTGTGTTAAAAACATTAGTGGACGGAAAAAAAAGAAAATATATTAAGAACATTGTGAACATTCTTTTGTATCATTGTCTTTTCTGTCTTTTCACTTTCATAAAATAAATGGGTAATATGTAAAAATAGGCACTTTCATAAAATAAAGATAAAAAATACCCACTTAAAAATAAAAGATAAAAAATATTCAGTTTATATGATAACATGAGTAATTTCACCATGTGCTCATGTTATCATATAAAGTGAGTATTTTTTTTGTCTTTTAAAAGTGAATATTTTAGCATTTGCCTCTAAAATAAATTATAATTATGTTTATCAAATGAAGCCGGTTGTGAGATTCTATAGTGGTACATGTACAATATAATATTGTTAACAATTCATGATAAATTCTCTAGGAGTACATTTCTGTTGAGGCAGCATCCTACCTGGCCATGCTACTATGCCAAATGTAAATTGCTTAGTATCCTCGCAAGAGCTGTAAGATCAAATAAAGTTGCAACACTTAATAGCTTGACGAAAGGGTCTGTTTTTAATAGGTAAAGTAGATATTTTTCCCTCGAGTGGAAGTGTTGGTATTTTATGTTAATTTAAAACTACAAATAGACAAAGTAGACATGAAAGAAAGACGTCGAACAAATGAGAAAGTTTTACTGAAACTATTAGATGAACTACTGTTTATTATTGTTATAAATATTATTATTTACGTGGATATTACTACTTAGAATATTAGTTTATTTATTATTTTCTCTCTTTCTCTCTTGTTTCTTCCATATTAGAACACGTTATTAGATCGAAGATTATTTTGAAAACGGTGTACTAAACCTTTCACCCCATTGTCTATAACTTCTATTCGGGGAAGATTTCACAAAGTCTCAACACATATTCAAGTTCTCCTATGAAGTTCCCTGTTGCTTCATTGGTGAAAAATTATTGTGGCTTTTGAACGTTGTTGTCTTTTTTTTTCAGAATCTTACTTGATTATTTTGCTCTAATTTGTGATTATTTCCACTATCTTTGGACGCTTTTTCATACTGTGTTTTATTGCTCCTTTTCGAATTTATGAGTATTGTAGTCTGTGAGTCTCTTGAATGTTTTTTTCAATTTAGCTCTGATCAGATTTCATTATGAATCTTATCTGATTTTTGATCTAATCTGAGTAATTGTTGTTATTTAAGTTGGAAGTGATGCTTCTGCTCCCGTGGAGTAAATCCTTCTAGTGCTACCAGACTTGAACAGTGCATTCAAATCAGAAAATTATTCTTGGTCAGTGTAATTATAGCACTTGTACGGACTTGTACCTTGCTTCATTTATAATTACTTATTGCTACTAGTTCCGTCCATAAAAATGGTTTACGGTTTGACCCGACACCGGTTTTAATATTGTGTTTTGACTTTAATGGGGATATGTAGTTAGTGGAGTTAGGGTCTCACTTCATATATTGTTTTAAATTAGTTGTGAGTAGTTAGTGGAGTTTGGGTCCCACTTAAAGTATTGTTTTAAATTGAGTTGCGTGTGGTGGAAGTGGTGGATCCACTTGCTATAAAAGAAAAGTTTCAAATGTAAACCATTTTCGTGGATATCCCAAAATGGCAAAACGTAAACCATTTTGGTGGACGGAGGGAGTATTATTTTGGTTTAATAATTTAATTTTATTACTTGATTTTCATTGAGGTCGATTTAGCTAAGATTCATCCTCTTTAAAATATTTAAAACAAAGGGCATCTCGTATATTTTTTATGAGTTTGAATAATTCACTGTCTAATTCTGAATGGCTACTCGGAAAGTGAGTGTGTTTTATGTGGTATGCATATTTAACTGTAATAATTATATGCTTAACTGAAGGAATATGCAAGATATATGACCTTATGGCTCTGAAAAATATGTGTGTATTGTTGAATACATGTGAGTCGGTGTATTTTGGCACATGATGAATGCCCTTGTCAATTACTAGTCTTGAGAGAATACATCGGAATCTCCATCATATTTTTGTTATATTTGATGCTCTATTTTATTATATTCTAGTACTGTTTTGTTTCTTTGTTTATGATGGGCAGACCGATAAACGCCAAAAGGTATGGCATCATCATTTGATGACTCAATGGAGCTAAGAAATAAATTGAGTACAGTGGTTTGCTTTAAGAAAAAATCGAGTCTTTTGTGCAAGGTACTAATTTTATAAATTTCATAGTTCGAATGCATCATGAAAATTTATATAAGAAATAGATTCATAAATATGAATGGTTGTATTTGAATTTGCATGAATTCGATTAATCTTCGCACCAACAATTTATTTAGTTGTGTAACATTTAATTTTATTTTGCCATCAAATCCTATATTTATTAGATTTATAAATTGGGAAATTTTGAATTGTGAGTTTTGATGGTGATATGGATTGTAAATTAAGGTGTTGAAATTGTTTAGGGACCCATATATTGAGAATTTATTACCTACTTTATGATATGACAATTCTTTTATATGGTATGATTTATGGACCACTCAGATATTAAATAGACTTATATCTCATTGTTGTCTGAAGACTGATTAAGTGTGAAATTTTAATTTTAATCTATCTATTGTATGTGAGTTTAGGCAAATATCTGGTAGAAGAGAATTAAAGGATGTCCTTAGGTTATTTGCTGATTGAGCTATAAAAGCTATATAATATAATGTTACGAATAAAGCTATATTTTTACAGACCTAAAATTATTCACAAATTATAAAGGTATGAGTGTTGAGCTAGTCACCCTCTTATTAAATTAGTGTGTTATATAAATAAATCATTTCTCGTTTGCTATATATTTATCATCACCACCAAAACGTACCGAACGGACCTTAAAAAAATAAATTCATACTCCGTTGAAAAGAATTATCTAGAGTCAGTAATTGAGAATGATTCTTTAATGGTACGTTTATTATCTAATTCAACTAAAATAATATTTCCAGCATTAGGGGAGAATATAATATGATAATAGAATGCCGTGAAAATATTGTTCGATTTAATTGACTAAAATACACACACTAATGAATATGAACCTGAAGTTCGATATATTCTTAACTGCCAAATGAGCGATTAAATCTTTTATGATAATTATAAATGCACCATTAAGAATTGATCATCTTCTATATGCTAGAAACATAATACTAGAAGCGTGATATCAATATGTATATCTCTGAATGAGATCAATACCTATATGCTAAAAGCATAACACTAGAAGCGTGAGATCTCTAATGAGATCAATCTTTTATGTTAGAAGCATAACGATAGAAGTGTGAGATATGCATTGGTGCTAAAGATTATAATTCGCGGAATAATAATTTAATAAATTACTTCACTCCAAAAACCTCCTGAAGAGGATCGTCTTGAAGACGTGAATCACAGTACATTCACACGTACACTAAATAATCATAATACTGTGATTACGGAACGACTAGATTCAAATATTATGAGAAATGAAATAAATCTGGTTTAAATTTATATTGATATTGACTTTAAATTTGTCAATATGATGAGAGTAATAAATATATCATAGTTGTCGATAATAAATTTTGCCTCAAGAATTGCTTGCGAATTGATTATTTGGATCCAAACGCTAAAGCTTATAGAAGGTGCTAGAAGCACCAAATAATGTGTGAAAAAAAAGCAATTCAGGCAGAGTTAACTCGCTGAATAGACGAAAGTATTTTATAGTACATGCACAATGGAATGTGGTCCCAGCAAGATGCATGAATATTTTTATAATTAGAAATAAACAATGTTGTCCATTGTAGGACACAATTGAGTGCTTGTACAAAATGATAAATGAAATGAATGAGTTGGTGATGAATAAAGCGAGGTTGACTCAAGGATTTGAGCAGAAATCCTAAATTAATTACATATACTCTCATGTTGAATTGAAAAAATATTTATGGCAGTAATCATGGATATAAATATCCATTTAGTGTAAGTCGTGACTATAATCTTGTAAAAAGTCACTTGACAAATATCTTATGAGAGTCCTGATGGAGATGATAGTCCTTATAATTAGGAAAAATAAATTCACAATGTATTCTCTTAAATAAGATTATATAGAAAACATATTCGAATAAGATTATATAGTAAACATACTTTTGATAAATAACATTCATTTTGCCCCAATGATTGTCTAGTCACTTGAAGTGAATAATCTCAATTAGACCAAAAGAAGATAACCAAATAATGTTGGACCAGAAGGTTTTCTTAGTTAAGGTTTTTTAACGAGGCAACTTGTGCAAAATATATATATTGTATGACAATACTCTATTTTCTATATCGGAATACGTTTATAATATTGAATTGTCATACTTATAAATTATTTTATTGAGGGGGAGGTTATACATAATCTTGAAGATTATGTCATGAAAACCAAATAAATAATCCTGAAGATTACGTCTGAAGACTAATTGATTGCACTCCTTTTCCATTTACTAAGTTTTTCTCATCGGGTTTTCTTAGTTAAGGTTTTTAACGAGGCAACCTGTGCAATACAATATAAATTGTATGTTGTTACGTATCATTTTTCTCCATCGGAATATATTCATAGAATACTATATATACATGAAGGCTATGTCATGTTGTACTATTTTTTCCTTATCAAGTTTTTTTCCATTGGGTTTTCTTGGTGAGGTTTTTAATGAGGCAATAAATAAGACATGTATGCATATGTATGATATATACTCTTTTCCTCGACTGTTTTTATCCCATATGATTTTTCAACTAGGTTTTTAACGAGACATGTATATCACATCACACAGTAATGTCCAAATGGAGTGTTATAAATATTATTATTTATGTAGACATTACTATTTAAAATATTAGTTTATTTATTATTAAATGTATTCCTTGTAAAGTATATATATATATATATATATGAGAATGTAATTCTAGGATTTTTACGCCCTACCGTTTCTTTTCTTTGCGCCGTATCTTTGTAGTCTTCTTTTCTCTCTTTCTCTCTTATTTCTTTCCTATTACAACAATTATTAATTATTTAATTTATGTTTTAATTTAGAATTTTACAAATGAAAGTCATGACCCCTTGCATGCATGCCCAAGAGAATGCATTTCAATCAAGCTTAACACTTCAATGTAGCTTTATTTCTTTTCATAAGTACTATGATCCTCCATCCTAATATTTAAAGACCGTTAAATCAAAATTTTACTCCTATTATATTTTACGTCTTTCACTTTTCATTTCGGATTAGTCAATTCCTATTTGGACAACATCAACATGTAAAAAAATGTAAATAAAAGTGAGATATTAAGACTATAAAGTAGTACTCCCTCCGTCCACGAAAGTGTTTAACATATTTCCTTTTTAGGCCGTCCACCAAAGTGTTTAACACTTCAAACTTTCCATTTATAGTAACTATTCTATACACACAATCCAATTAAAAATTATAAATCATGTGGGACCCAACCTCCACTAACTCTACTTTTACACTCATTTCACACTCCACTCATTACACCTTTTACACTTCTTACACACTCTACACAAAAGTCAACAATTTTTCTTAAAACCCGTGAAAGTCAAAGTGTTAAACACTTTCCAGGACGGAGGGAGTAATTTTTAATATTCGATTTGAACTTTTTTTGGGACAAATAAGTAAAACTGATGGAGTATATTTAATATAGTAGAACTACTGTGAGATGTTTGCTGCGTTAATTTCTATTGCTATAATAATAACAATAACAACAATAATACATTTTACTGATTTTAGATAAGGGTAAATTATATTTTATGACCTTAATTTTGGGAACATATTTAGTTTGTGACTTTAACTTTACAAAATGTTTAAAATGACCTTTACAGTTTACATTTGAGTGTTCAGTTTTTGTCTCAAACTTTATTTATAGTTATATATTTTTTTTCTCCATAGTATCAATAAATAATTCTTTTTTTTTAATTTCATCTATAAAATTATACTAATATTTATTAGTTTACTAATTTATAGATTTATAAATTTTATATATTAACAAGTTATGACACTTTAAATGAATATATATATATATGTGCACTAAATTCGTATATGAGAAAAATATATATATATATATATATATATTTATAGGAATGAAAAAGAATCTATCTCTCATTCATCTATCTAAAATTAATTATTAAGATTATAAATATTTTTCATCATAATAGGGACATGAAAATTATACTATTATATCCAAAAAATTCATCTAAAATTTTACGAGACAATCGGATATCAAACTTAAAATAGTCAACCCAGATATATACATGCACAACATAAACATCAATTAAAATTCATTTTCAATATTGATTTTATAAATAGAATATAAAAAATATTTGAAAATTCTGGGTTTTATATAATTAAAAAAATAAAAAATATAACATTAAATAATTAAAATTAAAATATTCTTTTTCCAATATTTCATATGATTAAAAATTTCATGTACAAAAAATTATTAAATTGATTAATTTCATTAAATAATGTAAATGTAAAAATATTTCAAAGTTTCGGATGCATATGAAATACAAGAACAAAAAACTAAAATAAATAACTATAGTTACATGGAACATGATAAAAAAAAATTATTTTATATAAATCGAATAAGTTATAGTAATTATTTTATTACCAGTGCATTGCACGAGATACACATACTAATTTGCTTAAAATACTAATTATAATTACTAGTATATCATATGCAATAATTTATATGATTTAAATTTAGCCTATTTGTTTAATAAATTAAATTTATTTGATACATAAATTAAATAGTTTTATTAAATTTATAATTAGAAATTAAATTTATTTGCTACAAAAGAAAAACTTGTTTGCTTAATGAAATGAATTTGCTTACTTCATCGCTAAATTTATTTGCTTAATAAATTGTACTCCCTCCGTCCATTAAGCATGACACAATTTATATTTATTTGAGCGTATTAAAATAATAAATTGTGTCAGGTTTATTGGGACATAGGTAGTATGTGTTTGCTTAATCACTAGTTATATTTGCTTAATGGATAGATAAAGTGTTACAAATAATAGTGACTTGTGGTTTTTTAATTAACGGCTAATGCGATTTGTGGTTTTTATTTTTCATTTTTTAATAGTTAACATAACCGATAAAAAATCAAATAATCAAGTTTCTTGTGTCGTAAATAAATGGTTAATCGATTTGTGCTTATTCCTACTTTATACGTTCATTAATGAATATTTGATCACATGCTAGAATTTATATAATACAACTTAAAGTTAAAGTAAATTTAAATATCACATAAAATTTAGATTTACCCAAAAATAAAGATCACTTTTAACATTATGTAAAGTTCAGGTTATATACACTTCCAAAGTTTGGGCGAAAGTACCCTTTTAGATAATTCAACGTCTTACTTTTCAGTTTCTCTATTTAACAAAATAAATACAAAATGTGAGAAATGTCTTGCACTGAAAAAGAAGAGAGATTATATTCCCAAATAATTAATTAATTGTTAATTTACACCATCCTCTTTAATAATTGGACCACGTACAGTGTTGATGATTGCAACCAATGAAAAGTTTACAATAATGCTTAATCCAATCAATCAAGATAACCACAAACCACAAATATAAATTAACCCAACAATCAAGTAATCACGTAACGTGGATTCACCACATTTACAACTATAGATAATACATGAACACTAAAATAAACCACTATACGACTCGTTACACTGTTATTATATGATCGATGATGTAAAATAAATCTCTTAAGAATTCAACGTACACACTTTAAAAAGGAAACCCAGCAATAAGAGAAGAACATTGATCCTTACACCTGCCAAATTAAAAATAATAATCACGAAAACTGCACATATATATATATATATATAGTATTTCGCCACATGTATATATGCATATAGTGTAAAAATAAAATAAAATAAAATAACCTGCGTATATGGTGAAAGGTGAAGAGTAGCTAGTTCTTTGTGATGGCGTAGACAGCATATATGATTCCAGGGATATAACCAAAAAGAGTCAGCAGCAAACATATCCAGAACTCATGCTGCAATTAAACACACACAAAAACATTTTCATTAAAACACTAAAATTAATCTGTGGAATAAAATTATAAAACATATACAAGTAAAAGGAAAAAAAAGAGAGTTGGAGGGAGAAATGAGTTACTTTGCAGCCGAACTTGAGGAAGACACCAAGAGGAGGCAAAATAATTGCCAAAATAATATCAATACAATTTGCTGTGCCATCTGATCCCATCTTTATTTCACCTTAATTATTAATTTGTTTCTCTCTTTATTATGAACAAATATATGTAATTTCCTTCAATTAATCTGGATGGATCGAGTTTACAAGAATGAAATTAAAGAAAGGGGGATACGCATTACTCCATATACCACAAACCAATAGTACTTATAGCTAGGAGAAGTAGCTAGGGAGCAGCTAGCCTAGACCCAACCCCCACGTGGCCAAGCCTGTTATATTAATATTATATACTCTATCCTTTCTAATATTGTTGTTGGCTTCTTATTTTCGGTACACAGACCATTAAACACTCGTAGATAAAACATTAAATTAAGAAGGTGTCACTATCTCTTTGTCATTTTAAGTAAGGAATCAACAATATTGGGACGTCCTGAAATAAGGAAAAAAGAGTCATGAATATTGAGAGTAAGAGAATATTATATATATATATTTATTAATTTACTTTTGGAAAATGATTCATCCTTATCCGATGAAAAAGGAAAGACGACCATGCGAAGATGCTACGTAAAGGCGTGTCCTGATGTATAACCTACGTACTCAATATTTAATTATTATTTTCTCATCATCATATACAACTTTGAAGACTTTGTGAGAAATAGGAATTGATTCGTTGATTCTCTACAGCTCATATATATCATCATATGTGCACTTCTTTTGCCATGTTAACATTTCTAGTTTATGTTTTTTGAGCGTTAACCCTCACAATCCAATTACAACATTCCTTACAAAATATATTTTAAAAGAAAATAAAAAGGAACACCATAATTTGTTGTTAATAAGATTTATGGAATATTGGAAAACCTCAAGCCAATTTTATTTAGTTATTAGTAATTTAATGGAAAGTTCTCGTATAGGTATAGGTGAGCTAACTGGCGTAGAAAAGGGCGACAATGAAAAGACGCACAGCTAATTATCTCTTGGTAGCTAATTTACTCATTCGGTCTCATTATTTATGTCATATTGTATTATTATAATACACTCAATTAAATATATATTTAAGTATTATTTTTCTCATTATTTATGTCATATTGTATTATTATAATACACTCAATTAAATATATATTTAAGTATTATTTTTGTATATTACATGTAGTACTTTTTTGTATTATAATATATATTTATATATTAACTAAAGTATATTATGAATAGATTTGATATATAATTAGTTGAACTATAAATTATACAAAACCCAACCGTTTAGGTTGATTCTTCATAATTAAAGATCTGTTCCATATATCGTATATACTCTGTTAAAATCCTTAAAGAGTGGAAGCCTAAATTTAATCCACAAATATATCCATTCAATGATGTGAAGTCTAGATGGAATTTGAATGTGTGTACTCTTACAAATCTCGACGCGTAAGAGGTTTGTATATTTTTCAATCGAAATGGCAATTTGAATATGCATATGATATGTCCATTTTCAATTCTAAAACAACAAAAAATAATAAATAAATATTTTGCTAATCTAGATTAGTCCAGTGCATAATTCTATAGTTGTTTTGCTCTTTTACTTTTCACCACGTGTCCATCATCCAACGGCATGAGTACGTAGGGTAAGAAAGGTAGGCGATTGTCCTTTAATTAGCAAAATACTTAACTAAATTTAATGAGGCTTTGCCCATAAATTTATGATTCGTGGAAAAAAAAGTAACATGAATTAATTATATGCATATATAGGTGATTTAGTTAGAGGGGATACTTTAAATTAAATACAATGATTTCCAATTTTCATAAGGGATGGAAACAACTTTATGGTATAGCTTGTTATGAAAATCTCAATGTAGAAATGGAGGCAATGGAAATGGAAGTCTTAAAAACTAGTAAGCATTCATTTTTATTGGGCTCTCAATTTGAAAGACAAATCAATTAACTACCATATTAATTATGAATTAAATGCATCAAACCATATTAATTATTGATTAAATGTAGTTTGATACGTAACTCTTATTTCTCACTACCGTCCCAATTTTATCGGGATGTCCACGAAGGGACGTAACTCTTGTGCTTACATTCATTTACATTGACTACCTCTTATCATATCCTATATATATAGGTTGATACGAGAAAGAAATTATATGTGAGAAATGTAAATGAATTTATACAATCTATCTATATAAAATTAATGGTTGAGATCAATTAAATTTAATATAATAATTATTTTTATTTTAGCAATTAACATGGAAGTTAATTTTGAAGTGGAAGTTGTTTTGGAGATTAAATCATAATTATTGCTTTATTAAAATGAATGATTGTGATCTTTTCTCATTTCTCACTTAAGGATCATTTCTTATATGATCCAATATATATATATATAGGGTTAGGTTTACATGAAAAATAAATTATGTGTGAGAAAATGAGAATGAATCTAGACCCTCCATTCATCTACTATCAATGGTTAAAATTAGTTAGATCTAATTTAAATATTTTTTAATATTGTAGGAATGTGGAAGTTTTTTTAAAATGAGAAGTTAATTTGTAAAGAAGATTATAACCATTGATCTATTAAAATGAATAGTTGAGATCTTTTCTCATTTCTCACGTAAGCATATTTCTTATATGATCCGAAACCTATATATATATATATATATGTGTGTGTGTGTAAGTTATATAAGTTCATCCATAACAGATGATACCCAAACACATGTACAATTATTTATGCAGTAGTTTAATAAATTATTGCGTTTTTTAGCTTACTAAATTCTTCCTTGTTGGATTCATATATTTGCGTCATAGTATCTTACATACTTTCTGCTGAATGTAGCTAAGATTAAGATTTCATTGATTTGGGGTTATTGGAGATGAAGATTTCCAAAGATGTCCCTTCAGATGCTTATGCTTATACGGTTGTCTTAGTGAAAATAAACTGAATTCATCATTAATCAACATTAGGTAGCAAGTAACTCCTTCCCCGAAAGAAAAAACATATTCTGTATACTAAACATTCAACTCCATAGAGTTTACAGTGATTAACATAGAGGGAAAGAACGAGAGACCACAGAGTTTACCGTGATTAATATTGCCGAGGACCATCACGAATCTTCTGTAGCAGATACATTGCATTATTCTCAAATCTATAACAACCAAAGACACTAACCCACGACTTAGCGCTATGAAAACATGCTTCTCATAACTTCGTACTAAATATCCTCACAAGGCCAATAAATATTGTACTCTTTAACTTCAAACATAGTCCTCCATAATAATCTGGGATCTTCATGGCTCGATGATAAATAGAGGCTGCAAACGAGGGAAAATTGTTGAAGAGAACAATGAGATTGGAACGAATTCAATGTTTCACAACTTAGATTGTGTTAATACCAAATTTGGACCAACTTATTTCTTCAATAAAAATATCCAACTCAGTTATGTGATAGTAGTGATTAAGTCCTTAGAGGGTGTTTCTTTTGCAAAATTTGTAAGGTTAAGTCGTAAGTGGATGGGTAGCAACACTAAAAGGGACACTGATGCAGGTATGGGTTTCGCTAGTGTAGGAAAATTTTGTGATCTATCTCTTGTTTTATAAGTAACAGTGACAGATAAAAAAGGATTTATTGGCACCAACGCTTAGCCTATCCGTAAGCAAGTAAGCAAATATATATGCTAAAGTCAGATTGAAAGAAGTAAATGAAGGAATGATAAAATGAAATATTAATATGAAATAAAATAGGAAGAGCAAAAGATACCGTGTCCACGCTGACGGGTTTGCCATCTTCCGCAAGTATTTCAACCACAGTGCCGGATTGATCAGCCTGAAAAATATTAAGAGAATCAGGCATGTAAGCTTAAGGAGAAAATATCAAACACGTTCAATAGAAGCGTACAAAAAAAAGATGAATATACTCTGAAAAATGCAAAAAGTTTTGAACTTTTAAGTTCATAGGAAACTGCACAAGAGTTGCAGTGCAGGCATAATATTCCATGCAAGCAAATAAAATGTTCAATGTATGATCAAACAAACAATAAATAGAACAAATAACGCTTCTGTTGTGCTTTGAAGAAATTATCAAAGTAATTGTAACTTCTTCTAAGAACCTAGTAATCATAAAATCCCAGTCCCTGAATCACCTGATCCTAGCATCTCTCACAAATTTACTTATGGCTTTGTTATAAAAAAAGAAGACTGAAATGTATACAGTCAAAACATCTTGATTCAGCGGTCTAGGAGCTTACCTCAATATCATTCATCAGTTTCATAGCTTCAATAATGCAAATTACTTGTCCTTTCTGGACCTTATCTCCAACCTAGAAGACCAACTCTGAGTTAGCACATAAGCAACTTGCTAGAGCAAGAAAGCAATGAAATTAGAAAAGAATGCACATTACCATACACAAGCAAGTTACTGTTAAGAGTCTGCCTAAACAAGAGATTTTGAAACATACAACAATAAGAATTGTTATTAAACTTGATACAATCTGCAACCGGGAGAGATAGCAGGGGACAATTCACACGGCTTCAAAGATTTTCAAACGCCACAAGGATAAAAGCAAATATATACACTAAAGGAATAACCTTCACAAACGCTGGAGCACCGGGAGCAGGAGAACGATAGAAGTTTCCAGCCATTGGGCATTTGAAAGGGGGGTGCGAAGACTTAGGCATTGATGGAGCTGAAGGTGTTGATGGGGCAGAACCTGAAGAAGCAGGAGCTGGCACATTTGTAGTAGGAGGTTGAGGTGCAAATGTAGCCTGTGGGGGAGGAGGCGGGGAGTAATATACTGGAGCTGAAGTTGAAGGTTGTGGCAATGCTTCCTTTTTTCTTATGATCAACTCACAATCCAATTGCTTAAGCTGCAACTCTACAATATCTCTCGAATCCACAAGTCTGACCATAAAAAAAATTATGAATAGTTAGAGGAAAGTATGATTACTTAGTGCATAATTTTCCTTCTCAAATAAAAAAAGAACTTATGTATATAATTGTACACACTTGATGAGATCAGATACTTGGTCCATGAAAGCTGAAACAGATTCTGCATCTGGAATATCATATTGGCTTTTCGGTTCTTTGAGCTGTTCTGTCACGAGTGGTGTTTTTTCGATAGCGACCTTATAGGAGTAGGATATAATATTAGCTTAAGTTCATTGCAGCATCAAGCAGATGACTGGAAGAAGGGCAAATGAAAGAGTAAAATAACCAACATGCAGACACCAGATAAGAGCATTTGTAGTACCTCATTTAGCTGCGCAGACACCTTAAACACATCAGATTGGTTCTGGTTAAACCCCTGGAGAGAAAAAGTAGCTTTAGTCATATTGTGGTAGTATCAAACAGAATCTACAAAGAAAGCACCAAAATTGTATCCTAATCAAACTCCAACCTCCTTGGATAAGAATTCTTCTGCATGAAGCTCTTGGGTTCATCAGAATCCTAATCAAACTACAACTAAACTGACAGAACAATCCTCATTCCTCACCCATCGATTATCGTCTCATTTTTATGCTTTATAGGAGTTTGATCTTTCTTGGGTTCATCAGAAGCTCTTTCCTATGGAACTAGGCTATTGTTTTAACAAGAATGGTGGATTATTCTGAGAGTAATCATTCATGCATTGTGCTGGTCCATTTGGCTGGCTTAGAAATAGAAAGGTCTGTAGGAGTTAAGGAATCCTTGGAGTTCTGGGAGAGGTTCAATATCAAAGTAGTGATGTTGATTTTAAAGATAAAAGAGTATACAGATTTCTCTCTGGATGTGCTTAGTACTTCATTTCTATATTAATTATTAATTAACTTTTGTTTCCTATATAATAAACAGTGAGAGTTCAATCATCAATGCCAAACACATTGTAAATTCATCAATAAAAAATTGTTCGCCGTATACAATCTAGAATAGCACAATATACTGCATGACAACGATTCATACAACTGGCCAACAAAGTTCTCTAGAAACAAAATCTCAATTCTCAACTAAAACTACATTAAAAGATAGTTCATATAATTATATTTTCAGCAGGAACACATATCATGTCGTAAATGAGAAGAAAAAATAAAGACTTTTTTAGCACTCACGCTCAGAAATTGAGAACTCTGAACTACGAAAGCTAGAGAAATATCTCGGCATCTACTTATAATAGAATAGAGGTAGAGTGTTCGATCTGGTCAAATATCATTCAGATTTCAGCAAATCTCAGCATTATCAATGTTTCTACAAATCATATATCTCTAACTAGTCTTCAAATCTCAATCACTACAATCTAAACACTATCACTCGTTCTAGAGAATTACAGAACAAAACAACACAAAGCACAATCTTCACACATCAACACAAGAGCTCAAAATCAAACTAGACCGCCCGAAAATGTAAGGAACCGAACCTTAAACATACGGCATTCCGATCGGGGGAAGGAAACTATGTGCTGCGATTTCGACGATAAAGCAGCCAGCGGCGGCGAAACCTTCGGACATGGAACAGTGAAAGATGCCATTTAACTACGAATTTTCTGCAGAAAAATGCTTGTTGTTTTGAAAGAGAGATAGAAGTGGACTATTGGGAGGAGTTTGGAAGTTTTTTGTAGAGAAAATGGGCGATAATATTGAAGAAAAGTTAGCACTAAGAAACAGAAATAAATGTCGAGAGGCGATATAGACGAGGCTTCTAAAACGACGACGTTGGCTGGAGCTCCGTCGTCGTTTCAACGTTTCTTTAGTTTAACCTATTAATTGCATTTCATAGGGGACAGAGGATGAGTATTGAAAATATCGTTCGTCCATTTAATAATTTAATTTTAATATACATAATATATAGTACATTATCAACCTCCTTGAATCAATATTTTGATTAATTATATATTCCATGAAAATATGTTTTTGTATATTTTATTTTGTTTCGAATTAAATCCAATAAATAAAATTAGTACTCGGCGAATTAATGTTTCTCTAGAATAAAATAAATATACGGTCTCGAAAAGTGATAATAATTTATAGTGAATATGGTTAAATAATGAAAAGTATGTATAATGCAATTTAAAGGATGAAATAAATTGTACTACTAGTGTCTTTTAACTTAATTATTTTGTTGCGTGAATTATGAGGGAGGACAAACTGTGTGGCTGAATTATCTCTTCATAATCAAACCTTTACCTACCAACCTAAATCTTGTCTCATCCTTATGCTGCCTATTTATTTTCAAATTTTTGGCTAAATTTGAGCTTTCATTATTTGAGTATTCATAGAGAAAATTATTAATGAAATAAATAACTCGTGGACTATTTGAAGTTGATATGTATAGAGTTAATTATACAAAATAGTCAAAGAAGATAGTAAAAGACAAATAATAGCCACAAATATAGTACTATTTAAATTCTAGCCATTTTGAATGTGAATTATCATAAATACCCTTCTACTTAAATTTAATTGTATGAATGGTACGAATGGCATGAAAAGTATGAATAATATTCGTTCATACGATTTATATGTACATACAATTTAATAAAATTAAGTATCACGTATGAATGGTACGATTCGATACAATTCATACTATTCATACTCAAAAATGTAAAATATAATTACAAGGGTATTTTAGTACAATAAATTTATAAGTGGCTAGAATTTAACTATTATTATATTGATGGCTATTATTTGTTTTTTACAATCTTTTTTGGCTAGTTTATATTATCACATATGTATGAGTATTGGAATATAAAAGAGAGAGCATAAACTGATAGAAGAGATCGAGATGTAGAAGGGATACTAGAGAGAAATTAGAATATGTGAACTGAAGTTCAGATAATGAAAATTTGATAGTACATGCGTATGTTATCACTTATTTATAAGATGTACATGACAACAATCACCTCTAACAAACTAATAAACTAACATGGCTTCTATCTAACAAACCCTAGACTATAATCTTCGCTCTAGTATATTCCAACTTATTATGGAAGACTCCATACACGTACTGGAAAGAATTCGATCTGGTCCCTCAATCTTATTTATAGACTGCACATGGCAACAAAAACTTCATCAAACTATAACAAACTAACGACTATATTCTAACAACTTTCAACTCTAGAGTGTTCATGAATCATCTTAAACCTTCACACTTGAATCTTCATGCAATAGCTTGAACTTTCATACATTATCTTGAAGCTTCCTTAGCTATAAACAGAATAATAAGGAACAAGTCATATTAGTGTTGGAAAATTTATAATCGACAAAAGAAAATTACAGATGAAACTGACTGAACTATTACAAATAAGAACTATAATATTGGAAACAATAGCAGAACAAGATCGAGTTCTGGCGAACTGAACAAGATCAAGAACATAGCTTCTTGAGATGCAGAACAAAAAGTTGTGCAACACAATGTCACTTACCACTGACACAGATCATGACACAGACCACTAGCAAAAACAAACCCCAAACCAGCAGATCGGCGCGCACCAGATGGTCTTTGACCCAACTTGTCAAACCAGGAGATTTAAATCTTATTAAATATATGATGAATGATGGTTCCATAACCAATGTAGGACAAATATTACTCTTCATACTTAGTTCCAAATAATAACTTCATTCTTTAAGTGACTTACTTTTTAAACTATTATTTTTCACTCACCGGAAATCAGTTAGAGAAAATAAATATACTATGGTCATCTAATCGAAATATATATTCGTAATTTGTCACATATTACGTTGATCGAGCAAATTAAAATATTAAAATTTTAGTTGTTATTAAATACACTAACTTTCAACAAATTATGATATTTCGCATGAATTATTGATTTCTCTGAAATTTTGCATATTGAGTTTGGTTTCACTAAAAAATCAAAGTCGTAAAAATGATACATTTTTATATTTTTCATTTAATAGCTACGTCATCATTATATTGTAAATTGACATATTCTTATTCTTATATTTGTCTCTGAAATTTTCATTTCTATTTTCCTGTAAGTCACATGGATGAATATTTACTCGAATTTATTTATTATATGTTCTATGTTAATTAATATGCATGCTTTTATTTTAAATTAAATTCCTAAATTTATGTTCCTTATATAAAAATTTACTGTTATTTTTGGTTAAATGATAAATAGTAAAATAATTATTATATAATATTTTCTATTAGAAGGATTAAGGCTATATTTGTAAAATTTATATATATATATAGTATAGTATCATATTCTTATATTTCGGTAAAATCAATACAAACATGAATCAATTAAAATATGGAAAGTAATGCAAATATTTTCGATACAAATGGCGAGTACATGTGCTGCTTTATACTTTTTATAGAACTATAAATAAATGAATATTCAATATTTGTCTATTACAACAAAAGTAAGAAACAACATGTGTATATATTTTTACCCAATAAAGAAACTAATCATTATTAATAAGATTTTTCAAAATAAAAAGAAATGAATTGTAATTAATGGAATAGAAGGAATACTAGAAAATACAATAATACCTATACAAACAAATACTAAAATTTGAGAATGATACATGTAATCTCGAGCTTTAATAATACGTGAGGCATAATAAATTATATTTAGTGAAAATAAAACCCTTAATTACAAGGGTGAGTGTGCTACTTTTCATCCACCAAAATCAATAGTAAAATGATATATAAAAAAATATAAATTTTGGGAATTTAATTTGGAATAGAGTTTATAGAGATTAATTAACATAGAGTGAGTAAGTAAATATCCACTCTAGACCTATATGAATAATATACTACTAGTATATACTATTAAAAACAAGATATATCAACTTACAATATAATGATTATATAGTTATTAAACAAGAAAAATAAAAAAATGTAATGTTTTCATGCTCGATAATTTTTTGGCAAAATCAATTTTAATATGCAATTTCAGAAAATATCAATAATTCATGTGTGCAACACTAGAATTTATTGAAAGTTAGTGTATTTAGTAGTAATGGAAGCTTTAATGTTTTTTAATTGACACAATCGTCATGAAACATGACAAATTATCTAAGTGAACATTGATTTGAGTGAAATTGAGATGTACAGATTCAGAAAAAAATTAATAATTCAAATAATATGGAACATAATATTTTCTCATATACAATATGAAAATTTGTGAATAGTTTTTATATTTTACAACGATTAAAGTATTAGACCTTTTTGTTGAATGAAGTATTTTTGTTTGATAAATGATTTTTGAGTATTTAAATGTCATTTGGCCGAAGACCCCAAATTGGGCGCCACTCAAATTACATTCTGCAAGAAAACCGTAAAGTTCAGATTGAAATTACTTTCGAAGGCGGAATTCCAGATTCACTGTGAAGATTTTACCTGCAATTCTCAATCAGTGGTGTATTTCTCGGTAAATTTTTTTTCTATCCGTATTTTGGCTTCTGTTTTTTGTTGTATTCCTGAATTGCAATATTCTGAATGCGAATCCCTTTCAGTCATTTGAGCGTTTTAGTTTGTTTTGGAGTAATTTCACTAAATCTTATACAATGATTTCAAAGTAGGATTTCATCATATTACAATGTAATATGTTCATGGAATGGAAGACACTTATGGCGGAACTATTTTGTAAATTGATGAGGTGCTTCTAAATAAGACTGTGATATGGTAAAACGAAGGCTCAGTAGGTATTATTCGGATAACAGTGTTACTGATGGTTTTTGAAGTATTCTTGGGTATCGAGATAATGTTCTCCTTTCGAATTAAATTTTAGCTAATCTGAAGTGATTATCTATTTAAACTTCATCAAGAGATGTTCATAAGCTTGGCATTTGCTATTTGCTAATCAAGTGATTTTGTTTGATTCAGCATTTTTTGTTAGTGGATTCGTTTGGAAGCACTATATCATTTGAGTCCGTGACCATATGTAACAAGACTACATATCAATATTGAGATAGCATTATTGAATCTTTGAACAAAAGGTTATGGATGTTCAGCTTTCCTGCGGATCATCTCTTCCATATATCTTGGTTATTGAGGCACTAGCATGCTCTAATCATGTGGATCCATCACTTTTACTAGGTAAATATAGCAGTGAATTTAATTTTGTGATGGGAATTTTAACAGATGGATTTGGTATTTTCTCAAGACGTGATAATACTTCTGTATTCATGGTCATAGATTTGCTAAAAAGGACACCGCAGATATTTAGTAATTTTGGAAAAAATGCAATCGAATTGGTGTCTCTGAAATTCTTAGAGAGTTTATTCACTCAAAGAGCTCGTGCAAGTCCTGTATGTTCTGACATGAGTGAAAAAGTCAGACTAGATCCATCTGATCATTGTGAAGATGTTCTTCGACGAATATTAAGTGAGGTACTTCTTGTTTTTATTTTCAGTTTATTAAGCACGTGAGTATGCTAGCGTAATTAAATCATTTAAGAAGTGCCAGTGTTGATAATTTACCTTCATATTGACAGACATCTCAATCACATCCAAAGCCTGCTGGATCAGAGATATCAAAGTGGGATCTTCAGCCCTTTATAGAGCATAAAAAATCTAACTTGCCTAAGTATGCCCTGAAACAGGTGAATGGAGCATATATCCTCAGGATAATGCATTCAGATGACAATAATACGAAAATAATGTCGAATCAACTTTATTCGGTCTAACTTTTCTTGGGTTTTCCCTTAAAACAGCTGAAGGATGCCATTCTTACAGGAAGCCTTTCTATTTCGGCATCTTTGAAAGAACAAAGTGGTTTGCCAGTTGGGACTCATGCTGCCCCAGAAAATGGTAAATGTGATACACCTAGAGTCGAAGGTAATGATACAGATTATGATGACCTCATGCCAAGGGATTTTCCAGAGGAAAATGCAGCACCAATTAACAGGAAAAAAAGAGCTGATGAAAATATAGCTGAAGACCTGTGTACCACTTCCACTTGTGTAAGCTCGGTCAAGAAGAATAAGCAAGATATCATACGCTATGAACTCAATATAGGTGGAAAGAAAGTTCCTCTTTGTTACGATGAGTTGAATAACAAATCCAATGAGCAACAGAGGCAAAACCAGAACATTGAGGAAGAAGATTGCAAGAACAAGGCCTGTGACCTCAAAACAAGTAACAGTAGAAAAGAAAATGTTCATGAAATTGAAGAAAATGATCAGGTTTCTAATGATAATGAAGGGACCAATCATGGCAAGACTGACGTGGCTGTAAAAGAAAATCCTTCTTCCCTTGTTCCTCCACACGCGCACAGCCAAGATTCATTGGAAACAACTGATAGTAGAAATCAACGTCTTTTAGCAGATACATCCAAAAGATACAGAGAAGAGAGGTGCATCTTAGATAACAGAAGTTTTGGGGAGGTCATGAAACAAAATGGCTCTCCTGGGGATAGTAATGACCAGTATAATTCATCAAAGGGGCTTGTTGAGAATGTTCACATTTTGCGCCAGTGTGGTACTGAAATGCTGAATGGTGTGGCAATGCGAAATAGTAAAAGCGCAGAAAATAGAGGGAAATGTTACCACCATGGCCTCATATCCACTAATGAGGACATTGATAAGTTTTACCAAAATGTTTCAAGAAACGTCCCTTCTTTTGGTGAAGCTGAAGATGGTATAGATGCTTCCAGCGATAATGATGGATATCATGATGAGAAGACAACTATTGCTTCAAAAAAGAGAATATTTTTGAGCTCTCAGTGCACGTATAGTCAAGACTTGTTAGCAACAACCTATCGTAGAGAGCTAAATTTTTGCATGAAATGTTTGAAAGGTGGGAATTTATTGACTTGCACTTCTGATTCCTGCCCCATAGTGATTCATGAAAGCTGCTTGGGTTCAGATGAGAGCTTTGACACAAGGGAGACATTTTACTGCCCGTTTTGTGCATATTCTCGAGCAGTATCCAAATATATCGAAGTTAAAAAATACGCCTCCTTGGCAAGACATGACCTGGCAACTTTTATTTGCTTTGGGCCCCAACATGAATCAAACAAACAGAATGACGGTTTGCCTAAAGTTAATGAACTAAACCAGATAAATGTTGTAGAGAAGGTCGGCGATCAAAAATATAGGAAAGAATTGGAAAATGAGCAGGCGAGGCCTTCGGATTCACGTTTTGACCATAACCCTCCTTCTGGAAGAAATGCTGCAGACTCAACTATTAGATTAGTTCAAAGTTTAAAAAGAGATCGACAGGATGGGAAAAAAATTAGGCAAGAATCACAATCTCCAAGAGCTCGCCCACGGAAACGGGTTGCTGCAGAGTCAGTTCGTAATTCTCAGGTTGAAACTAAATCTTGCAAGGTCTCAGGGACATATGGAACTGAGAAGCTTACTGATGACAAATCCAGAAAGGGTGTTGCATGTCCACCAGAAACAGATTCACCTTGTGAGCGCAAATGCTCCCAAATTTCTCAATCTACTGATGCAGAAGAAATATCTGAAGAAGATACTGAGGATTCTGGAGCTTCCAAGTATTTCATAAGTGTCCGAAATCAAGAAAAGCAAAAGTAAGTTCTTTTCTTACTTTATATGATTAGCATGTGTTATGAGTCCTTGACATTTATTATCAGGTCATTGGTCCTCTGTCATTTATGTATGATAATTTCTTTCTTTGATTGATGATTATTAAATCCATAAAGTCGTGTAGTTTGTGTTTTTAGTTTAACATCCAAAGCTCAAATGTCTTTAAATACTCTTCCTTACCATTTATTTATGAATAATATTGTATGTAATTTCCATGATGTCTTTTGGAATGTGAGAAGTTGAAGAAAAAGGAAAATGTACAAAGAATATACTTGAACAGGAGTTACCGAAGATGAGGGTTAGGGGTTCACTTTTTGCAGCTCAAATAAGAAACAATTAGGATGCTAATCTTTAGAACTCAAACAAAAATATGATATGCTTTGGGATGTCAATATCCAGGAATTTTTTCTACTTAGAAAGATGGTGAAAGAGTCAGGCTGATCTTCAATTTCTGTTTGCAGCTTAAATCCAGCAAAATCTCAAAACAGGAAAAAAAGACTCCCCTGGACAAGTAAAGAAGAAGACATATTAAAGGTAGAACTTGCCTGCATTAAGTATTCAGCATGTGTTCTTCTTTCTCCAATCATGCTTGTTAACTAAATTTAGTAGTTAATGCGAGTACGACATATATGTGCCATGGAGCTTCATGCGAATCAAAATTTCTTTTGATCTTTCTATGCTTTTTATTTCTAGTTATTATGTCCTAAGAAGCTACCAAGTTTCAATCATACCCTAATACTGAGAATGCACATACAGCCATAGCTCAGTGTTCCGCCTTGTCCTTCAACCCTTGGCAAAGACTAGACTGCTTGGATGTAACATTTTTAGATGAATATTTTCACCAACTAGCCTCATGTTCTGTTCCAGTCTACTTATGAATAGGGGTGTGCACGGGTCAACCGACCGACCGACCCGACCAAATCCGAACGACCCGACTAACCGACCAACCGGTTAAAAAAGTGGCCGAACCGGCCGAAAATAATGCCTCAACCGACCGAAAACCGACCCGACTATCTTTGGTCGGTTTTCGGCCGAAAACCGACCCGACCGAAAAAATAAAATATACTATAATCCACCACAATAATCTACTATATTCCACATTTAGGGGTGTGAACGGGTCAACCGACCGACCGACCCGACCAAATAAAATGTGTATTTTAAATTTAAATGCAATAATCGGTCGGGTCGGCCGGGTCGGCCGAAAAATATTCAAACCGCCGCCCGACCGAACTAACCGAAATTTGAACAATTTTGAACCGAACCGGCCGAGTCAACTGCGGAACCCGACCGTTACCCGACCGAGTTTCGGCCGGTTTGGTCGGTTTGGTCGGCCGGTCCGGTTTTTGCTCACCCCTACTTATGAAATTATCTAGTTTGCCTACTTTCAACTAAGGTTGTAATTCATATTCACCTTTGCTTTTATTTTTCTATGATGCTCTCCCCAACTCCGGTGTGAACATGAAATACTTTGGGGCACATGATGATACACAAGTTCATGCTGGAAATGTCCTGCTCTTTTTGAGTTGAATTAGATAACAACTTTTCAAACTTAAGAAGAAGAAATATAGGAATGCTGAAATTTTGGATAGTCAGCTCAACTCCCAGCTAGAGCTCAGCAGGTCTAACAACTGCATATATTATGCATGAGTTCAAGTTTATATTCTTTTATTTCTATGTTTATATGATAGAGCCTCTCTGTGCAAGTTGTTTTATTGAAATGTTTTTATTTTTGCAAAACCATGAGAACGGGCTTCTTCTATGTCAAGATTTAAATGATCACAATAGTGGTACTTATATATGGTGATTTACCATCCTGTGTAAGTCCTCTCAAAAGAGCATTTACTTTTAACTCTGTAACAGGAGGGCATGCTTATCTTTTGTAGTCCTCACAATATGATTAATCCATGGAAAAAGATCTTGGAACATGGTGAAGGTGAGTTCCATCCAAGTCGTAGTACCACGGACCTCAAAGATAAATGGAGGAATATGTGCAAGGTATGCCCAAAATCCAAATGAAGTTCTCTTGGTCTTCATATAATGGGGTTTGTGCAGATTTGCGTACGGAAGTGTCGTTGAAGATACGAGTGTATGCTTTGTGTTGGATTATGAACAATGATCGCCACCGTAGTATTATGGGGCTATATTCTTAAGTCCCCTTTCTGTTATTGTTTCTTTTGCTGGTGATTGGATATTGCTTATTTTGATTAAACTGGCTATCTCTTGGTAATATATATGTAAGTAATCACTTATTACTACCATCAAAGTTGTGTGCCTGCGTGCTTAATGTGTTTCCAACATTGAGGGTAATTTGGTCAAAATAACGTGAATGCGTCTGTTGTGCTTTCAAGTTCGAGTCTGAGTGCTGAAGTATTCAAGTAGAACTAAGTTGAGCTTTAATCAAACTGAAAGAAAATTACTTATGATGCTCTGATCAAACTTTAGATTTAGTTATTTAATAATTAATATATAGTTTGGGATAGTCATATAAGATCATAATGCAACTGATTAAATGAAATCACTCTTAAAACCTCAAACTTTTACAAATTGGTTTTTAATTTTGTTTTTCCATGAAAAATCTTAAACTTTCAAATATATTAGTGATAATTTATATTTTGATTTTTGATTTATAATTTTTCTAATACTATAATCATTTCATACGATCTTGATTATTTCTACTTCCTTTCTCGCTCTTTCAAATTATAGTTTTGCATTGCTTGCATCCCATGATTCTATTCTATCTTGCATAGACAAATTCTACATGTAACAATCCATAACCAGTCATCAAATACCTAAAAGGATGTATATGTAGGGACTGAGACAAAGACCAGTCCTACTTTTTTGACATAGCAAAGAAGAATCATAATATTCATTTATTAAATGTGAATTTATAGCTCCATCTTTGACTGTAGTAATTTTATGACTTCACATTTCAATAATTATTACAAAATCGACTTTATGACCCATTAATTATTTTTGGTACTGATTTTTTTATTATACATAATATATAAAATAACAATAATAAATTTATTTTATTTATTCCAACAAACTGTATATGCTTCTGAGGTACACAAATTAGCATTCGTACTATAAAATTACTACATACATGCAAATATTTTGTAATCTCGTAATTATTGAATGTGTGGACATAAAATCAGTACAAGAAAAAATTCATAGGCCGTGGTTGGGGATGGTTTACCTAGGGTGGTTTGGTTTGAATGATAGGATATATAAGATTAAGGAGGTGATTGGTATGATGGAATGGAGGGTGGAATGGAATGACCATTCCTTCCTCCATTCCATTCATTTGCTTGGTTCGTATTGTGATTAGGAATCGACATTCCGTTTGGAATTACCATTCCATTAGGAGAGGTATTAGTCATTCCTCTCTAATCAAAGGTATTAGCCATTCCTAGGCTCCAAACTAATTATTCAATTTTTTTTTTTTTTTGCTATTTTTCATTAAGACAAAATTAATTAAAATATTTAAAAAACTGTTTTTAATAAAAATATATATTATTAGAAAGATTCATTAAATGATATAAATTATATATTTTTAAATTTTTTGATATTATTTATTTGCTATGTAAAATGAGTTATTTTATAATTTAAAATTTTCATTATAATTTAGATTTTATTGCTATATGATTTAATGAACCGAGCTTCAATTAGTTCACGAACTTTGTTAACGAGTTTGTTCATGAAATTTAAAAACGAGTCGAACTTCAAATATTTCACGAACTTTATATACGAAATAGTTCACGAATTTATCAAAATAATATAAAAATATATAATATTAACAAAATAATTTAATAAACGAGTTTTTTAACGAACTCGAGCCGAGTTCGAGCTCGGGTTCGAATTTACTATTAAATCGAATAATTTACGAACTGAACTCGGGCTCGTTTTTTATTTATCGAACTGAACTCAAGTTTGATTTTCAAAACTCGAACCGAACTCGAGCCTTCGAATTTTTAATCGAGCCGAACTCGAGCCTAACAGTATTCGGTTCAGTTCGATTCGATTACACCCCTAGTTATAACATAGCATACACGTTTTAGTAGGTGTGAGCAAAATTAATCAAACTCAAATATTTGATTGGTTGGATTTTATTTCAAAATCAAATTCTAATTAGATTTGAATAAAATTTAGATAAAACCAAATCAAAAGAATATACAAAAAACGAATTATTTTTTAATATTAAAATATAATTTATTTTTATCAAATAAAATTATTTTATCATATATAATTTTATTATTTTTATTATATTTTATAATTTAAATTTTAAAATTATTTAATAAATTAAATGTGATAATTTATTCACTTCATTTTTATTTTAATTTTTTCTAGATTTACAAACTATGAAATTTAATAAATTTATAATGTTTATTATCATTTGAAACTATTGAAGATATATGAGAATATTTTAATAATTTAAGTATTGTGATTATAATTTTTAATTTAGATTTTTAATTTTTTAGTACATGATAACTATTGAAGATATAAATGAATGATTATTTTTTTTAATTAATTATTTTAAAATTGAATGGAATAAGTTACGAAATAAAATATTTGGATAAATCGAACTAAATCAAAATAAATTTTGTTAGTTTGGTCTAGTTAATTTTTTGTTTGGTTGAACTATCTTTTTCGATCCATTTTTATTAATCTGGTTTGGTTTGATTTTTTAGACAAAATTGAACCATGTATCCGAATGTTCACCCCCACGTTTTATATCCTATATTGAAATATATATATTTTTTTGAATTATTTTGGTCCATAAAAATAATTGAAAAATAAAGAAAAAATAGAGAATTTCGACAATTTTTTTTAACATAAATGATAATAATAAATTTACTTGGAATATTAAAAGTATGATTTCACATTACAATATAAATATAATTTATTTATTTACTTTATTTGTAGTTATCAATTATAAGGATTAAATTAATAAATAAATTGTCATTCCATTTCATTCTTATTCCTTATACATACCAAGCATATGAATGGATTAACAATTTCATTCCATTCCACACTCCATTCCATTCCTACCTTATTCCATTCCATCATACCAATCACCTCCTAATAACTTTAAATATCTATCTTCCTATCCATTTCTCTCATCCTTATGAATTTAGTTATTTTTTATGCCCCTTAATCACTCAATTGCTTGATTATATAATCAAACCAAATTTGGTGTGATTATATAATCAAACATTTGAGTGATTAAGGGGTATAAAAAATGAGTAAATTTATAAGGAATGAGAGAATTATATATAGGAAGGTAGAGATTAATCCTATCTATCCTATCAATCATATCATTCAAACCAAATCACCCCATAATGTTGAATTGTTGATAGCTCTACTCATTAAAGGATGCATAATTAATGGGATTCGTAGTAACTAAGACCCCTCGCTATGGACACAACTTAACGTGCTCATAGTTGATATGATAGTATCACATCAATATACGGTTTATTATTATTTTAGTTTTTTATTAGTTTTTTTATTTTTATTTTATATGGAATAATATTAAATTATATATTTATGACGCATGCTACATCATTTGTGAGACAGGTGAACATTTCCGTTGCTGGAACATTTTTCTTTGCAGAAGTAAATAGTGATCTTTTCATCTTTTAAAACTGACACACTTTTATTTTTTGATTTACCATAATCACTATTGCTTATAAAAAGTGTGTTATGCTTGCCAAAACAGATGGGTGACATAATTTGTAGTCACATAATTACATATAATGAGATTATGAATCTTTAAAAGCCCAATGAAGCTACAACCCATTATTAAGGAGGCAATATTGCCCTATAATCCTATATTACGTTAATATTAATATTTGGTAAAAGAAGTTAGGTCACATCACATATATTTTTCAACAAGTTTAACACATTTAAATAAAATACTACAAAATATGTGAAATCGAGCATAAGAAGCATATGAGATAATTGAGTTGAGTATCCCCAACACAATAAAATTAGTAATAATATAATAAATAAAATATTAAGAGTCATCAACAAGTCAACATGAATTAAACTACATTAACAGTGAAAATGAAAGCAAACTAGAAACCTTTCATCATACAACGTTAGTTATTTTGAATTGTCATTATCAAAACATCCCCAATATATATATATATATCAAAATACTATTACAATCACAAATTTGTTCATTCTGTACCGACATAAAAAATACTTTCATTGATAACACTCCAATTCAGTTACTTAATTCATTCATATTAAAAATTAATACAGAAAACAAAAAACTCCCATTATGTTCCAATTTGCAATAAAAAATAATATAATAATATCTTTATAAAGTTATCAACTCGAGAAGTTTTTATTTTTTCTATTTTTTTTAATACAGTTTATTTTATTTTATTTTCAAAGAGCATTTTCCCTTTCACTTTATTCTGGAAAATGCTTTGTTATTCTATCTATCTATTCTCATATCAATCACTACTTTTAAAAGTTTTGGCCAAAGTTTCTACTTCGTATATCTACTTCTCTTTACCTCTAGAAAGTGCTTGCAATCTCGTAGAATCTTGATTCAGCAGACTCTCCTACAAAATTGGAGTTCAAAACTTCAAAAACAAATTGGTTTTTATACTTCCCATATCTACAAACAATAAGCATTAGAACCATTTAATAAACGAAGTCATAAACTTATGATACCTGCTTAGCTGTTGACCTCTTCGATCGTTGGAGGAAGGTATACTCTAGTTTTTTAGGGCAATATTCATTCTTTATTAGTGGGCTTGATCTCTTTGTGAGTTTTCGTTCGGTTATATTCAGTTTTTTGTTCTTTTTTATTCGGGAAATACTCAGTGTGTGTGTATGTATTTTCTGCTGCTTCTTTTTTGTGTGAATCTTGGTTTATGCCAATACGCTTAGATGATCAGGCTTTTGCTTTGCGTCTATGAGTTTAAACAGTCTATTTAGTTCGACATTAATGCGTTTTTAGTTTGTCAATTTGTGACTGGACTAGGCTCGCAGTCTGACAGGGAGTTGATTGCAGTTGTTTTAGCTTATTTACTACTTTTCTCTTACTGCTTTTTGCAGTTGTGTTGATTATGTCCTGTCTTAGTTTGATATAAGTTGAGTTCCCATGCGGTTAAAATATAAATTTATGTAATAGTGTAGGAATTGCTATCGAGATTTTATATGATTTACAGTTGCTTAGAGTGGGTTGTTGTTGGCTGGTTGGGAGAACTCATTTCAACATAGCAAAGAAAAAGAACTTACGATGATCTTCTACTACATGTCATGGCTCTACATAGAGTTCACAGTTTAGATTTCGTTGCTTTTGATTTTGGTTTTCGGACTTAATCTTGGTTTGAACCATTAAAAGTATTCTTACCAGTTTGGATGAGTATGGTAGTGATAAATTAGTTGGACATATTATGATTTCTGGAAAGATGATCTCTTTTGAAACATTTCAAGTGTAAGTAGATGTTATCCTTTTGGCCTTTAAAGACTGTTATCTCCCTCTTTATTTAGAACTGGTGATTCACTCTTCTTGAAAGATGGAGACACATTAGTTAGATTATATTGTATGGTGACTAAATAGATCCTAGTGGAGAACCTCTAGGACCTCATGTTTTGAGTGTACATAGTGTGTCCGTATTATGATATGCTGAACATGAAGCTCTATATAATTCGTTTTCTTACTTGTATGTGAGCTTGCACCAATCCTGCACTAGGAAAATGCTTATACAAACATACAAACTCAATTAAAGAATGTAAGGAAGCAAACATGCTGGGGACGGTAGTTGATAAGGAAAATCTTCCTAACATTAATTAGAAGATTTTATTGCATAACATGTGTGGAATGTTTTATTTAGGCATCATGACAAAGTAAATAAAAATGGCATCTCTTCTTTGTTTAGATGAACATGATTCATATGGCCAAATATTAAGCTTGCATCGTTTGCTGGTGACCTCTTTGTAGTCCTATGTATGTATGGAATGCTTGTAGTCTTATACATGTCCTACTCTATCAAATACTTCCATGTGTAGGATATTTGGACTTCTAATTTAGTGTATGGTTGGATTCTTTTTTGTGCATTCCAAATCTGTTGGTGCAGAGTGCCACAGCCTTGATTTCTAGATTACCATCAAGTTTTAATGTGTAAAGATGATTGATTGTTTTTACACCTAACTGGGCTTTGAAAGATATTTTTATATGATACCTGAATGAGTGAATGACAGACACAAAAACGTAATTGCAGCTCATACATACAAAGAAGACTTCATACTAGGTGGCTCTTCGGCACCGTTACTAATTTTGAAGAAAAAGATTAAAGCAGTTTCTAGCTAGTGTATATATTATCAAAGAGTGCAAGATGGTGGATATGATATAAGCAATGAATGAACACTTGGAATTTGAAGGTTTTGTTCCTGGGCTGGATAAGTAAAAATCCAGTGGAAATGGCAGAACCTCATCTGCTCGTTATCTCTTTCTTCGTAGCCAGTCTCATAGGAATATTGACTATATTCTATACAGCTTGGCGGTGGAGAAGAAATATTAACTTAAGTTGGATGAAAGCCATAGCAAGATCAAAGAAAAACCCGAAGTCAAAAAATAAAGTTCCACTGGTGCCCCATACTTGGAATTTGGAATCTGTAACTCGAGGTAAAAATCTGAATTGTTGTGTATGCTTGGAGTCTGTCTGTCCTTCACAGACTCTTGGTCCAATGGTGGCTTCGGATAGTTACATCAACCGATGCAGCATATGTGGTGCTGCGGCTCACTTGAACTGCTCTGCTGGTGCTCAAAAGGATTGCAAGTGCATATCAATGTTTGGGTGCGATCATGTTTTGCATCAATGGTCCGTCCAGTGGACAGAGGAAACAGACCGACCGGACGAATCTTCTATCTGCAGCTATTGTGAAGAGCCATACACCGGCTCTTTTCTTGAAGGGTCACCTATATGGTGTTGCTTATGGTGTCAACGGCTTGTGCATGTTGACTGTCATGGTAGTATGCTTAATGAAACAGGTGATATTTGTGATTTGGGGTCTTTTAAAACACTCATCCTTTCACCATTATTTGTCAAGCAATTGAAAAGTACTTCTGCTGGAGGATTTCTAAGCTCCATCGCTGCTGGAGCCAATGAGGTTGCATCATCTGTACGTGCTACTATTAGAAGTCAAAACATGAAACATAGGCATGGACATGAGACTGTTGCTTATACAGGAAATGGAAGCAATATGCATGATATGTCCAATGAAAGTGCTGCAGATAGTAGCTACCAAGGTATTAGTTCTAGAATGGAAGAAAATGATGATGCCCCTGAAGTGAATCAACAACGAGATGGAGAAGCAAACAAGATGGAAAAAATTCCCAGCTTCAAGAGAAGCTCTTCAACAAATCAAAAGGATGAAAATGAGCTAGTAGGCACGAGGCAGACATATGAGTTGGTTGAATTGCCTCCAGAGGCAAGACCCTTACTAGTTTTTATCAACAAAAAGAGTGGAGCTCAACAAGGGGATTCACTCAAGCAAAGATTCAACATTCTTCTAAATCCTGTTCAGGTCAGTGCTCCTATGACAAGAACTTCTGGTATATCTGGGTCTGTGACTGAATATCTATTAAATTTAAAGGTATCTCCTTATCGTTTCACCATTTAATATGTCAAATCTTCAAGGAACCAGGGGTTTGAAGCTTACTTATTAATGAAATATCAAATATATAAGAAGTATCTAAATTTTATCGTGAAAACTAATAAAAATAAAAGATAACTATGAAACTAAAAAGGTCATATAAGGGAACAGTAACAGAAATAAGTTGCATAGATGACTCTCTTCTTATAAAGTCTGTAGTGAAACCACAGTGAGTGCCTTGGTCAAACAAAATGAAGACACCTAGGAAAAAAACTGATTATTAATCACTAAGGAGATGGAGGATTATGGATAAGAAGGTAGAGATTTAAAGGTTATAATCCTATGAATCCTATCACACAAACCAAACCACCCCTAAGTTGATTATACCACATTGATATTTCTGATTCTTCATCTTCAAGGTTGCCTGAAACAGTTAGAAGCTGATAGTTAGTTATGTCTCTCACTTCACACTTTCTCAGCCTTCTATAGGTGGTTGCTTGGCATCAATTGTGAAAAAGTAGAAATGGCTCATCATCCCACGCACATATTGGTGGATACAATATTGGATGGGAAAGTTCTAGTGCATACAGTTATACTCCCTCCATCCACCAAATTTCCATTTATAATAAGTGGATACACTACTCAATACACACAACTAAATTACAAATAATTAATCAAGTGGCACTCAAATAGTCCACTCAATACACACAATCATTTAAAATAATAATTTAAGTGGGTCCCAAACTCCAATACTAAAACACTTTATTAAAACTCGTGCCGAGTCAAATTGTCAAGAACTTTGGTGGACAGAGGGACATTATTGTGATTCATTATTGATAATATATTGCACTCTATGCTTAGGTCCTTTTATGTGTGTCCTACTGCTGCTGGGCTTGCCTATGACAACTGATTACTTATGTTAATGATAGGTTTTTGAACTAAGCTCGACACAGGGCCCAGAAGTTGGACTCTATTTATTTAGAAGGATGCGTCATTTTCGTGTTCTGGTCTGTGGAGGAGATGGCACAGTTGGCTGGGTTCTTGAGGCCATAGACAAGCAAAATTTTGATTCTCCTCCACCAGTAGCTATCCTTCCAGCAGGAACGGGAAACGATTTGGCTCGAGTTCTCTTGTGGGGAGCTGGTCTAAGTTCACTTGAGAAGCGAGGAGGCCTTTATAATCTTTTGCATGATATAGAACATGCTGCAATTACAGTTCTTGATCGATGGAAGGTATCAATCTCAAACCAGCAGGGGAAGCAACTCCAGCACCTTAAGTTTATGAACAACTATCTTGGTATGTGTATAGTTTAATTCCTTTTATTGTTTTACAGATTTTTTATGATAGGCTTTGTTATGCTTTGTTTTATCAGAATCATCACACAACTCTTAGATTGAAGCACAAAAATGTTTGAAGTGCTAAAGAAAAAGATCAAGTCTCATTAGTTTATTATGCTTATCCGGTGTTTAATAAATGTAGTTCTCTGTTGTTTTACTTATGATTGCAACATACTTGGAGCATGTTTTTTGTTTTGAAAAAATCTACACGTGCTTATTATGCTAAAGATGAACCTTAGTGGAAATTTGAGAGGAACTATGAAGGTTCACCAATATCTTTAGTTGTGACCATCTGTGCTATATTATTATGTAATGCCAATATTGTTGTAGGGGTTGGTTGTGATGCAAAGATTGCTCTTGATATCCATAATATGAGAGAAGAGAACCCTGAGAAATTCTACAATCAGGTAAATCAATTGATGAAAATAGAATATTTAGTTGTTATTGATCAATGCATATCATACATATAGATAGGGGTTTCCTATATATATGTGTGTGTGTGTGTGTGATAGATACGTAAAACAAAACCTTCATATAAGAAATAAGAAGAAATCAGAATCGTAGATCTTTGTATAATCTAATCCGTATTCACGATGCATCGTATTATGCATAGAAGAACCGTGTATAATTTTATTGTTTGGCATCTTTAAAAATAAAAGTAGCATATATCTATATATGAAGAAAATGTTATTGTCCTTTATGATCTGCTATTGAATGCTTTTGGAGTAGGTTTTAACTATTGTCGTCTTGTCTGTCTTGATATACATAAAAGGAAGATAGTTTGACTGCATAAGAATATGAATAAAGAACTGTCATATTTTGCATGCTACAATTATGTTTGGTTGCTTGTGAAGGCAGTTGCCATCTAAATTCTGTTTCGTAAATTATTCACGTTTTACTATTGCAGGCTCAAATAACTTGCTTTGATTCATTATTTTTATTATTATTTTTTATTGCAGTTCATGAATAAAGTTCTTTATGCTAGAGAAGGTGCTAGGAGTATTATGGATCAGACATTTGCTGACTTACCTTGGCAAGTGCGGGTGGAGGTTGATGGTGTTGAGATTGAGGTTCCCGAGGTGGGTGAACAAAAACAAAACTGATCATTGCTTACTGATAAAGTGCTGAATTTTCTCTGATCAATGCATCTATGTCTATTTTTTCTACATGCAGTAAATTTCAACCTTTTGGTATATCATATAATTTTGCTTCTGAACTGTTGATTCTCTCTCAGTTTTATTCTCACATTGCTTATGAATCTTCTTATGTTATTCTTTATACCACGCTTGTCTTTGCGTGTACACACACGCACATCCATAGAGAATATACAAGGGCCATAATTTTGTAGGAAGCATGACACTGATGTGTTGTTTATTTCAAGGATGCTGAAGGTGTTATTGTAGCTAATATTGGAAGTTATATGGGTGGCGTTGACTTGTGGCACAATGAAGATGATAACTATGATGATTTTGACCATCAATCCATGCATGATAAAATGCTCGAGGTTGTAAGCATTTCAGGCATGTGGCATCTTGGAAAGCTGCAAGTATGTCTTCTATACTTGAGTATCAATAAACATAATCGTTACTCTCTTTTAAATGCATGATATGTTAGTGGTTTCATAGACATTATAACACATATTTATGAAATAAAATATTCGGAATTGGTCTAAGCTAATTTTTGAGTTGTTGCTTTGTGGCCTTTCATCTACTTTTCATTAGTAGATTCTCAATAAATCGGTTTGCATTGGAGTCCATAGTGAAAGCTTTCTAATGATATGTTATGAGCTTAGTAGCATACAAAGAGAGCATTCATATAATGAATAACATCTTTTCTTTAACTTTTTCTTTGGGTACTCTCTTAAAAATAACCTAACGCATGATTAATTAAACTTTATACCTATACTATCCATTTTGTTCAAATATACCCCAAATGCTAACAGTCGCTAAAAGGCGACTCAACACACTAAAGATTTACGTTGCTAACATGGAAAATCCCTATAGTTTGTTGAAGGAGCCTACTCTTTCAGTGTTTTCACTAAAATACTTCCATGTATATATATATTGTTTAGCATGCTTCTGAAATTTCTTTTCGCCTAAAGGGGGTTAAATAAGAAATTCAAAGTAGCATATCCCTTCTCTGCCAATATATTTTTTATCTTCTAGATCTGTATTAAACAATGATCTGTCTATTCATGGAAGGTTGGGCTATCCCGAGCACGCCGGCTTGCACAGGGACGCTCAATTAAAATCCAGCTTTGTGCTGGATTTCCAGTTCAAGTAGATGGCGAACCATGGTTTCAACAGCCTTGTACATTGAACATCATACACCACGGACAGGTCCCGATCTTTCTTTATCTATCACTGTGAAACAACTAAAGAAAATGAAAAGCAAGGAGTATGTAATACTAATTTGCATTGCCACTCATCTTGTATGTTTGCACATCAATCCTAAACTTGACGATTTGTTGTTGCATGGAACCTGCCCCCTGCATGGTCAATGAACTTTACTAAATACACACTTATATATGTTTCAGGCATTTATGTTGAAAAGAGCTGCGGAGGAACCTCTTGCTCATGCTTCTGCAATTGCTGCTGATGTCCTTGAGAATGCTGAAACCAATCATATTATCAATGCATCACAAAAACGGGCACTGCTTCAAGAAATGGCGCTGAGGCTGTCCTAGAACAACAATCTACGAGGTTTTATCAGTATTCCACCTTTGGCTACGGTTGTATGGTTGAATTATTTAATCCATATTAGTTGGGGGATAGCAGTTGGTTTTGCACAGAATAATGGGTTGGTATATATATATTGCCTATTATTTAATTAAAAGATATTGTTGTTATTAATGCTCTTGTTTCTTGTTGAAATTTGATAGTTTTCTATAGTTCCTTTTTTTAAGTACAATAACAATATGCTGTTTTCTTGATTGCTATTTTAGAAAAACAAAGAACTAATAGCAAGTCATTCCAACTAATTATAGTAAGACGGTAATAGGACTGTGACTGCCATATCTGACATGCTTAAGTACTTGTGCTTTGCTTATCAAACTGATTTTTATTATTTTTTTAAAATTATAACAAATTCGATCAAAGTTTATAAAATTGATATATATCGGTTTTGAATTGGCTTTTGATAAATTGAAATTTTAAATATAATCCTACACAACTATCATTATAATCTAGCATGCAATAGTCTCTCATGCCCACACGGGAAAATGCTATTAATACAATCTAGAAATTATTGTACAACATTGTAAGGGAGGGCCGGTGAGTGAGAATGCAAGATCGAAAAATTCTCAACCCAACATAATTAGGGGTTCTTAATTTTTTTTATTTCCTATTATAGGTTAAACTTAACTAACCAGCCACCCTATACATTATAACATTTTTATCATTAAGTAGTCGAAGTTATATATATTCTTTTAGTTATACTAGCCACCAAGCTACTTAGGTGATAAATTAATGGTGGCCAAATGTGTATGCGTGGAAATATTGTGGTAGAAGTTTAATGTTCTATGCTTTCTTAATTTGTTATCCTTTCTCAATCATTCAAATTAAATAATAAATGATTCATCCTTCTGTGTATGCGTGGAAATATAGTGCTAGAATTCCATCCTTTTGTGACTTCTTAATCATTCAAATTAAATAATAAATATTATTTTCTTATTCCTTAAAAAATTAAATATTAAATTTGTACTAAGGTTAAACTTGTCTTTTAATCAAATTATGTACCTCAACGGTACATGATAACTATAAATATAACAATAAAAGGAAGGTACATGATAACTATAAATATAACACATAAAAGGAAAACGGAATCATCCTCTAGTATTAGTTAGTTAAGAAAGGCACAAATGAAGACGATAACCAGAAACAATATTGTAAAACCGTCATCTCCCACTCCTCACACCCTCAAAACCTACAAACTATCATCTCTTGATCAAATCATGCCTTCCTTATATATCCCCCTCATTTTCTTCTACCGAACTACTAATGATAAATCCGAACAATACAAAGAAATCTGGCGATGCCTGAACCAATTTTTGTCTGACATCCTAAGCATCTTCTATCCCATAGCAGGATCAATCAAACATAACTCATTCGTTGATTGCGACGACACCGGCGTGGAGATGGCGGAAGTGTTAAAGGTTAATTTGTAATAAAGGAGTCTCTTGAGTTCATAGAG
>JAPKLX010000001.1:9914681-9946367 GCA_026898415.1 Leonotis leonurus
GCAAATCTATTCCTCAATCTCTCTTTTTTATAATTTTATCCCCAACAAATTTGGTATCAGAGCTTAGGTTCATCGTCAATATGACGGCAACCCCAAACTCCACCTTCTTTTACACATCTAGCCAAATTCCAATTTTCGATGGTGAACACTACGACTATTGGAGTTCTCAGATGGAGACCATTTTTCTCTCGCAGGATCTTTGGAACATAGTCGAAAAAAGGATACGATGTTTCTGCTGATCCACAATAAGAGAAGGAAAACAAAGAAAATGTGAAGAAGAATGCCATGGCGCTTCGGATTATACAACAAGGTGTCAGCAAAACCATCTATCCTCGCATTTTCGGATCCAAAAAGGCGAACAATGCGTGGGAGACTCTAAAAACAGAGTTTCAAGGATCTGAAAAAGCAATATCAGTTAGGCTCCAATCCTTATGGAGTCAATTTGAAAGTCTGTCAATGAAAGAAGGTGAGCTTGTGAAGGATTTCTTCTCCAAAGTTGCTGAAATTATCAATCAAATTAAGAGTTGCGGAGATGAAGTTCCGGACAAGAAAGTTGTTGAGAAAATTTTGGGGAGTCTTCCTCAAAAATTTGAACATATTGTTGCTGTCATCATTGAAACTAAAGATCTCAATGAGCTCACCCAATATGAGCTTATGGGATCTTTAGAAGCACATGAGCAGAGAGTAAGCAAATACAACAATCAACCTTTGGAACAAGCTTTTCAAGCAAAAGGGAACTACTCAAAAAAGTTCTCCCAACAAGGACGAGGAAACTCATCTCGTGGAAACTTCTCAAATAGAGGTCGCGGAAGAAACTCTCCCAAAGGCGGCCGAGGAAGAGGCAAGACTGATTCTTCCCCACAACAAAAATCTGGTAACTCTGACCTTGAATGTTTTGTTTGTGGAAAAACCAGCCATGATTCAAGTGACTGTTGGTGGAGATACACTAGATGCAAAATTCCAAATCATTCTGCTCAAGATTGTTGGTATAAAAATGGAAAGGAAGATAAAAGTGAAAAAAAGAAAGGAGTTAATTTTATGGTGGAAGATGAAGAAAACAAGTTATTCCTTTCATTCATGGATATTGGAAAAACTGAGAGAACTTGGTTTCTTGACAGTGGGTACAACAATCATTTAACAGGAAATCAAGATGAGTTTCATCAACTAGAAAGACACACTTCTCACGTCGAACTCGGCGACGACAAGCAAGTAAAAATTGAAGGAAAAAGGGTCTGTAGCAGTACATACCAACAAAGGTATCAAATTCATCCATGATGTTCATTATTCTCCTAATATCTCTCAAAATCTTTTGAGTGTGGGGCAGATGATGAAAAATGGCTACAAACTGATTTTTGATGATGGAAAATGTGAGATTGTTGAGAACAAATCTGGAAAACAGGTTGCTGTTATAAAAATGACTGCAAACAACTTGTTTCCACTCAACATGAATTTCAATGTTGCTTGGAAGACTGCAACGGCAGACGAGACTCAACTTTGGCATTTGAGGTTTGGTCATCTAAATCTCAAAGGATTGCAACTTCTAAAACAAAAGGACATGGTGGTTGGGCTCCCACAAATCAAATTCAATAAAGAAATATGTGAAGGATGTATTTTTGGAAAGATGCATCGTCTTCCATTTCCAAAAACATCCTGGAGAGCTAATTCGCCACTTGAATTAGTGCACTCAGACATATGTGGTCCGACAAAAACACCTTCTCTTGAAAATAAAAGGTATTTTCTTTTGTTTGTCGATGACTTTACAAGGATGACATGGGTCTATATTATTGAGCAGAAATCAGAAGCCTTTGCAAAATTTTTGCATTTCAAAGCTCTTGTAGAAAATCAATCTGGTCTTGAGTTGAAATGCCTTCGAACCGATAGAGGTGGAGAGTTCATTTACAAACCATTTATGAACTACTGCAAAGAAGAAGAGATTAAGAGGCAGCTCACGATTCGATATACACCACAACAAAACGGTGTTGCCGAAAGAAAGAATCGAACCATCGAAGAAATGGCTAGAAGCATGCTAAAAGGGAAAGGACTTCCAAACAAGTTTTGGGCAGAGGCTGTATGTACTGCAGTCCACATTCTCAATATTTCTCCCACAAAGGCGGTTCGTAATAAAACACCTTTTGAAGCATGGTATGGACGTAAACCAGTTGTAAGTGAGCTTAAGATTTTTGGTTGCATTGCATACTTTTTGATCCTCTCTCAAAATCGAGAGAAGTTTGATGAAAAAGGTGAAAAACTCATTTTTATTGGTTATAATGATGAGTCAAAAGGCTATCGTCTCTATAATCCAAGTACTAACAAATTGGTGCTTTCAAGAGATGTTGTTTTTGATGAAGGTGCAGCCTGGAAATGGGAGAGTGAAACTCCAATAAATGTTCCTGTAGACATTACACACTTGCAAAGTCCTGATCCAAGCAGCAATGATCCGAGCAGCAATAATCGAGAAGATGATTCTGAATCCGACTCGAAAGATCATTTAAGGAAGTACCGATCTCTAGAAGAGATTTATGCTTCATGCAATTTTGCACTCCTTGCTGGTGAACCTCAAAACTTTGAGGAAGCTGTTACAGAGGCTGAATGGAGGAAAGCAATGAACGATGAAATGCGAAGCATTGAAAAAAATGCGACATGGAAGTTAATGGATCTTCCCAAAGGGAAGGATGCCATCGCCTTGAAATGGGTCTTCAAAATCAAGCAAAATGAAGATGGAAGTGTGCAAAAATATAAGGCACAGTTGGTCGCGAAGAGGTATTCTCAACAGCCCGGAGTCGACTTTACCGAAACTTTTTTTCCGGTGGCACGAATGGAAACAATCAGAACAGTCCTTGCTGTTGCTGCTTAAATGGAGCTCGAAGTATGACAACTTGACTTTAAATCAGCATTCCTAAATGGAGAACTCGAAGATGAGGTTTACGTCAAACAACCTCAAGGTTACGAAGTAAAAGGAGAAGAAGGAAAGGTCTACAAGTTGCATAAAGCTCTTTATGGCTTAAAACAAGCCCCAAGAGCCTGGAATAGCAAGATTGATGCATATTTTTTTAGCAATGGATTTTTGAAAAGTCCATTAGAACCATCTCTTTATGTGAAAAAAACTAAAAGAGATTTTTTGATGGCTTGTCTTTACGTTGATGATTTGATATATGCAGGAACAAATGATGCAATGGTAAAATTGTTCAAAGTAGCAATGATGAAAGAATACGAGATGACTGATCTCGGTTTGATGAAGTATTTTCTTGGAATTCAGGTGAAGCAAAAGAAAGGAGAGGTTTTTATCTCTCAAACAAAATATATTTCAGACTTGTTGAAGAAGTTTCACATGGAGAATTGCAAATTGGTAGAAACTCCCATTGCTCTGAATGAAAAATTGAAGCAAGAAGATGGAGCAGGAAAATCAGATCCTAGTCTCTATAGAAGCCTTGTTGGTTCCTTGATTTATTTAACTAACACAAGGCCTGATATTTTGTACTCTGTGAGTTTAATTTCGAGGTTCATGAGCAGTCCAAGCAAAATCCATTTTTCCGCTGCAAAAAGAGTTCTTCGTTACCTTCAAGGAACGAAGGATTTCGGGATCAAATATGAGAAAGAAGAAAGCAACAAGTTAGTCGAGAAATTTCATCAGTTCAAAAGTGTTATGAAAATTACAAATTAAGAGGGGGTGTTAAAGGTTAATTTGTAATAAAGGAGTCTCTTGAGTTCATAGAGTCTCTCCAGCTATCTCTAGTTATTTATGAGATTCATTATGTATTGCACCTTTTGGTGTTTCTCTTATTGAATCCATCACCTATAAATAACTTAGCATGTAGATGGATCAATAACAAGTAATATCAATAATAACAACCCAAAGGCAAGAGCCGTAGCTTTGCAAATCTATTCCTCAATCTCTCTTTTTTATAATTTTATCCCCAACAGGAAGCGTGACTCCACGCTCCCCTCACTCGATTCATACAAAACCCTAAAAGAGAAGAACTCGAAACATTGCTGTCCACCGGCATGAGTTCCTCCCACGACGACAACCTTCTTTTGTTAGTGAAAAAAACCTTCTTCGACTGCAGATGAGTTTCCATCGGCGTCTACATGTCGCATAAGGTAGCGGACGCCGCCTCTTTCGTCACCTTCATGCATGCATGGGCGGCCACATGCCGCCGTGAGGAACCTTCTAGAATCATCCATCCCACGTTCCTTCCGGCCACCAACATCTTCCAAGGATCATTCCACGTGTCAAAAGCGAAATGCGTTTCCATGAAAAAGTTTGTTAATTTCGATGCTGGAAAGCTATAAAAGCTGAGAAAATTACATCCAGAAACATCTAGTTACGACGTGAAGCAACCAACCAAAGTGGAAGCTGTTTCTGCTTTCCTATGGAGGAATTTCATCGAGGCTACTAAAGCGAGTTCACCTCCTCCGGCCGAAGAAAAGTCGATATATATTGCAGCACATATGGTGAATTTGAGGACAAGAACAGTACCTCCATTGCCGGATCACACATTCGGGAACTGCATCGCACCTGCAATTGCATGTATCTCGTCGGAGGAAGAAGAAGAAGACGACGACGATGGTGCAAAAACAGGCGTGCTGGTATCCAAATTTAGGACCGCCATAAGAGCAGTAGATAATGACTACGTAAATAATGTTGTCAAGGATGAGAAGGCATACTTGGAAGTACTAGATCAAACCAAAGATTTGTTTAATAATTCGAAATTAATGTGCCCGTTTTCGAGCTGGAGGTTTCCGGTGTATGACGTGGATTTCGGTTGGGGAAAGCCGGTTTGGGTTTGCACTACGAGCATTGAAAACCCTAATTTAGCGGTTATGATGGATACTCCCTCTAAGGATGGTATCGAAGCATGGGTTAACTTTCCTGATGATGATTCCTTCCAAATGTGCCAAGTCAATTACAATAGACTCCTTGATTGATTAGTTTACTTAATTGTTGGTCCCACAACCTGTATGGGTACGTGATACACCCGTTTAAAACTTTTCAGATTAAAAAATTTAAGTGGACTTCTCAAATCTGAAAGGAGATAACTTTAGTAAAGAGAGATAACTTTAGTAAAGAGTGATAACTTTAGATAACAATCCTTCAATCTACACTTAGTGTTTGACTGATGGACTAATATCATAAGTATAGCAATACGAAAGTGGTAATTTGAAAACTTACTCATTTATCAGAAAAACTTAATGTTACTTTTCAAGTTTGCACTTAATCAGTATTCAGTGTATGTGATAAAACGTTAGAGATAATTACTGAAAATAACTAGAGAAGACACAAGAATTGGTTTGCGTGGTTCGGAGATGAAAAACTCCCACGTCCACGTGTCTCGATGTGAGTCGAGGGTTTCCAACAAAGTGGAGAGGTGTCTTACAACGATCAACCTTGAAGGTTAGATAAACAATGTTGTCTGATCACTTCTAGCTATGAATTAAATCTAACCTAGATATATTCTTCGGTTACAGTGAATATCGCTACTAAAGAACACACTATGGAATAACATTGAGCTTGAGTGTTCTAAAACTGAAAACTTGGATGAAGAAGAAAGCTTGAGAGTGATAGAGAGTTTGAGCGTATGAAAGCTTGATAACCGGTGTTTGAAGCGTTTGAAGCATTGATGTATTTATAAGACACTCTCAAGAATATATCTGTTGTGAGAGAAAGCTTCGTCCGTAGCGTTTGAAATTCTTCCTATTGGAGTCGTCGTCCTTTTTACCATTTTTGGTGTCTGCAACAAGATCTTGCTTCACCTACTGAGATCTTTTCCAGAAGTGGTAATGCCTATAGAGATAACATGTTACTCAGTGACGAGCTTGACTTCAGTGGATACTTCAGTGCAGAGCTTCGGTCATCATTATCTTCATGCTTCAAATAACTTCAATTTCAAAACTTCAGGATACAACTTCAGTGGCATTGTCCTTCAATATTGGCTAGTAAACTGAGTTATAGACAACTTCAGTACTGGTCTTGAAACTTTACCTTGAGCCCTTCAGGTTGCGTGTACCTGTAAAATGAATTCCTTAACAAGTGGGTTCTAAAACAAGACTAAAAACTAGATTCAGTTTTGGACTTAATATATCTTTAAGATAAGGTTTTGAAATTTAAATAAATTCGTTTGATAACAAACATGCATGAATATATATATATATATATATATATATATATATATATATATATCTCAATTTTATGATATTGAAATCTGACAATAGTTGCATTATTGTGAACCAGAGGATGCATTCCATGTCCTTCAAACTTTTTCTTCAGTTGCATTAGTTTATTGTAGCTTAATTAATTTTGAAGGATAAAATTGTGACATTTGCTTAAATGTCATCAATGCGAGATGATAAATATTTAAACTTTAACGCAACTTTATTTAGTTTTACTACTAAACAATTAAATTTTAAAGAATATTGCGTAAGGTGAATTAAATGGGATTCATTATTCTATTTTTGTACATTAATTTACCATACTTGATGTCTCATTATCAAATATTAATATATTTATTTATTTTTAATTTTAATTTTATATGTTTTAATTTAACTGTACGTCAACGAAGGATCGACGACATTGACTTAAAAAATTAATTTTAAATTATAAAATTTAAATACAACGACGGATCTATAACAGATCAGTTTGTCGTTGAATTAAAAAATTAATTTTAAATTATAAAATTTAAATACAACGACGGATATAGGTGTCCGTCGTTGATCAACGACATAGAATATATTGTAAACACCAATAAAATATTTATTGTTGATCCGTCGTTGATTAATGATGAATGTTGATTCCGTCGTTAATTCCATATTTTTTTATAGTGTGATATTATCGTATCATCAAATCTAAATAGGGTATATAATTAATTTTAATATTTGTTTTAACTTTTGATTAATTTTTAGGCTTGATATATTCAAAAAAGTATACAATTATTAAAAGTTTGAACATTTTTGATCGGCTATATTATAGCAATATTTTTTATTTTTAATAACTATTAATTAAAATAATAAATTTACTTGTGGAATATGTACAGGACATATAATTATAACACTAACTCCCGTCTAATAATAAATTCGAATTTGATACATTTGACTTCAAGTATTAACTATATATTCATATATGCTAACGAATGAGATTCAATATCTCACTTTTGTATTCACACTCCATATTTTATAAATAAATTTATTATTTAATTATTATTTATTAAAATAAATTTTTATGATATAATGAATGATGATTAATATTTATTTGATAACTTTAAAATTTTAAAAATTATATACTTTATTTTTGAATTTATCAACAAATCATTTAAAAATGATAAAATGTGAAAGAATTATTATATACCATGTCTGTGTGGTTCGCACACCGTTCGTGCTGGCAAAGATATACATAAATAGTCAATAACATCTAATTTATTTCATACACTCAAAGCTATAATTAAAAAGAAATAAAAGTGTAATATAACTTTCAAACCACAAGCTAAACATTAATGTTTATCACTATTTAAGAGATCTAGTTTTACTTAATTGGCTAGCTTCTAGATTCGCATATACTCTTTACATGAATTTATATAATTTTTCTTGCATATTTGTAATTTGATTGGAATCTAAGAAATTCATTAACTAATATAGCCCATCATCGGCCGTCAAAAAAAATAAATGTATTTATTTTATTAAATCTAAACATATACTCATAATAGTTATATTATCACCCTTAGGTGATATATCTAGAATGGTAAAACATTTTAGAAAGCTTAATCAACCCTACATAGTTAATTCATTGAAACGGTTCAACATTAATTAGATACAATTCGAAGGAATTTAGCTAGTTTAAAATTAGATGAAACGCAGCATAATAATAATAGTGTAAGATATAAATTATATAATTCTAAATCTTGAATTCTAGTCATGTCATATGTCATAATCTTATTAATGCATGTAATATGAAATGTCACACCATTAGACAATAGGTGATGTCAGTCGTTTTTGTGTATACATGTCTCATAACTAAATTAATTTTTTTTAATTTTAATATTGTATGTTTTAGTTTAATGATACTTAATACTAGAGTTTTCATAACATCTAAATAGAATATATAATTATTTTTAATATTTAATATTATCATTTTTAATTGATTTTGAGGTTCATAAATTTAAAATTAAGATATATAATTTAAAAAAAAAATGTTTTTTAAAATAATTTTTAATTATGATTTATTATATTATAATCCATCCGTCTACCAAAATAGTTTACATTTATAGCAAGTGGAACTCACCACTCACTACACACAACTCAATTTAAAATAATATTTCAAATGTGACCTAAACTTCGATCCACTAAGTACACATTATTACTAAAGTCAAAATAACTTATTAAAATTCAGGTTATATTTTTTATTTTTAAAAATATTAATTAAAATAATATATTTTATGGTCAGACTGAGACATGTAGCGGCAGTGTTATAAATACACATAATTAATTATCAATTTACCAGCCACCCTATCCTATATATCAAATCACTATACTAATTAATTGTGACCTAATATGATTTATAGGCATGAAATAGTAAAAATGCAGGAATTTATGTTGTAATCTCCTACTACTGAAGTAGCTATATATTATATATATCAAATTTGATCTATGAGTACATGATATATATATCTGATATAAGAGACAGGATCGATCTCTATAAATAAAACACAATAAATTAATCGAATCGAACTCCAAAGCAAGTGTAGAAGGTGAAAATGGAGATGATGATAATGGCAAAGCAAAGTGTGAGGCCATCATCTCCAACTCCACCTGCATTCAAGACCCATAAACTGTCATCTATAGACCAAGTTATGCCATCAATTTATATCCCCCTTATTTTCTTCTACGAAAACGACGAATCCGTAGAGCACGACCAAATCTCGCGACGTCTGAAACAATCTCTGTCGGAGATCTTGACCATCTTCTACCCCTTGGCTGGTTCAATCAAACAAAATTCATTCGTCACTTGTGATGACACAGGGGCCCAAATGGTGGAAGCTCGAGTTCAAGCTCGCCTCGATCAATTCATACAAAACCCTAAAATGGAGGAGCTCGAAAAACTACTCCCCGTCAACACTGCATCTCACAACGACGACCTAATTCTGTTAGTGAAGGTAACTTATTTCGACTGCGGAGGGATTTCAGTGGGCATGTGTTTTTCGCACAAAATCGCGGATGCAGCATCTGTCGCAACGTTCATGAACGCATGGGGGGCCACTTGCCGCCATGCCGAAGCTTCTAGAATCTTCCATCCCACGTTCGATCTGGCATCGCATTTTCCGCTGGGGGACGCGCCTCCGGCCAACCGATTCATCACGGAGGAGAAAATAACGACGGAGAGGTTCGTTTTCGACGGTGATAAAATAGAAAAGCTGAGGAAAGCAAGTGCAACGCCTAGTAATGGGTATCCGAGTAGAGTGGAAGCTGTTTCTGCATTTTTATGGAGAAATTTCAACGAGGCTGCTAGAGCAAAGTTGGCAGCATGTCACACGGTCAACATGAGGCGAAGAGCAGTCCCACCATTACCGGAAGAAGCCTTCGGGAACTGCACTACTCCTGCTATCGCGCAAGGCTCTTCGTCGGAGGAGGAAGATGATGAAGACGAATTAGGTGTGCTTGTGTCGAAGTTGAGGGTAGCCATAAGAGCTATAGACGACGATTACATGAGGAAAGTGGTGAAGGATAAGGAGAGCTACTTTGAAGCAGTAAATGAAGCGGGAGAGTTTCTTAAGGCGGGGTACTGCACGTTTTCGAGCTGGTTGAGGTTTCCGGTGTACGAGGTGGACTTCGGTTGGGGGAAGCCGGTTTGGGTTGGCACTGCCACGATGCCGCAGCCTAATCTAGTGGTTTTGATGGACACTCCATCTGGGGATGGTATCGAAGCATGGGTTAACATTCCTCACCACCCCTTCTTGCAATTGCTCCTAACCAACTTCAATCAAATTTGAAATTCATGCATCTTTTATTTACATGTTTAAGCCTCCACTGAAACAATAATGTAATTTCCTTACACTAATAATACATATGCTCTACTATTTTCAGAGGGAGTGTTAGTTTATGAATAATAAGTAATAATACATGACTTTAGATATTCATGTACCTAGTTAATGAATAATGTATTTGGACTAGTTTGTATTAAATATTTGGATCCCTAGAATTCTCCATAGACTATTATAAATAGTCTTGTAACGTGGAGATGGAATAACAAGTCATTTTTCAATATAAAGTTTATATACATTGGTGATTTTCTCTTCTCTTCGTACAACATTTCCTTTTATTTTTAGCACTTCATCTTCCAACAATGTGGCATAAGAGTCAATGGCATCAAAATCCTTTTCTTTCCAATATCCTCAACTCACCAAACTCAACTATGAAAATTGGTCGCTTAGAATGAAGGCAATACTCGGATCCCAAGGATTGTGGGACATTGTTGACGTTTTGAAGAGCCTCAAGATGTGACAGCTCTTCCTCAAAACCAAAAGGATAATCTCGAGAAGGAAAGAAAGCGAGATCAACTTGCCCTTTCGATCATTCATCAAGGATTAGACGAAGACACGTTTGAGTAAATAGCCAACGAGATGACGTCGAAAAGAGCGTGGGAGACGCTTCGCAACTCCGTTGTAGGAGTCAACAAGGTGAAGAAGGTTCGGCTTCAAACTCTTAGGGGTGAGTTTGAATCGATCTCGATGAAGGAGAACGACACAAGAATCTTGGCTATTGCGAATCAAATGAAGAGGCTCAGAGAATCGTTGCCAGACACTCACGTAGTGGAGAAAATACTACGCTCCCTATCTTCAAAATTCACCACATCAATCATGTGGTGGTTGCAATTTTGGAGTCAAAAGATCTAGAGACAATGACTGTTGATGAACTCAATGGATCATTGCATGCACATGAAGAAATGATGAATCGTGGCAAGCAAGAGAAAGACAAATCTGAAAATCTCGTGCAAGAAAAAACATCATCGAGAGGAGGTGCTTCAAATAGAGGTCGCGGCCGCAATCGCTGTCAAGACCAAGGACGAGGTCGTGGTCAAGGAAGAGATCAAAGCCAGGGGCGTGACCATAACCAATGGAGAGAAGAACAATCGTTTAGAAATCAAAACGGTAGGAGGGTCCGTGGAAGAGGAAAAGGCAACAACTCAAATTTCAATGGTAAATGATAAGTCACGACATATTGAATGCTATTCATGTCACAAGTACGGGCACTATGCTTCCGAGTGCTACTCTAATGTGGAAGATGAAGAGGCGAATTTAGTGCAGGACAAAGATGATGATATTGAACAATCCTTTCTTCTAGCACTGAAAGAGGATTTAGTGGAGAAAGAAAATAAATGGTATCTCGACAATGGAGCAAGTAATCACATGATGGGTGATAGAAGTAAATTTTTGAAGCTTGATACGAGCAAGAAAGGCCTTGTAAGCTTTGGTGATTATACAAAGTTCTCCATCGAAGGCAAATGTACAATTCTTCTTGAGACAAAAAATGGTGGTCACAAAATTTTGCGTGATGTATATTATGTTACAAAATTGACAAGCAACATCTTGAGTATTGGTTAACTTTTGGAAAGACATTATAAGATCTACATGGAAGAGTGTATGTATTGGATTCGTGATCAAGATGACGACCTTGTTGCAAAGGTCACAATGACAAAGAACCGAATGTTCTTATTGGATTTAAAAGTTTGTTCTCACATGTGCTTGAAGACTTGCATCGATGATCCATCATGGATGGGGCACATGAGATACGACCACTTGAATTTTGGTGGGCTAAAAGCTTTGGAAAATCACAAGATGGTGACAAGAGTTTCAAAAATTGATCACCCTAATCAATTATGTGAAGCATGCTTACTCGGTAAACATCCAAAAAAGAGTTTTCCAAAGCAATCCACTTCACAAGCAACAAAGCCGCTCCAACTTGTTCACGCCGATATTTGTGGGCCGATCAATCCTCAATCATTCGGTAAAAATGTCTATTTTGTGCTCTTTATTGATGATTTTAGTAGAAAGTTTGGGTTGTTTTTTTTGAAACTAAAGTCTGAAGCCTTTGATACATTCAAGAAATTTAAAATTCTTACTGAAAAGCAAAGTGGATAAGAAATTCAAGCATTGTGAACTGATAGGGGTGGTGAATTCATTTCGAATGAATTTAATAGATTTGGTGAGATGCATGAGATTCGTCGTCTTTTGATAGCTCCAAGATCACCCCAGCAAAACGGAGTCGCCGAGAGGAAAAATAGAATGATTCTTAACATGGTGAGAAGCATGTTGAAAGCCAAAGAAATGCCCAAGGAGTTTTGGGCATAAACTGTGGCTTGTGCGGTGTATTTATCAAACCGAAGCCCAACCAAGAGTTTGAAAAATGTGACGCCACAAGAAGCATGGAGCAGGAAGAAACCAAATGTGTCACATCTTCGAGTGTTTGGATCACTTGCTTATGCTCACGTTAATAAGCAAGAAAGATCTAAGCTCGACGATCGAAGTAAAAAGCTCGTTTTCATCGGCTATGATGAAAACACCAAAGGGTACAAGTTGTACAATCCACAAGATGAAAAACTTGTGGTAAGTACAGTTGTGGAATTTAATGAAAGTGTGTCATGTGATTGGAATTCGAAGGAAGAAAATAGATCTTATGATTTTCTTTCTTACTTTGATGACGAAGAAGAAGGGCCGGAGGAACCCACTTCTCCAATTTCTCCACATTCTCCTGCATCTCCTGATACACCTGGTCCATCTTCACTCGAAAAGGCTCCAAAATATCGAAGTTTAAATGATATCTACAATGAGACTTATGATATTGGAGAGTATAATTTGTTTTGTTTATTTGCAGATGTAGAACCTTCAAGCTTTGATGAAACAAATGAGGATGAAAGATCGAGGCAGGCCATGGACGAGGAGATTCATGCCATTGTGAAAAATGATACTTGGGAGTTGACATCTCGCCCCAAAGATCAAAATACCATTGGAGTTAAATGGGTGTTCAAAATAAAGAAAAATTCTAACGGAGAGGTAGAAAGGTATAAAGCACGACTTGTTGCTAAAGGCTACAAGCGACAAGAAGGAGTTGATTATGATGAGGTGTTTGCCCCGGTAGCACGCTTGGAGACAATATGTGTCTTGTGTTCACTAGCTGCTCAAAATCATTGGGAAGTTCATCAATTAGATGTCAAGTCCGCTTTTCTCAACGACTATCTTTTCAAAGATGTCTATATTGATCAACCCGCTGGCTATGAAACCAAAGGTCATGAAGAGAAAGTCTTGAAGTTGAAGAAAGCTTTGTACAGGCTTAAGCAAGTGCCAAGAGCATGGAACGATAGACTTGACAAGTATCTACAAGAAAATGAGTTCTTAAGATATGCCCATGAATATGCACTCTACATGAAGAAAGAAGGTGATGATCTGTTATATGTTTGTGTTTATGTGGATGATCTCATTTTCACAGGAAATCATCCAAAGATGTTCAAGGACTTCAAGTTGGCTATGGCTCACGAGTTCGAGATGAGTGACATGAGACTTATGTCTTATTACTTGGGTATTCAAGTGAAACAAATGAAAGAGGGCATTTTTATCTCTCAAGAGAGATATGCAAGAGAAGTCTCGAAGAAGTTTAACATGTTAAATTGCAAGCCGGTGAACACTCCTATGCAATTCGGAACACAGTTGAGGAAAGAAGAAGACAAGATTGATCCAATTGCATTTCGAAGTCTTATTGGAAGCTTGAGATATTTAACTTGTACTAGGCCTGATATTTTATATGTAGTTAGAGTTGTAAGTCACTTTATGGAGAATCCAGCCTCGTCACACATGTTAGCTGAGAATCCAGCACTCTTGATTATGGTGTTTTCTACTCTTCCTCTAGCAACTATGTGTTAATAGGCTACTGCGATAGTGACTGTGCGGGTGATCTTGATGATCGGAAAAGCATATCTGGTTTTCTATTCTGCATGGGAGATCACGCTATAGCATGAAGTTCAAAAAAATAAGCCGTCATGACACTCTCGAGTTGTGAGTCGGAATATGCTGCAACTTCTTGTGTTTGTCATGCTATTTGGTTGAGAAGATTGTTGAAAGAGCTTCATTTGGAGAAAGAAGGTGCAACAAAAGTCATGATTGACAACAAATCAGCTCAAAGTTTGGCAAAGAATCCTGCCTTTCATGAAATGAGCAAACATATCGATAAAAGATATCACTTCATTCGAGAATGTGTCACAAAGAAGCAAATTGAGCTGGAGTATGTGAAGTCTATGGATCAAGTTGCTGATATTATTACAAAGCCACTCAAGTTTGATGATTTTCACACTACAAAAAAACATGAAACTGGCGAAGGAATGGACGACGGATCGCCGCGAAATTCTTGACAATGGACTGACGACTGTTTTTTTGGCGCGCAATTTGGTGCCAAAGCTGACGACAGACCAGTCAGTCGTTAGCTAGTTCCGTCGTCAGTCCGTCGTTAACTTAATTAATTTTAATTCTGATTTATTTTATTACTGGACGACGGACTTTTTCATCGTTAACTCCGTCGTCCAGCCCTTTAAATCGGGTTTCAGTCCATTTCGTGAAAACATAACACTTATACTTCTTCTCCGATGATTCCTACCGTTCTCCGGCAATTCGAAGCTCCCACTGGCCAAAACAACCCTAGGTAAGTCTATTGGTTCGATTTCCCTTCCCCCTTCTCTCTATTTTAATTAATTTTAATTCTGATTTAATTAATTACTGGACGATGGACTTTTTCATCGTTAAGTCCGTCGTCCAGCCCTTTAAATCGGGTTTCAGTCCATTTCATGAAAACATAACACTTATACTTCTTCTCCGACGATTCCTACCGTTCTCCGGCGATTCGAAGCTCCCACCGGCCAAAGCAACCCTAGGTAAGACTATTGGTTCGATTTCCTTTCCCCCCTTCTCTCTATTTCTCTATTTCTCTAATTTGTGGCGTTTTTCTCGCCGGAGAGGACGGCCTCCGTGTCCCCACCGCCTCCCCGTCGGCCTCTCCTCCACCTCCGAGCATTGCTGTCCGGCCCCAGCTGCCTCCGCGTCCTCCCTCCGCCTCCTACCCTCCCTCCAGCGTCCTGCCCAACTGCCGCCGCCGTCCGCGCCCTCTGCCCGCGTTCAGTCCTCCCGACTGCTTACCGGAACCGCCTTTTGCCGTTCCGGTGCCGCCTCCTCCTCCGATGAAAGGTATGTAATTAATAATCTATAATTTAATATTTTTAATTTAATTATGTTATGTTAAATTGTTAATTAGATTAGTTAATTATACTAATTAGATTTGAATAATTTAGGTTAATTGTTTAATTATTAATTAGAATAATTTAGATTAGATGTAATTTAGTTAATTAATATGTAATTTAGTTAATTAGATGTAATGTAGGTTAATTAGATGTAATTTAGTTAATTAATATGTAATTTAGTTAATTAGATGTAATGTAGGTAATTAATTAGATGTAATTTAGTTAATTAAATTAACAATTGTTGAATTATTGTGGAATTAATAATTTATCTTTAGGTCAACTTGTTTAAAATTATTTATATTAAATTAGATTAATAATTGTTTAGGTCAAATTGTTTAGGATTATCTTGATTTAGATTAATAATTAATTGTTGCATATAATAATTGAACAATTTAGACTAATTTAGAATAATTTAGATTAATAATTGTTGCATTTAATAATCCAATACTTTGTTTATATTAAATTTATGTCTAATTTCTTAATTAGTTATAAATTTAATTAATTGTTTATGTTGTATTTAATTTAGTTTAAATTATTGTTTTAAATAATTTAATTTTGGTAATTTAGTATAATGATTTGCGTATATATATGATATTGGGATAGACGTAATTAATTTCTTAAGGATCTTCTCCCTTTGGGGATAAATTTTAATTACGTTTTAAGGATCTTCTTCCAATATGTATAATATTATACGAACTCGTTCTATTTCGATTATGTTGGGATGTTTTGACGAGATGCATGCGTGTTGTGACATTTTGATGATATATGACTTGGGATGGTTTGATTGTGTGGAGATGACTCGTTATATTGGATGCAATTAGGTAGAATAGTTTAAATAATAGCATATAAAAATCTTGATTCTACTTGCAACTCAGATGATCCAATGGTCGTGATCTCCAAATTAATGACCCAAATGACTCAAATGCTCGTTATCTCCAAATGCGTAGCATCAAACAATCTAAGCATCAACTTATAATTCATAACTACAAATCAATGACTTACAAAAATGTGTAATTTAATATCCCACTAATAGCATCGCCTTCTATTCAACTCCAAATAATTCAACTCATCTATTCAACTCTCATAAAGCACCATCCTTTAATTGTCACTCAATTATTTTACTTAGTATATGTCACACATGTGCAATCATCCTTTAAATTTCTAATTTAATAGACCATCACAAATTGGAAGCTGTCACAAATGTCACTTATTACATTTGGGAACTATTTAAGATAGTTCCCAATCTGACTGAATACAGTTGGAAGCTGACGCCTGAGGACGTGAGACAGAGATACTGGGAGGAGTTTATGGTTCGAAAAATTTCTAAAACTTTCAAATTCTTTCTAAATTATAACTTATAACTATATATTGAAGTTAACTACAATTTCTAACATACATTTTGGATGCTAGAAAAAATTTACTTCAACACCGTCTATCAATGCCAAGATTCGAGAGTTGTGGTACGATAAGTGCCGAGAGAGGTACAAGGATTATATCCGTGGGATCAAGAGGAGGATGAATGATCCCCCACCTAGAGGTGGGAAGTCTGGATGGTGGAGTGATGAGGTCTGGGCGGGTTGGCTCGCTTACTGGTCTAGGGATGATGTTGTTGCTAAATCCCAGGCAGTGAGGCTCAACCGGATGTCTGAGCCCCAGGGATCGGGGACTGGTCCTATCAAGCATAGGGGAGGGTCGAAGTTCATCATGCAACGAGCTGAGAAAAATTTAATTTCAAATCATAATTTCAAACATGTTTAATAGTTTAATTCATATACACATACATGTTTCAATAACACAATTCAATTGGTATGTCATGCACATGTTGTTGAGAGGGGAGTACAACCAATAGACTGTATGTTCGACTCCTTCCTCTATGAGCATCGGTACGAAGATGTCCCGTACACCGATGCTAAATCGGAGACGATAGCGGTAAGTCTTAATTTCAAAGTAATATATATATAGTTTATAATTACAACCTTTATAATATGTTATTGACAATTGTTCATTTCTTGTTTAAATGGAGACTAAGGTGTTTGCCTGTGCTGATGCGGAACGGGCCCAACTGCCTGAGGGGGACCACGATGCGGTGGACATCAATGAGCTATACTTGGAGGTTCTTGGCGCCTCAGACAAGAAGAAGAGGTTGATTGGTACGGGAGGTGCAGGGAAGGCGTTGAGAGCCTCCAGGTTCAGTGGCTCGTCGTCCGCCTCACGAGCCACTAGGACCGAGGTTGAGGACTTGCGGCACCGACTCAAGGAGCAGGAGCACGGGCGACAGGACTACGTTGCCGAGCAGCGGAGATTGGCTGACCAGATGGCGCTCGTGCAGTCTCACTACGCTTAGATGGTGCAGTGGATGCAGTCTCAGCAGCAGGGAGGCGCAGGTGGTCCCTCATTCCCCCAGTTTCCCCCTCTAGATTCTGATTCCTAGACTTTATTAGTGCGGTTGCTACATTCAAACTATTGTTTTAAATTTCTACATTTATAACATCTTTGGTTATATGACATTGCGACTTAATTTCAATCGATTTCGTAAATTTTAAATTATCGTTGAATGTTCTATTTTATTTGTATTGTTTGTTGTGACAGGTTATAGGTTACCGGTATTACAAAAACAATAAAAAAAATAATTTAAACCTAACGACGGACTGTGAATTCGTCGTTAGGTCAATGATCAAAAGCTGACGATGGATTTGCCATCCGTTGTTAGTTAACGACGGATGGGAAATCCGTCGTCAGCTCTCCGGCGCCGTCGACGGTCACCGGTGGAGACCTCACGACGGATTCACAGTCCCGTCGTGAGCTAACGACGGAAAAAAAATTCCGTCATCCGGTGGCCTAATGACGAAGGAAATACAGACGGAATATTCCGTCGTCAGTCCGTCGTTAAGCCTCGCGGACGACGGAATATTCCGTCGCCAGTATCCCTTTTTTTTGTTGTGTCATAGGTTGCGATTCATGCTTGGAGTACGGAAGAATCAAGTTTAGGAGGGAGTGAGGAGTGTTGAAAACTAAACTTGATTAATGAATAATAAGTACGTAATAATAAATGACTTTAAATATTCATGTACCTAGTTAATGAATCATGTATCTGGACTAGTTCGTATTAAATATTTTGATCTCTAGAATTCTCCATAGACTAGTATAAATAGTCTTGTAATGTGGAGATGGAAGAATAAGTCATTTTGCAATATAAAGTTTATATACATCAGTGACTTCCTCTTCTCTTCGTACAACATTTGCTTTTGTTTTTAGCACTTCATCTTCCAACATTTTCTATTAAGAGTGTTTTACATGATTTTAATTTGCTGTGTTTTTAGTATTTTTGTCGAGTTTAGTTGAGTCATTTTTTAGTTTCTTTTTCGTTGTTTTTGGTTCGTTTTTATGTCGTGGTCGTGGTTCCTATTGTGTTGATTGTTAGGTGCGAAAAATGAGCAAAATGATGAATAAATAAAGCCGTTGAAGCCGGACGGGTGCTTGCTAGGAGTAACGGGCGAGAACACTGTTTTGTCTTGCGCAACAATTTTATTTTGACTCGTTCTCTTTCGTTACAACTCTGATTCTGAATCCATTTGTGGCTACAGACTCCTATAAGAATGAGCTTCAATCCATGCTTTCAAAATTCATGTCTTATGCACCGGCCATCAGTCGTTGGGCCTGTGCTGCGGTTGAGTGCAGAGAATGCCACCAAGCGATCGTTGGATGCAACTTTAGATCAAGAATTTTGTTATTTAAACACCCGTGTTGGGCTTAGACTTCATATCTTTTCATACTTTTTCATCAGGAAATCCTAGAAACACTTTTACTTGCTTTTTTTATTGTATTTTCGCCCTCGGGACGACATATTGAGGGTGAAGATTAGTCACTCAATTCAGGATTATTGAAGGGATGAATAATTAATTCTCCACTAAGGTTTAGAATTTCTTTTAATTAAATGAAATTCCTGATCACCGTTTTGATTGTCTATTGATTTAACGTGTTCTTTATTCGAATTGAAACGTCTGATCACCGTTTTGATTGTCTATTGATTTAACGTGTTCTTTATTCGAATTGAAACGTCTGATCACCGTTTTGATTTCTTTAATATTGGTTTTAGATCGAGAGATGATTCCAATATAGACCTAGGGTTTAATCAACATCAATTCTAAATCGAAAACGTAAGAATTGCAATTCGTTTGTTAATTTGTAATTTTCTATTATGTGATTTAAACACGAAAGTAAAAATTGCGGCTTAATTACGAATACGTGAGTTAAATGATTAAGCAACTCTAGAGAATCATTTATTGGCTATGGATCTTTGTTCATAAATTGAGTATTTCCTAATTGGGTAATCTAATACGGAAGTTTTGATTATTATCTGATTATGAAAACGTAAGTTATACAATTAGACAACTTTTAAGAAATCCTTAATGAATGAACAAATGCATGATCAATAATTGAAGCATGATTTAATCAATTATAGATCTTCTAAATCTTACTCCCCTAAATCCTGAATCTCACCTTTTCTTATTTTTGTTTATTTTATTTATTTGTTTTATCTCCTGCATTGTTTTGATTAGAGTGTTTAAAATTTCTATTTCTTATTTTAATAGCACTAAGATTTAGAATCGCCAAACCTTTTCTTGAGATTCGACATGGACCAACCTAGCCTATCTACGATAGATCTCGTACTTTTGCAAGAACCTAGAGTGCACATTTTAGATTGAACAAAATGTTAATTTCTTTTTCATTGTTTTTGGGTCGTTTCTATGTCGTGGTTGTGGTTTCTATTGTGTTAATTGATAGGTGCGAAAAAGAAGCAAAATGACGACTTAAATAGACTCGATAAAGAATAAAACCGCAACAAAATCATGCCAAACAACCAATTTGAATGTGTCCAAAGGGTAATTTTAAATATAGCAGTCTCTTACTAAAAAATATAGTACTTCCTCTGTCCTGATTAAGATTAGGCGTTACTTTTGGGCACAATTTTTTAGGAAAGTTGTAAAGTAGTGATATGAATATTATATTATTTAAAATTATGTATGTAAAAAGGTTTATTAAAAAGGAAATTCTCAATTTAGTTGGGACGACTTAAAAAGTAATAGGCATCGTCTTAGTTGGGTTGGAGGGAGTATTATGCAGGGGTGTTCTTGATACAGTTAAAACCTTAAACCAAACCAAATCAAATCGTATTTATGAGGTTTGGTTCGATTTGCGGTTTAAAATATATGATTTGGTTTATTTTTTTATGAAACTATGATTTACGGTTTCGATTTGGTTTTAGAAAATTAAAAACCAAACCTAACTTTAAAGTGCAAAACCGTAATATAATTAGGATATATATTAATGTATATACTAATTTAAATATAATATAAATTATGCTTTTATATTGTATATCATCATGATAATATATTAATTGAATTAATAATTTTTTTGTATAAAATAAATTTTTTAAAATATTTATTTATTTTATTTGGTAAAAGGTAAATTATTAAATTGTAATAATTGATTATCTAATAAATCGATATTTAATTTTCTTAATCAACTTTTTATTTATATTTATTTACTTTTTACATGACAACCAAAAAATACTCAATAATATATATTACACGAAAATTAGTGAACACCCAATGTGATAATAAAATAATACTCTTTCTGTTCACGAATGTGGTTAACATTTTGACCTGACACGGATTTTAATGTATTATTTTAACTTTGTATATAAAAATATAGTAAGTCGAGTTTGAGACCCACTTGATATTAGTTTTAAATTAAAGTTGTGTGTATTGAGTGGAGTTTGGGTCCCACATGCTTTATTATTATTTTTATTGAATTATGTGTATTGAATGATGTGGACCCACTTACTATAAATGGTAAGTTTCAAGTGTTAACAACATTGATTGACAGACTAAAATAGCAAAACGTTAATGACATTGGTGTACGGAGGGAGTAGTAAACTGCAAACCGAACCGTATTAATTCAGTTTGATTTGGTCTCAAAAACATTTCAAACCGTATTTTATGATTTGATTTGGTTTTCGTATAAAACCACACCGGATCAAACGCGAATACCTCTACTACTATCTTTATGCCTTCAAACTTGAACCTGTGAATTTACTTATCACGCTACTGTTATAAAATTCTTCGACGATTCGGAGATAAGTCACTCAAATGTTTTCGAATTAATAACTGAACACAAATGCACAAATTTACAAATATATATGATGTTAGCTATTTATATTATATAAGTAAAAAAAATAATTTTTTTAGTATAATTTAAAATTTATGACTATAATATTATAACTATATTAATTAAATCAGGAACTATAAAAATAGATAAAATTACAGTTATATTGATTTAATTAAGGGATAATAGCATGTAAATACATAAACTATCCACGAATTCTGATATTGCACACGAACTTAAAAAGCTTCCCCACAATACATAAACTACATATTCTTCGTTTTTTTTAACGTGGAGCTTATTTTGGTCAAAATAGTGATGACATGGTTCCGAATGAATGACGTGGAAGTCCACCTAAGCCTAAACGACGCCGTTTTTCATTAAAAAAACGACTAGGTGGACTTCCACGTCATTAATTCGGGTCCATATCATCACTATTTTGACCAAAATAAGCCTGATGTTGAAAAAACGAAGAATAAATAATTTATGTATTGTGGGGAAGATTTTTAAAATTATGTGTAATACCATAATTCATAAATAATTTATGTATTTATAAACCATTATCCATTAAATTAATTGTGTGCATGGTTTCGCCATGTTTGGGATTAATTTGAGGATGAATCGATGATTTCTAAGGTTAAATTTGTCATTAGCGCAAAATTTTATTGGGCCGACCGGGTATCGTTTTGTTTGATTGATGTTATACTGTTATTGCATAGTTTATGTCGGTTTCTTTGTAATATATGTTTAATATGCTAAATATTGTATCATCATGTATAATTCAAGAAAAATTTATAAAAGTTGTCTTCACAAGCATTTGAGTTTATTAGTTATGAATTGCATTAATATTATCATAATTCCAGAGCTTATATATTCTGAAATAGTCAAATAAAAACGCAAGCATTAGCTATGAATTACATTTATATCACAAAACAAGAGTGTACGCACATCAGTGTGCATGAAGAACACAACAACCTCTATAAAAGTCAAAAGTGAATACATAAAGTTAATCAAACATCAAAACAGCACATTAACTATAATGTGATTAATACGTTGGCCCACTATTAAATAATGGGTCCGTGTCAAAATTACTATTTTCTCATACATTTTAATCATAAAAAAATGATGAGATTTAAATAATCTTGATACACTATAAAATTTTAATCTTATCATATTATATCATATTTTAGCTATCAAACATGACCTTAGTCAAAAATACAGAGAAAATGTAGATAATGGCAAATTATATTGTGAGGCACCATCATCTCCAATTACAAACTGAATTTTTTGTTTGTGGTTATTTTAATTGCTAGGGGATTAAAAAACAATACTTCTTCCGTCCATGAAAAATATTCAAACTTTGACCAACACGAGTTTTAATAATATGTTTTGATTTTGTGTAAGAGTGTATGTTGAGTGGAGTTTGGGACACGGTCATATATATTATTTTTAAGTGATTGTGTATATTGAGTGGAGTTTAAGTCTCACATGATTTATTATTTTTAATTGAGTTGTACGTATGAGTTAAGTGTGTCCAATTACTAAAAAAAGGAAAATTTGAAATGTAAAAATGTTTTGTGGACGGACGAAAATGACAAAATGTGAAGAACTGTCGTGGATGGAGTATTATTTATACGAAAATTCGAAAAAAATTGTATCTAATTTTCTTCTTTTTATTATATATTTTTGTTCATATGTTCTCAATATTGTTTAATGAATTAATTGACATCGGATTGAATTTAATAGAAACTAACCTAATTACTAATTTACTATATATTGTACAAGAGTGATTGTAGTGTTGTAATGGTCGTAATCTTATATTGGTAGTGAAACACTACTGATGCAAGACATAAACTTTACTAGTTTAGTCTTGTCATTGTGTATTGAACAAAATTACTTTTATAAAAATACGAGATTACAAAACTGTGATTATCAGACTACGATACAAGATTAATTCATTGTTGTAATCGTCTTGGGCAAATAGTTTTCAATATACAAGACTGAATGAAAATTTTCAAATAGCTACTAATTTGAGTTTTTCTTTTCAAATGGTTAGTTTTTAAATTTTAAGTTTAAAAGTGGATAATTTAGGGGTTGTCTCAAAAAATGATGTCTAAATGAAATATTTAATCATTTGTAAACTATATAGAAGCCCTATATATGGTTTGGATGATGTATGAAATAATAAGATTGATAAGATAGTTACCATTAAATATCTTTTGATCTCTTATACCACTCCGTCCTCTCCAAACAAAAGCATTAAATTTTTTTTACTTAAGTTTAAAGTATTATAGTAATATAAAAGAAAAAAAATTACATTAATTATATTGCATAGGATACGCCTCTTTTTAGAGAGGACGGAGTGGTATATATAGTCCATAATTTTACTCCTTTTTGTCACTTAATCAATCAAATTAGATATGATGTAATTTTCTAATTATCTTTTAATAATTAATCAATTACAATCAAACAACTTCATACTATAAAATTCTTATATTTTAATACTTAATCAATCACAACCAAACAACTCTGATAGAATAATTTTTTTATCTTTTAATAATTAATCAATCACAACCAAACAAGTCGATACGATAAAATTCTTATCTTTTAATAATTAATCAATCACAACCAAACAACTGGATAGGATAAAATCAGGTACTAAGATTAGACTTGTAATTTTGATCAAAGTATGTACGTCAACAGTACATGATAACTATAAATATAACACACGCAAAAACGGAATCATCCTCATAACTCATCAAATTAAATTAGTTAAGGAATTAGGCACAAGAAAATGGAGATGATAATAAAAAAGAATATTATTGTGAACCCATCATCTCCCACTCCTCACACCCTCAAAACCCACAAACTATCATCTCTTGATCAAATCATGCCTTCCTTATATATTCCCCTCATTTTCTTCTATGAAACTATTAATGACGAATCCCAACAAGATGAAGAAATCTGGCTACGTCTGAAACAATCCTTGTCTGACATCCTAAGCATCTTCTATCCCTTAGCAGGATCAATCAAGAATAACTCATTCGTTGATTGCGACGACACCGGCGTGGAGATGGTGGAAGCGCGACTCCACGCTCCCCTCACTCGATTCATACAAAACCCTAAAAGAGAAGAACTCGAAACATTGCTCCCCACCGGCATGAGTTCCTCCCACGACGACAACCTTCTCTTGTTAGTGAAAACAACCTTCTTCGACTGCGGAGGACTTTCTATCGGCGTCTACATGTCGCATAAGGTAGCGGACGCCGCCTCTTTCGCCACCTTCATGCATGCATGGGCGGCCACATGCCGCCGTGAGGAACCTTCTAGAATCATCCAACCCACCTTCGATCTAGCCCTCCATTTCCCTCCGGCCACCAACATCTTCCAAGGATCATTCCACGTGCCAAAAGAGAAATGCGTTTCCATGAAAAGTTTTGTTAATTTCGATGCTGGAAAGCTAGAGAAGCTGAGAAAATTACATCCAGAAACATCTAGTTACGACGTGAAGCAACCAACCAAAGTGGAAGCTGTTTCCGCTTTCCTATGGCGGAATTTCATCGACGCTACTAAAGCAAGGTCGCCTCCTCCGGCCGGAGAAAAGTCGATATATATTGCAACACATATAGTGAATTTGAGGCCAAGAACAGTACCTCCACTGCCGGATCACACCTTCGGGAACTGCATCGCACCTGCAATTGCATGTATCTCATCGGAGGAAGAAGAAGAAGTCGACGATTGTGCAAAAATAGGTGTGCTGGTATCCAAAATGAGGACCGCCATAAGAGCAGTAGATAATGAGTACATAAGCAATGTTGTGAAGGATGATCAGAAATACTTGCAAGCGCTAGATCAAACTAGAGATTTCCTTCATGGTTCGAAATTATGCCAGTTCTCGAGCTGGAGGTTTCCAGTGTACGACGTGGATTTCGGGTGGGGAAAGCCGGTTTGGGTTTGCACTACTGGCATCCCAAACCCTAATTTAACGGTTATGATGGACACTCCATATAGGGATGGTATCGAAGCGTTGGTTAACTTTCCTGACGATGATTCATTCCAAATGTTCCAACTCAATTACAATAAACTCCTTCATCAGTACCTACTTTAATTATGTGTCGTTACATGTATGTGTACTAAGTTGGCCAAATAATTATTATTCGTTTGATATATAATAAACACGCAATTAATTGTAAACCAAATCATGCATTCCATGAAAATCGTACAGTACTCCTTCCATCAAACCTTTTTTTCAGTTGCATTAGTTTATTGTAGAGTTATTAATTTTGAAGATTAGATTAGTGGTGTTACAGTTCGATATACTTTATATATTAAAATTGTCACATATTATATTTTATCTTTATCTTTGATTGGAAAATTTTCATACTATTATTTTACCATAATTTTCTGTATACTTACTTTTAGTAATATATCTATATATCGATATGTTGCCTTCTTTTCGGTATATTTTACTTTACTTTAGTATATATACCTTTAAAAACTTATTATGACATATTGAATGACACCTTAAATAATATCTAATGTACGTATAAACATACTATTATTTTTCTATAATAACATAACTTCCTAGATGTACTACTAATCTTAGATAATTCATTACTAAAATATTATTTTATTATTTAAATAACTAGATTTAGATATATGATACCTACAAATAATACCTACAAATTATTAACACTATTTTAATTCTATATATCAATTTGAGCATGAATAATACCACTCATACCCGGAAGTATAAATGAAATCTCAATAGGAATCGTACCATCTATACCCGATTTATGAATGGATGAGATACCATACATACATCGGATATGAATGATATGATACTCAAGTGACAATTATACCTACAAATTATTAACACTATTTTAATTCTATTTATCAATTTGTCTATTATATATCTTCTGTGGCTATTTTACTATATCAACACTCAGAGCTAGTATTGCTAATTTGGTCTTATATGATATATATATATATATAGTATGATATATTATAATAAATTATATATTTTCATTAATTATATATTGTAACTTATAATTATATTAAATATCAACCATATATAAGCAGTCATATTCTCATAAATAAAATTTATATTATTATGTCTTGTTTGGTAGGCAAGATATGCTATGATAAGATTAAATTATCTTATAAAATTATGTGTTTGGTATGAAATATGACTAATATATCAGTCTGTTATTAAACAATGGTCCCGTATCAAAATCACTATTTTTCCCTACATTTTAATTATAAGGGAATGACGAGATTAAAATAATTTTGATACAATATACAATTTTAATCTTATCATGTTAGATTATATATTGACTACTAAACATGACTTTAAAGCATTCTCTTGAATTATAAATATTTTTTACTTAGTCATATTTAATCATATAAAACACTTAAAATTTTAAAGAATTTTATTGGATTATATTTTTTTTTATCTAATTGTAAGTATTTATGTAGATTCAATTATTAAATGTTGGATATTCTAGAATTTTTTATATAATTAAAACAATATATAACTAATTTGTATTTTGTACGTATATTAATACAGAAATATAATTATTTAGATTGATATGCTAGCTTTATAAAATAATTTAGTAGATTATGTAATTATATCATAATTATTTATTTATGTAATAAAAATATATAGTATAATTTATAATTATTATTTTAACTAAGAATTATAAGTTCTTGTTTAATTTTTTCAATTATTAATAAATTTGAATTTTTGTAATTTATCACTAATATTTTATTAATAATAATTCATAATTTATGAATAAAAAATTATGTTATAATTCAAATTAAATATATGTATACATATAATATTATATATATCAATATATACCAAACCACTCATATATACAATTTTATAGTATATCTCGTGATACGATATATGATGGTATATATCATTATTTGGAAAAACTATTCATCTACTCTATCGAAAAGTTCGATAAGATATCGTATATATCTTACAAAAAAATATTTCGATATACATTATATTCGTATTTCACAATATTTTTTGATGAGGGGAGTACAATATACCATCTTTTTGGTAAATTTTCACGCTCCACATTATTTAATGACTTTTGCTTAATTGTCGTCATAAATGTGGTCGATGATAAATGAAACTTTAATTATATTTATTAAAGTTGTCATAAATGAGCTAGCTAGCTAGCTTTAATTCAAGCAACGTGATAGTATAAATAAATTTACAAATTGAAGCGTAGATCAAGTTTAGAGTCAGCCCCTCATTAGTCATTAATTCTTTCGGACAATGGCGATACAAGGGATCGGAGGAACCCCATTGACAATGATGTTGATGGTTCGATGATTTATAAGGTTCGATGATTTATTAGATCAAAATTTACCATTATGTTTCAATAATAATGTATCGTTTTTAAAAAAGAAAATATTTATCCTTAAAAAGTTAGTAAACTTTAATAGGATCTACTACTTTACACATAAAAAGTTATTTTCTTAATATTCGTATCCAAAAGTACAAGACGAAGAGAGTATTGTTTTATAGTTTATGTCGGTTTCTTAGTAACGTATGTTTGATATGATATTGTATAATTTACAATTGAAGAAAATTAATAAATGGATATCAGTGCAGATACTATATATACTGTAAGTCTGTAACTACAATGTGAAATATATGTGAGTGAAAGTCATTGGTCGTCAATTGTAATGCCACAAGTATAAGTCGCAAATCACAACGAAAATAGTTGCTTCCTATTTTATTAGACACAACCATGTCCATCTAGTTGATAAACATTGCAATACCAAACATCTTAATAAAAAAAGCTAGAAAATTACAAAGAGCTAGGTTGCATAGTAATCTGCAGCTTGCCAAAATACAAAATTAATAAAAACCAACATGCATGCTTGCATACATCATGTTCATTTTGTTAGAGTACCCTAGCTAGGTATATAGCATTTTTTATTAATTAACTATTTCGAGTTTACTAAGATTAGCTTGGAGCAAATGCAAGAAATGATGGTGAAGATGATGAACGTTAACCCATGCTTGGACACCCCCATCTGGAGCATCCATTAAAATCACCAGATTAGGCAACGGTATCGTCGCCGTGCAAACCCAAACCGGCTTCCCCCAACCGAAATCCACATCGTACACCGGAAACCTTAACAAACTTGTAAACACGCAGTTACCCCTCTTAAGCAACTCTCCTGCTTTATTTACTGCTTCAATGTACTTTTCACCATCCTTGAACACATTATGGATGTGATCATGGTTCACTGCTCTTATGGCTCCCCTCAATTTCGTTACAAGAGGCACACCATCATCATCGTCATCCTCATCGAGAGCGATAGAAAGCGTTACGCAGTTCCCGAAGGTGTTATCCGGCACCGGTGGGACCGTTCTCGGCCTCATGTTCACCGTGTGACACGCCGGCATCTTTACTTTATCAGCCTCCATGAAATTTCTCCAAAAGAATGCTGAAAGAGCTTCAACTCTACTAACACGAGATGCGGCATCTTCTGTCCTAAGCTTTTCTATTTTCTCATTGTCGAAAACGAACCTCTCCATAGTCATCTTCTCCTTGCTGAGGTATTCATAGGCCACGGAAGCGTCCCCCGGCGGGAAATAGGCTGCTAGGTCGAATGTGGGAGAGATGATTCTAGAAGCTTCCCCGTCGCGGCAAGTGGTGGCCCATGCGTTCATGAACGTCACAAAAGAGGCTGCGTCGGCGATTTTATGCGACAAGCAAACGCCGACGGAGATTCCTCCGCAGTCGAAGAAACTGATTTTGGACCGTAGGATAAGGTTGTCGTCGTGGGATGAACTGTCGGTGGGGAGTAATTTTTCGAGTTCGTCCATTTTAGGGTTTTGTGTGAATTGTTGGAGTCGAGCGTGGACTCGAGCCTCCAGCAGCTCCGCACCCGAGTCGTCGCAATCGACGAATGAATTTTGTTTGATGGTACCTGCTATGGGATAGAAGATGGTTAGGATCTCCGATAAAGATTGTTTCAAACGTCGAGAGATTTGTTCTTCGTGTTGGGATCCATCGTTTTCGTAGAAGAGAATGAGAGGCATGTAAAGTGAAGGCATAGGTTGGTCTAGAGATGATAGTGTGTGGGTTTTGAAGGCGAGTGGAGTTGGAGACGATGGCCTCACCATATGCTTTGTGATTATCTGCATTTTCTCTGTTTTAGACTTAATGTGTTGCTTTGGTGTTTGATTAACTTTTTGTATTCACTTTTGAGTTTTATAGAGACTGTGGTGTTCTGCAAATTGATGTGTATTTTCTTGTTTTGTGATATAAATTTAATTCATAACTATTGCTTGCGTTTTTATTTGACTATTTCAGCGTATATGATAATATTAATGCAATTCATAACTAATTAATAACTTAAATGCTTTGTGAAGACACATTTACTAATTTTTCTTGAATTATACATGATGATGATGATACAATAATAGCATATCAAACATATTACAAAGAAACCTATATAAACTATGCAATAATAATATAGCAACTAACAAAACAAACTTGTATAAACACTAGAAATATACAAAAATAGTCGAATAAGATTATAAAAAAATAAATAATAATCTTTAATTCTTAACAATATTTAAATTTTAATCGTTTTTATATTTTTTGTATTAAAATATCATTCTAATTATTTGTTTTGTATTTATGTATATAAATTGTATTAAATCATATTCACTTTTATTAAGTTATAGGTACACATAAATAATACCACTTCATCCTCTTTAAAGAGAGGCATATTCCATTTTTGAATGTCCTCTCCAAAGTAAAGGATTTCCCAAATGAAAATAATAAGACATGTTTAATTGTAATAAGGGTGCAATTAGTAAACACTAATCGCACCTTAATTTTTTTTCCTTTATATTACTACAACACTTTAAACTTAAATAAAGATTTCTTAATTTACGTGTCGAAAAGATACGTCTCTCTTTGGAGAGAACGGCTTGGTATGAACGTGTATTATTCATAATTTTCAAACCATTGGTACAATAATTAACACTATAAACTATTAATAATAATATAGCAATAAACAAGACAAACCGATATAAACTATGCAATAATATAGCATCAAACAAAACAATAATACCTGGCCGGCCCATATAAACTTTTGCGTTAATGACAAATTTAACTTTAGACATCGTATCATCAATCCATCATCATTAACATCGACCCCCAATTTCAATCGGCAATTTCCTATTTTTAATAATATAATTACTAATTTAATAAAAACATATTAAACTTTATAGAGTGTTGCTAAATAACCGTATAATATAAATAGATACAAAATTTTTGAAGCGAAAATTTAGATTAAATTTCATAACCCTAAAGTATATAATAGTTTATTTTCTGATAAAGATTTATATTCTTTTTACAACCGATTAGATTTATTGAAATTTCTCTCTCTATATATATAGGGAATGAATCAAATGAGAACTAATATTTAGATAGAAATTAGGAACCAATCTGGGCCGTTGATCTTTGTATAATTTATGATGTAGATTAATTGTGCATCAAATTTATGCATGAAATACATTGAAATTATAATGCATTGATAGGCCCGACCCTTGTGTATAATGGGTAGGGCAATGGCCCAGGGTCCCCAAATTTGAGGGTCCCCAAAATTAAAAATATATATATATATTTAGTATATATTACTCCCTCTGTCCCAGGTGAAAAGCCCTACTTTCCACTTTGGGTTGTCCCAACTCAAAAGCCCCATTTCCTTTTTGGGCTATAATTAGCCCATAACACATTTTATTTACACCCTAACCCTAATTACCCCATAACTCTAACTACCATCTAAACTTATCCTTATACGTATCATTCTCGAAACATCTTTTTCTCTCTCTTTCGCTCCATCTCTGCGGCGATTACCCTTCTTCTCCAGAGAAACCCTAATCTTCCACACCAAATCTCCACCTCCATCGCGATGATGAACAACAACCGAAGCTCCCTCATCTCCCCACACCTGAAACCCTCTATTCTCTCCCATTCGAGGCCGATGATGAAGAAGTTCTCTGCTGTTGTGGCTCTATCTTTGCCGCTGAAGTCTCCAGGCTTGAGAAACTGACTTCTCCAACCCTGTTCTTGGGTTTTTCATCCCAAGACTTGGGTTCTCTAGGCCTGATCTTGGGTTCTCCGCCCCAAATCTTGAGTTCTCCGTCCCAGCTCTTAAGCCCCATGATAAACGCACTTTTTACCTGTTTAGTAGAGCCATATCTTGATGTT
>JAPKLX010000001.1:9946377-9982478 GCA_026898415.1 Leonotis leonurus
CTTACCTATTTACTACCATATTTCTGTGTTAGGAAATAGTGTCATCACCCCACTTCCCAGATTTTGATTTCTCCAACCCTTGGATTTAATTCTCGACTAACATGTCCAACACATGCGCATGTGGAAAGCACAGGCCCTACTGGATTTGCGGTGGATCTATACCTTTCGATCCTACCCTCCCTCCAGATGATTCTGAGGCCAATCATGTGGATGGGAGCCCCTTGTTTCTGAGCGGTGAAGATGGAGGAGTGGAGGAGAAGCTGGTGATGGATTCTGAGGAGTTAGAGATGAACTCAGATTCTGTCTTCATACAGTGGACATAATCCGAGGAGTTTCTGGCGTTGAGGAAGCAGAGGCTTGCAGAGAAAGAACTATTGGCTTACTTGGCCAACCTTCCCCCAGCCCACCTCCCCATGTTGAAAATCTTGATGCCTGCAATGTTCGAAGTGGTGAGATCTTTCCCTTTTGATGTATTTGTGGTGAGATATGGTTGTGGTGATGTATCTATGGTTGTGGTGAGGTATTTCTGTGGTGATGTATCTATGTATCTATGGCTGTGGTGAGGTATTATTGTGATGATGTTTATGGTTGTATCAAAGTATCTATGGCTGCATGTTTATGTTGAGGGCTCTGTATTGATGTATCTATGGCTGCATGTTTATGTTGAGGGCTATGTATTGATGTATCTATGGCTGGATGTTTATGGCCATATTGAGGTCTCTATGGTTGTGGTTAGATCTCTATATTGAAGTCTCTATGGTTGTGGTTAGATCTCTGTATTGAGGTCTCTATGGATGTATTGAGATATTTGTATTGAGGTCTCTATAGCTGTATTGAGATCTTTGTATTGAGGTCTCTATGGCTGCATGTTTATGGTTGTATTGAGGTCTCTGTGTTTATGTTGTGACTGCAAGTTATTGTGGGAGATGGGAGTAAAATGTTGAGATGATGAAAATGTTCTCATGTACATATGGTCTAAATTTGAGCACTGTGTTGGCTTGGTTTCTGTGTGGGTTTCAATTATGTTGTTTCAGATTGAGGGTTAGAGTTATTGTTGATAAGTTTAGTGCGCAAGTTGGATGATGATGTTACAAAATGGAAATTTGATTGATAAGAACTTGATATGAAATGCTTTGTTAACTGAATCCAAATAACAACCAAATGTAAGCACACTTTCATAACTAAAATACTTGATTGTGCAATTACACTTGTGCAGTTTACAAAATAGGCATGTCTTATAAAAAAAGATTATTCTAACCCTCAATCAAAAATTAAATGACTTAAACTATGTCTGCACACCAAGCACTACAAAATAAGCCAACCTATGTGATCATCTTATGTGACTAAAATGCCTTCAAAGCCCATAACCTGCACTAGCATCCTCATGTCTTCTTCCATGCCATTCTGTGTCAATAGGCTATGCATTCTTGCACCAAATCTGTAGAAACTTCTAGGTTGAGTGGTAGTCTGCCCTCTCTTATCAGTGTTTCTTTCTTCATATGTGGCAATTTGTAACAGTTTTGACCCTTTACCTCTAAGATCTCAACCAAACTGCCTTGCAAACTCAAGAAAACCTTGTTTAGAGTGTTTGCAGTTAGCTGCTCAAAAGAATTGAGGACTGCAAACACTAAGTCATCCACTGTCCTGCACACTTTTTCAGTTTGTAGACTCTGTATAGCCCTAAACCATCCCAAATCGTTTACATTTGTATATGGAGAATTAGGTGGTTGATGTATTAATATGATGTCAAATTCATTCATGCTTGTTTCTTGCCTAAAATCTGGATCATTATCTTTGGTATGTGGCTTTGCATGATCTTGCTGGATATATATCAATTTTGATGCATGTTGAGGCCACTTTGATCTGATTGCAAGTAGTATCTGTGAATGTTTAGTGTATTGAAATTGATTAGGATACAATGCAACACTTAAAAAACAAATAAACACACTAATACACTTTAGGTTACAACACATATAATTGTCACACCTAACATTCTACAATTACATTTAATACACACATTATTGGTTAGGTTGATTGATTAGACAATCCTTAATCACATCTTTAGTGATTGAAGTTATAGCTTTTGTCTCTAATGTGCCAGCATCCCTGTTCTTGCTTCTCCTCTTTGTTGGGACCTTCTCGGTGAATGGGAATATATCTATTTTGCCATCAAATAACACACTTCCATCTTGTGCAAACAATGGTCTACACACAACACACATAAACATGATTTTGGTGATGAATTTTTTGCTTCTACAAGTTCTGTGAGGCTCCACTTCTTCAGGTGTCATGTAGAACCATTTTTCATCAATGTGTATTATGTTGTGCATGCTACTAAACCTAAGAGTATTTATAATTCTATCATACTCAATGGCTTCTAGTGAAAATCTAAGTCGTAAGAGCTTGTTAGAGACTGTTAGGTCGGGTTCAATGGCATTTGTGTGAGACCTGATCAACCACTTGCTTACCCATATCCCCACAACTGATTTACTGCAGTTTATGCCTTTTGCAAATCTTCTTACGGTGCTTCTATGGAATAGTTCCAGATTTCCTACTAATTCAATGTTGAGTTCAACTCTTTTCCTCTTTTGGCCTATTCTATTGTTTGAAACTTCAATGCACTTACCTGATTCTTTTTGTTCTTTTGATGCAGCCCAAATGCGACTAACAGTTTTCCCATTGCAGTCGAATTTTGATGCAGCTTTGGAGACTCTTCCTCGGGTTAGTTTTCCATTCTTCAAGCCTTGAAGGAGCAGCTGGATAATTGTTGTTTTAGTTGCAGCATCTAGATCTTTCATTTGTTTGGATTTTGTATGGAATTTTTTGGGATATCATACTGATTTGTAAGCTGAATTTTGGATTAGTAATCTGAATGGTGGTCTTATTTATAGGTAGATTTTGGTAAGAAATTTGAGAGGGAAACTTGAAATGTGAAACTTGAATTTGGCATAATTTGAAATTTCTATGAAATTTTTGGGCGTTTAAAACTTGAAATTCAGATTAATGTTACTGCTTTCTTTTTTCAAATGTTACTACTTTCTTTTTTTAAATTTATTTTAATGCTTATGTTTAAATTGAAATCTGAAACTATAATTAAATCTGGAACAATAATTAAGTCATAAGATGAAATGGTATAAACATTAAATTTGGAACTATAGTTAAAAAAGCATAAGATGAAATGGTATAAATATTTTTGAAAATTGGATAAAAATATGTTTAAGTTTTGGTTAAAATCTAAAAAAAGAAGAAAAGATAAAATGGTATAAATATTTTCGAAAATTGGGTAAAATATGCTTAAGTGTTGGTTAACATGTGAAAAAAGAAGACAATAATGTAAACTGATAAAGAGATTAAGAGTTCTTAAATTAAAAATATTAAAGTAGGTGAAAAGTTGTTGGGAGTTAAATAGAGTATTAAATAAAGTAATAAAGATGATATTGGTATGCGGTCCGAAAAGTGATGGGGCTTTTGAGGTGGGACGGATGAAGTATTTAATATTTTTAAAACTAATGTATTGTAGTATATTTTTAAAATTTATTTTCACTTTTAATATTTTTATATTTTATTATGTCTCAATAAAAATTAAATGGTATAACAATTTTATGTATTGAACATGATATATTGAAAATTTTGGATTTTGACATATTATAAAGAATTTTGTTTTTCAAAATACTAGAAAATCTAAATTATTTATATAGTTATTTGATATTTGTTCTCTCTTTTATAATTTATTATCATTCATAGTTTACCATTAAGAGTGTGTAAGATCATCACGTGTTATTTTAATTTTCAAAAATTTATTCAAGCTTCATTTTTTGTATGTGAATTTAATATTAGCTCCATTATTTTTTATATTAGTTCAATCAAAAATATGAATTTTATTGTAAAACATGTATAAATGATAAAAAAAAATATTGTAATATATATATATATGTAAAATATAAATTATATAATATTTTAATTTTTAATGTATCAGTGTATAAGGGGCCTCTTTTTTTAATTTTCGCCTAGGGCCCCGAAAATGTCAGGACCGGCCCTGTGCATTGATTAATGAATGTAAATGCATTTTCGTATTATGCTACAATATTCTACGTATAATGCATCAAAATAATGCGTAATATGCATAGGTTTTAATTTCTATATAAGGCTTGGTTCTCACTAGATCCTACACACATATATATATATATAATGGATCAAATGAAAATGAAAAATTTGGCGAGAAATGAGAATAAATCATGACCATTCATTTATGTATTTGAATGGCTCAGATAAAATCTACTTTATGGCTTAAATATCAAACGTAAATTAGTTTAAAACATGACTAAAGGGTAACATAGTCTTTATATTATATTTGTAATCGTCTGTACCATTATTTAATTTAGGAAACTAACCCTCTTAAATTATGGAATATTTTAGGTCCCTTCGTTAGAATATCTACCATTTTATATGTTTGAAAATGAAATCAAATCTAATACTCATTCTAATTTTAATCTTGATTATTTCAGTAAATAACCTAAAACATGTTTATATTCATAAAGATCTATATAATACATAATAAAATTCAATGCATGTTAATCTATATATAGATGCATAAAATGCTTTGTGTTTGAACACCTAAATCAAACTAATTTTTAAGACACGATAAAAGTTATATAATAAATAATAAGTTTGTTATTCTCAATTTTCAATTTCGACTTATTTATTTGGGTATATATTAAAAAATTAATTAAAATATTCAAAATAATCCATAAGGAAATTTTTTTTTAATTCATATAACTTTTTAATTAAGGTTTATTGATTATGATATAATTTAATATTAATAATTCTATAAATAAATAAAATAATATAAAATGATAACTCATAAGTTTATGTAATATTTTTTACATCAACTGCAGACACAATGATTAGAGCACAATATACTTAAAGTCGATGCATAAGGCACCTAAGATCAATGCATATAGAATTTATAATTGCAAATACTATGTTTTATTTTTATTTTTAGAGGTAGGATTCGGTGAGAATCAAATCTTATATAAAAAAATTTAAAACTCATGCATGTTACGCATTATTTTGATGTATTACACGTAATATATTATTGTATAACATGATGATGCATTTTTATTCATTAACCAATGCATTATAATTTCAATACATTCTATGTATAAATTTGATGCGTAATTTATATGGACCAGAGATTATACACAAATCAATGGTACAAATTAATTCCTATTTCATATCTAAATATCAGTTCACATTTCATCCATTCCCTTATTTTTAATCATCATATATTGTTTTATAACTCCTTAGTGGATTTACTTATAGCATATAATGCCCGTAAATTGCGTTGTTTTAGTTAACACTTAAGATGCATTTAGCAACAAATGTCAATGCATTACTAAAAATAATCCAATGCATAATGTAATTTCTCAATTATTATTGCATTGAATATAAACTTATAATGCATTATAACATATTAAAAATAATAAAAATAATATCAAAACGGGATATATTTATCAATTGATTTCAACATTCTATCGTCAATTGTACTATAGATGGTGAAAACTAAAATTTATCAACTGATTTCAACATTCTATCGTCAAATTTTAGAAAACTATTTTAGGAGTATATATTAGAAGATACAATTAATATTTGAAAGAAAGCAACAAATCTGGAGTTATAATACGGAAAGTTTTTCTCTTCCATTTATACCCTTTTTATCCATTTATTATTATTATTAATATGTACATATTTTCTTAATGAATCTAATCTCATCCATTAAAATTATTAACATCTATGACCCATAATTATTCTTATTTCTCATTTAAATACTCCTTCTCATAGGAACCCCACACACACACACACACACACATATATATATATATATAATATTTTCCTTTACTATTCATTTATGCCTAATTTATTAAGGTTTCCAATTAGAGCATTAATATTCAAAGCGCGGAGTCTCAAGTAGGAATTCGTTGTTCAGTGCCGCATAAGAGATCGGCGTTGTGGAGTAGAGATTCAGGAGAAAGTTTTCCATTTGCAAGCTTGAGCTCAGAAGCCTTAGCCAGGTGGAGCCCGCGTTGTGAGTGGCTCACTCGGACTCCAAACCAAATTTATTTTTTTTCAAAATTCGTATGTTTTTTATTTTCTTTATTCTATTTTTATTGATAATACCACTTTCATTACACTCATTTCACACCTCATTTTTCATATTCATATATCTCTTCTTATATCTCATCTAAACATCATCAAAATGTCTTTTTCATCATCTTCATCCGATAAAATTCCACAAAAAAATATCGAGATGGCAATGAAGTTTTAGGAGTCCAGCAAATTAAGAGCTTTTCTTCTCCAAAAAACCCTCTCAGTCTATACATAAAAAGAAAAAATCGTATGTGCATAGAAAATGAGAGACCGTCGGTGAACATCTCTACGCCAATTGCTTCTCCGAAAATCCAACTTCGAGAGTTGTTTTCATATGTGAAGAACCTTATTTCTCCGCATTGTCTAAACGTTGGAGAATCGTGAAGAGTATTTTTCAACAACGCACAAATTCTCTCAAACGATCATGATTCATGTCATTGCTAAAATATCATAAAAAAGGTAGATGAGAAATGAAATTTTCAAATTAGACATCCATCATCATCACCACCACTTGTTGTATTTGCTCCAAGCTAATTTAAATAAACTCGAAATAGGTAATTAATAATATTAGGGCTGTCAAATCGTGCGAGTCGTGATAGAGCAGCTATTTCATAATTAAAATTGTTATTTATTAATTATTATTTGGTTATTGGTTTAGTGCCTTACGGGTTTTTCCGTGGGCCTAGGGTTAATTATTAGTATTTATAGTTCATTCTTAGAGTTTAGAAGTTAGATTTTGGGAATTAGTATTTTGACAGCTTCGGCTGGGGGGCAGAACTTCGGTTTTGAGTTTTACGACTTCGGCTTGGGCAGAACTTCAGTTCTGAGTTATCGTTCTTTCCATATTCTTTCAATAAAATTTCCTTTATTTATTTCCTCACGACCTACTCCCTATCAATTGGTCCGACCAGCCGAATCGAAAACCAGCGATCGAGATGGTGACATCGACGCGAAGCGGAGAAACAGTGGAGGGTCGCCTAGGTCATTTAGAGAAGGTGGTTGAGGAGTTGCGCGGTGCGGTAAAGGGAGTTCAATCCTCCATTGATATAGTCGCTGCGGATAAAGCGGCAGCCGCTGCTGAGCAGAAATCATTGATGGCCAAAGTGATGCCCTTCTGGAAAAATTAGGCGGATGCGAGGATGAATCTAGGAGTGAAAATATGGTGAATATATCAGGCGAGGGGGACATCCGCAATGAAGTTACAAACCCAGAAAAAGAGGACCTGTCTTTCCAAACTTTCCAAAAGATGTATCTTCCAGGTTTTGATGGAACATATGCTCGTGTCTGGCTCGCGAGGGCTGAGCAATACTTTCTTGTGCACGAAACACCCGCTGCGAATAAGCTAAAACTGGCTATGATCGCTATGTCAGGGTTGGCAATGTCATGGTTTCAGTTATTACTGCGCCGTAAACCAAAATTAGAGTGGCTAGAATTTTCTACGGAGTTGATTGCTTGATTTGGTGATGATTCAGCTGTCAACTGTTATGAAGCCATGATTACCACTAGGCAGACCGGATCATTGGAGGACTTTATCTCGCTGTTTGAAGATCGAGTGAGCCAACTACCCGACTTGACAAATTCTCAATACCTTGAGTTTTTCTTGGGCGGGCTTAAGAAGAATCTACGCGTTCAGATTCAACATGCATTGATACCGAATTACACAATTGCTATCCAGGTAGTTCGACAACTTGATCAAGCGACAACAGCCCCATCGTTTTCAATGCGTGTATCACAACCTTCATACTCGACGCAACCAGGACAGTACACTAACTATGCTCCCAAGTCAACATCTTCTAATCGATTTTCACCAGGATCGACTCAATTCTCGACTGTGTCAAATAGTTTTGCACCAGCGGGGTCTCAAGTTTCAATGGCGCTAAAAGGGTCTCGAAATGTTAGGCAGATGACACAAGTAGAATACTTGAAACACCGTGCTGCTGGAACATGTTTTAGATGCGAGTTGAAGTTTGGGCCAACTTCATCGGTGCCCCCCTAAAACACTACAAGTTCTGATTGGAGAAGGGGAGGATTGTGAGGATGAGGAATTAGGTGGCACTGACGACGTAAACCGCGAGGAGGACGCACTCCCACCCTCCATGGAGCTGCAACAATTCGAACTTTCGAACCTTTCTTCTAACGAGTTCGACGTGGAAGGGATTGGAGATGGACGAGAGCGTGGGAAGATTTTGAAGTAATGCAAGATTTTGAAGTAATGCGACGCTAGTTCCCTGATTTCAGCCTTGCGGACAAGGTTGTTCCGGCGACGGCAGCAATACGTTGGGAATTGAGCTTAGTCTAATTTTGGTTTGAAGATGTGAATGGTGGTTGGGCTTATGTGTTGATTATTGATATATGTTGATGCTTGGTTGTTGTACTTTGCTTGAGGACAAGCAAATGATTAAGTGTGAGGGAGTTTGTTTAGTGTGTTTTTGTTACATTTTAACTCATTGTGTTGTTGTGTCTATGTCTTTGTTTTTATGTTTTTCGTATTGTTTTAGTCCATTTTTACGCCGGTTCTTATTTGGTTATGTTTGTTGTAGGATGAAGTGAAAAAGGATGATTTGAGTTAGGATTGGTGCAGACGAGGTCGTTGGTGCAGAGCCGAACGAGGAAGAGGCGAGACAAGCATGGAACGGGAAGAAGAAGAGCACAAGGCAGCTGACCGTGCAGCCAGCGATCGCTGGGAACACAATTGCAGAGCGGCAGAAAGCATAGGCCAGCGACCGCTGGCTTCCCAGCGGCCATTGGCTGGCAGTTCTGTGCGGGATTTAAACTCGTTTTGAGTGTCATTTTACCTCTCTCTCTCTCTCCCCATGTAACTAGAACCTCTAGAAAACTTAGTTTTTACTGCTTTTCTAGTTTAGGATTTAAGAATTCCGATGGATTGAAGCGGATTCCGAGTTTGGATCCTTACTTTTCAAGTAGTAAGTTTCCTTCTTATGGTTTCCTTTTTATGATTCTACCTTGTATATGATGCTTAGTTAGATCTTACTTGAATTGGATGTTTGTGTGCTTATTCGATGTTTGATTGATGTATGCTCGTTGATTAACTTGTTTTGTATGGAATTTAATGCTTGATCAACATTAAATTCATATGTTTATGTTAAGTAGATTGATCATTTGCTTGACATGAGACCTATGGTTAATCAACATTATTCTTAATTGGAAACGTATAGAATAATAATTTATCTGAGATGAAGTAATTATTAGAGGTGTGAACTGAATACGAAAGTGATGATCACGACTTAGTATATGAATACGAAAGTTAGTTGCTAAGCAACCTCTGGTGTTCCTAATCGAGTATGAATGCATGATCAATTAGACATTAAATGGGAGTCGAGCATCTTATCCTAAAGCTTCAATCCGTTGGGATTCATTTTTAATTGCTTTTGTTTATTTCTTATTCCTTCGGTTTATCTTTGTTAGAATGTTTAGGATTTCCCTCTTCTTGCTTTAATAACACTTAGGATTAGAATGCCTGTTAAGCTTTCCATCGAGATCCGACCGGGGTTAGCTTGCTACATGCAATCGACCTCGTAATAATTTGCGAGAACCTAGAGTACACACTTTAGGCTAAACAAAGGTCAAACCCAAACCCGACCTATCAAGGTTCTGCTAAACCCGAATACGAATCCGACCTATTAAGCTCAAACTCGAACACGACACGAACACGATAACTTTCGTGCTGACACGACATGACACGTTATCGACTCGATAAAAAATTAAATTTATACGAGAAAATAATATAAAAATTGTAAAGTTATAATAAAAAAATAATAAATACATTATTTTTAAATTTATAAAATATATTTATTTTTATATTTAAAGAAAATAGAAAAAAATTGAAAAAATGTAAAACAAATTATATTTACTTCAAAATATAAATTATTGATATATTATAAAATTTTCTTATTAAGTAACCTGAACCCGACACGATAATTTCGTGTTCTTATTGGGTCAACCTGATAACGATCCGAACCCGATAAGACTTGACACAAACCCATTAATTTTGTGTGTGTTCGTATCGGATTATCATGTTGTGTCAAAAATTGACAGCTCTAAATAATATGTTATCTAGTTAGTGTACTTTAACAAAATGAACAAATGAATATGTTTGTAGGTTCGTTTTTTATTTTTTATATTTTGTCAAGTTAATTGATTAAGCTGCAACCTCTAGTTTCTTTTTAATGAGAGTACTACAATGTTTATGAACCCTACATTGTCATGTTTGTGTAATGTTAAAAAGGAAGCGACTCTGTTCTTTGTGATTTACGACTTATAGCATTCGCTGCAATACATGATACAACATATATTACCAAGAAATTCATGCAATAATAACATATCATCAAGTCTACATAACCTTAATTACATACCTATCTCCAATCAGGCTTGTCAATGGGAGCGTAAATTCGGACCGGATTTGGAACTCGTCAAAATCCTCTCATTTCATAGTTTCGGTTCCAGACCCATAAAAATCCAATCATGATCAGTCCGGATCTGACCCGATCCGTCATGTAAGGTTCCGGTTCTAACCTAGTCGGACCCGATAAAAAAAAAGTCAATTTTTTTTTATCCAAATTGGTTTTCAAAATTTTTTAGAAAAAATAAAATTTTATTATTAATTTATGGAATATATTATATTTATATATATATATATATATATCTCCTAAATCAAAGGGTGTCTGACTATTGCCTATAAAAGTCATTATTACCAGGAACATATATTTATATACCCTAAATCTTAATTTATTTTCGAATCATAATTGGGAAGCGCTCGATTTATGTAAAATTTTCAACTGCAATTTAAATCCCATAATCAATTTTGCTCAGTAAGTCAAGTTGCGCGGATATTGTAACAAAATCAATGTCATGATAAACAACTTGAAAATACCCATGGATAAGTCGGACTCAAAAATACTTATGGGTATTCTCTCGGCCCAAAACTATTCATAAATTAATTTAATGGTCCAGGTCCGGATCGTATCCGATATTTAACGGTCCGATTCCGGTTCTAGAACCATAACTATTTTTACGGTTCTAGTTCAGATTTTACCCACTCATTGACAAGCGTATCCCAATCCCATATAAAATTGGAGCAAAACATAAAAAATACACATTAAAAAATCTACTCAATTATATTAAAAATAAAAAATAAAATCTACTTGTTTATACATGAGGAGATTACTCTTACCAAAATTAAAATACTTATTTATTGTGTAATATAATATGAGCACGTGAGGAGATCATTCTTGCTCCCATGTATTTCATTAAATTACATAAGCACATGAGAAAATCCTTCATGCACTCATATATTTCTCACTTTTAATATTTACATGAGCATACGAGAAAATCTCTCATACACTTGTATATTTTATTCACTTTTAAAATTTAAATGTGTAAGAATATTTAGTATTTTCATTTTGAAATAAACTTTTCTTTAATAAAAATGAATACATTTGAGTTCGAAACGAGTTTTAACGAATAATTTGAATATTTTAGGAGTAAAATAAGTGTCTCACAATTTTTATTAATTATATATGTGTATGTGAGTGAAACAAAAGATAGTGGTTGATTGATAAATAAATTAAATATGTTATGAGTGAAATGAAAGTCCAACATTATTTATAATTAAATATTTAATGTGAGTGATTAGAAAATTAATGGTGGATCCAACAATACGAGCTTGCTAGTGATGAAACTCGTATGAGGGGCTTATAAATTCGCAGAATCCACGGACCAGCGGTAGCTGGCGCCCGCCTCGCGCGATGGCTGTCACGCGCCCGCGCATGGCACCTGGCCCATGTCCTCGCCCGCTCCAGCACCGGTATAGTGCCCCGCGCGCCAGCCCGCCTGCTCAGCGAGCGCTGAGGCTGGGCCAACGGCCACTGGCGTTGTACCATGCCCGTCGCTCCCCGTGCCAGCACCCGCCTGGCACTGTGTCGCGGCCGGGGCCCCACAACAATGTCGTGGCCCGATTCTGACCTTCGTTTCTCCGTCTCGTTCTACTTCTCCCTCTTAATTACATAATTAAATGCAATGCATTGAAAATAAAATAAATCATAATTTAACACGGTCAACCCCCGTGTGATTACTTATTTAAGCCACAAATCGGGCACCGAAGAACAAACAAACGAATAAAAGCGGAATTAAATCATATAAGCCACGTAATATCATAGATATAATACTAAAATTAAATCTAGTATCCTAATATCAAATTACGATCACATGCAAATAAATAAGAATTAAATCCAATTCATATAAAAAATTAAAATCCTGTGATCGACTCTGATACCAACTGATGGAACCCGTATGAAGGGCTCATAAATTCACAAGATCCATGGGTTTAATTAATTACATGAATAATTAATTCTTTATACACAGAGGAGAATATAAATGCGGAATTAAATAATTTATGCCTTATTCTAGAAAATCCTCCGCTTGTGGAGAAACGATTTGAATCGTTAGCTATTGAACCACAATCTGCACCGTTTGAGTCCTCCTCTTGTTCTCCCACGATCCGACCTTAGGAATATCTAACTTATTCCCGATCTATTTGCTAGAATATCGTGTGGGTGAATCTATCTAATAATTTAGGAGAAAAAAAGAACGAAAATTGGAGCGTGGAATGCTCCCTCAATTTTCGAAAATTAAGAGATAAAATCTCATAAGGGGTGCCGATTACTAGGTGTCTAGGTGTGAGAGATCGGCTCCTTCGTTATGCTCCTTTTATAGATATTATGGGCTAGAGTAGGACTTCTAAAAAGAATGAATTAGATCTCAAATAATAGAACGATATTCTCACTTTAATCTCCTGCAGTTTCCATTTATAGTTCAAATTTGAATTTGAATATTTAAAATTAATTTGGGCTTGGACAAATCCATAATTTAATTAAATTAATTTTCAAGTCATCTTTGTGCACAATTAAATTTAATTAATTGTTTGGTCCAACTTAGACTTAGATTAATTAATTTAAATTAATTTGGCCTTCAATTAATTACTCTATGGAAATGCAATAAAGTGCAATTCTATTATAAATATTTATCGACTTCACTATAGGATAAATATTGAACTCATCTCGATCCATTCGAATTACGAATGTAACCCTCTTTTCATTAATTATTTCTCGCGTTTAAGATTTTCTAAATTCATTAATTAATTGAGTTTGTTGAAAACTGATAATTAATTAATATGTTTATTTGTGAGTGATCCGGTTCAGACCTTAATTATTACATATTAAATAAATTCTCAACCGGCCGGGTTTCTTATGCAATAAACCTTTCTGAACGTCTCACGTGGATTTAATCAACTCGTGTCACCGAGACGCGATTCTGTACGACTGACAGTCGAACACTTCTGGCTAAGTTAATCACTACCGCCCAAGACATCACTATTTAGGGTTACGAAAAACCCGCAAACGTAGATGAATCAAAACAACGTATAATCAACCACTTATACTAATGTCATCGTCACAGATTAAGAAATGAATTAATTTCTGAAACTTCGTTCTAAGTATCAGCACGTTAGAACTTCTCTTACTGTGAAACCTCTCAATATTTATACGCAAAGTATGTGTATCCGCTTATACATACCAACATCATTCTGCAGGCTAAGGTCAGCTCTCGCATCAAATGATATCGTAGTCTTTACAGACTAGACTGTCCAAGTCTGTCTAGACTGTGACTTTATTTTACAAATGAGTCGACGACTGTGTTACCTTCTGTGATCATCGATCCACCACACAGTCTACAATTATAATAAATGGACTTGTTTGCAATTCAATATATAACAGTAATAAATAACAAATCAATGATAGAAACATTTATTCTCGTTAAAGTGAAACTGAAAACAAGTCTAATACATCGTCTAAGTAGAAATTATGTTTTGAGGTATACATACCCTAAAGTTTGGTAGATGTGAAAAGGCATGTTTGTAAAGGTAACATGCATTTTTTACTAGTTCGAATTATTTAAGATTTGGCAATTGACATCTAGATGTACCTCACATTCGCACATTCTATGTCTAATAATTAAATTTATCATTTTTAATTAATACTTTTTGAAACTATAATATTTGTTATGATAATAAATCATAATTAATAATTATTTTAAAAATTACAAATTACAGTTCTTTTATATTATATACTAATTTTAAATTTATGAATTCTAAAAATCAATTAAAAGTAACATTAAATGTTAAAATAATATATATTCTATTTTAATGAAATGAATCCTAAAATTATGGATAAACTTAAACTAAAACATATAAAATTCAAATTTGATCGTAAAACATGGAATGGAATGTGGTATAGAGTTTTGAACACATACACATGATCCCATCTCGCAAAATAATGAATCACGATTTCAACCATACCGAGCCTACTTACATATAAAATGTATGTATTTTATATCCAATAACAAAACTCGTTGGTGGCGCTAAGCAGTGAGTAGTGACACAATAATTTTTTATCCATGCAGTAATAAGTATGAGGGTGGGGTGGGATCGGGGGGATTAGTCTCATAACGTGTTAACCTAGAAGTAAGCATTTCCAAATGTTAGCAATCATACCAAAATTCCATTATATATATATATATATATATATATATCTGCTGCTTTACTTTAGACTTTCTTCTTTTCTGCACTCGCTGCAACGACCCGTTGCTTCTTCTTCCACGCCGGCATCTTCCCGGGAAAGGCCCACCTCAAGAATCTTTCCCAGCTGTAACAAACTAGGAACGCAAGGAAAGACCAGAGCATCAGCTTATTCCTCAGTTCTTTCGGTAACGGAACTAACTTCAGCCAATCGTTCAATTCTCTGAATAAGTCGGAGGTAATGACGGTGAAGAAAACTACAGCACCAAGGAGGGCAAACCGGAACGGTCTATTCTGTGAGATGCTCTGATTGAAAGGGTGCCCCATATAGTTGACTGCAAAAGTGGCCACTTGCAGCATCATGCCCACCATGTAGGACACGGTATTCACAAGGTTGGGATGGAATTCTGAGTCGGGCTCGATGCACTCCTCTGGCATGTACTTCTCAGCTGCCTTCACCGATGATATCAAGAAAAGGATGTGAACAGTGAACTGACCAAGGAGAGAGAGCAGAACATAAGAGCAGAAGATATTGGGGTGTGGCCTCTCAGCTGAAAGTGTAGGGAGTGGGGAAGCGTGCGATATGAACAAGAAGAATGCAGCAGTGAAGACCCCACTAATTGTGGCCTGAACATCACCCAATTTCACGCCATCCAAGTACATCACGCTCAAGACATAGGCAGTAGCAAGACAGTTGAGTCCGAGTATCTTGAACATTTGGAGTGTAGTAACAAGGGTGCTACGACCCTGACGAATTACGTCAATAGTTGGAGAGACTGAGGCATGCTTCGCTGTGAAGGGTGACGCCATAGATGCATCCCCCAGTTTAACAACTGGGGCAGAACGACCGTCACCGTCCTCGTTTAGCTCATCCATTAATTTCTTCAACTTTTGACGTTGCATTTCTGCAGCTGTTTGATGACGGTTTACAGTATGGTTGCTGGTAGACTCCACCTTTGAAACAGGCTTCGGTTTCTTTGATTTAGCGGACTTTTCGGTGTCATTCTTTGAAGATGCTTGAGAGGATGACTTCTCATTCTTCCCAGCAGGAACAGGCATAGCATTAAGTAGAGCCACCCCCACATGTGCCTGTACAAGAATAACCAAGTTATACTTAACGCGGTATCAGAAGAAACTCTATAATAAAGTCTTCATGCAATTCCAGTATTTGCTAATACGAAGAAGATTAAATTAAAGAGCATCAACATCGTTTGTCGGATAAGATGAAACTTTAATATAATCATTTTTCACAAATCAAGTTAAAATCATAGTTTGCAAACTTTTCAAATATATTTTTTAATTGCAATATATGCATAATATTTCAGAAGAGTTCTTTTTATTACCTGTTTCAGAGCACCAACATCGTTTGTGCCATCACCACACATCAGCGTCACCCTCCCCACAGATTTAAAAGAGGTTATTATGAGTTCCTTTTGCTCAGGGGCAACACGGGCAAATACCTAGGAAAACATAGAAACCTCATTTTCAGCAAAAATCAATAATAAATAAGGGATTGCAGAGACACAAATACACAGCAATAAATTGCACCTTCACATAAGGAATGACTTTAAGGGTAGAAGAGCTTTGCTGCAACATTTCCATGCAGTCACCACCAATGCAAAGATCATGACTCTCGGATAGAGCTTCAACCTCATCAGCCCTTTCAAAAAGATAAAAACCGAAAGGAAGAAGTAATCCAAGTAAGGAGGAGCAACTTTGAAAACTTCTAAACAAAGGCATATAGAGACGAACAAAAACAAATAAGAAAAGTAAAATAATTGATCATTTCAGGGAGAAATAGCATGAATAAATCATATTGAAAGTTATTTTAGATCTTCAAATCAGAGAGTATTCTCACCTGTAGCTAACTGTATGCGTCTCATCAGGAGAAACCCACTCATACCCATCATTATTACCTTTAGCACGGCCAAGAATTAGTGCTGGTTTTGAGATTATGTTAACTTGGGTGGCAACATGGCAAGCAGTCAAAGCTTGATCACCAGTAATCATCACCTGAAAAAATAGTGTAAGAAATAGGTCAGTCAATTTTGTGAAAGACACCTTAGTCTCAATAACCATTTCCCAGTCAAATTTCGTCTAGTCAATGTGGAGCATGTACAGATTCGCTAGGTTTGAATCTACACCCTCCGAGTCCAAAAATACCTAAAATTTTCCAACCTAGAGGACTTAACAGATACATGTAAACTATGGTTAAGAACTTAAAACAACACTATCTGAAGATTTGAAGTGTTAAGCTATCCCCTACATTATCAAAGATATCATGACGTACTCAAAATAATTCATAATTTGCAACTAATATCCAGTTTTCAGTAAATTCAGCATTATTAATATTAACAAAAACACTTCACAGAATCTACTCAAATATTCCATTTCAAGCTTTGGTTCCTCAAATGAGGCACAGACAGCAACAGCAAATCTAAATTCCTTGTTCATTAAATGAAGCTGAGCATGCATTAATATTTCCATCACAAAATTTATCAAAGCTTCAGATGGCTTAAAAGGTCCCAAATATCAGCTGATACAAGGAATATCAAGTTGGCAAATAAACTCATTCAAAAGAGTACCAGAAATGCTCACCAGATCATGTGAAGATGCTTTTAATTCAGATAAAACAGAGGCTGAGTCTCCTCGGATAGGGCAATTGAAAACCTGAAGTGCCCATGAAGGGCAGGGCATCATACAAAAAAGTATATATTATATAATCCATAGATATCCAACGCAAATTGATCAATTTAATGTTGTGCATATACTCCCTTCATCCCCCAAATGTAGTCCTACTCCATTTTGGTAAGGTACCCCACACTCATTTAATACTCTCACAACACAATAAAAGTGATGGACCCCTTTTTCCACTCTCTACTCACTATACCCTTACTCTAGTTTTATTAAAACCCGTGCCACGCCTCCTAGGACTACATTTGGGGGAGGGAGTAGTTGTTTAAATCACTAACCGCAAATCCAGCAAAAGTAAGATCACTTTCTACATTGTCTCGCTCTAAGCTCCGTGCTTCACTGACCTTTAGAAGAGTAACAGACACATCATTAATCAAAAAAGCAAGGTCGAAAGAAAATTGACGAATTGAAGGACCATTGAAAATATACAAATACGACGACAGAAAATATGGCTAGGCTGAAAATGTGAAACTCTTACTGCCATATCTGGCAAAGACTTGTAAGCCAAAGCCAACACACGAGACCCTTGACGTGTGTGTTTCTTGTAAGTCTCAACATACCGTGCGGGTACATCAACAAGTCTTTCCTGAATGGTTTCTGGAGCACCCTAAAATATCAATGATATGAGATCTTTACCATTTTATAATACGAAAATAAGTAAGGAAGTATATAAACAAATTAGATTAAATTAGTAAGAAATCACAACAAAAGACCACGCATTGATAGTCCTAGAGCATTTACAAAAAGCAAGAGAAAAGAACATACAAGTATTGCATTCTTATTACAGCACAAAAAAGCAAAAGCCTCAACAGCTGAAAATGACAAAGAAGCATGGGGACAAATACGGAATACGAAACACGAGATGATACCAAGGCGCAAATACGTTGATTTTCAAAAATCAAGATACTAATACAATAAAAAATACGATTTTAATCTTTAAATATTATGTGTGTGTGTGTGTGTATATATATACATCACAAAAATATACCGCAAATATAAATGTTTTATTAAAATAAGGGTTTACTAAAATTATATATTTGCTTGAAATAGATTTGGCCCAGAAGCCCCAAAGACAATGTCCCGACCATAAATATACTACTCCCTATGTCCACGAATTTGTTATCCACTTTGTCATTTTGGTCCGTCCATGAATTTGTTACACGATTCCTTTTTTGGTAAGTGAGCATCCCTACTTTATGCACACAACTCAATTAAATACAATAAATCAAATAGGACTCAAACTCTACTCAATACAAAATACACCTTAACTCAAACAATTTTATTAAGATGCGCGCCGGGTCAAAGTGGGTAAGGAGATGGTGGACGGAGGGAGTAATAAAAAACGAAACATAAACCTAAATCAAAGACATTTATCAGCCATCCACCCCCACCATTTTCACTGTACTTTCACTTTCTGCCACTCTCTCTTCTCTCTTTTCCATCCGGCATGCATGAACCAAGATGTGGACGGCAATGGCAGCGGCGGCTTATACAAAACGTCAAGCTTGCTCCCGCCACCATTTCCTTGATCTCTCTCTTCCACAACTCCATACACCTCCACACCCACTTCCCAAACCTTAACAAAACCAAGGAACGTACTATACATGGAAAACTATATTGGACATGGCCAAATAAGTATTTTTCATAGGTTAAATACGTATTTCAAGTGTATTTTTTTATTAAAAATATTTTTTAAAATACGTATTTCGGATGTATTTAGATATTTTCGTATTTAATGTCCCGGAATGGGGATGTTGGACTCCAGGGCATCCTGATACTTATTAGCAAAGGACACGAGGATCAGGTTGGGTAATGTCACAGTCCCAAATTGTGGTCTAGTGGTGGTGCGCAAGTTCGCCGAGGTCGTGTCGAGACACAACGTGACGTGGTGCATGGCATCGCGACGGGGCAACGTGAGTGTTGTCCCTTGTGCCAAGCGGAGTGGCACAAGAATGGTGTGTGAGATGCCCGGAAGAAGGCACACGCACCACTCGGTCGTGAGTTGGCCGAGAGGTGTCCGAGAGGATGCCGAGACGAGGCGCGAGCCTGGTGCACGGGTGATGCATGGGGCATGGCCGGGTCCCAACCGAGGCAAAGTACCGAGTGGAGCGACACAAACATGGGCCAAGACACGTGCGGGACGTGGGCCAAGACATGTGAATGGCATGAGACAGAGACGTGGTCCGAAACATGTGCAAGACGTAGGCCAAGGCGTGGTGCCAAGGTCCGGTGCCGAAGCGGAGCGGCATGAAGATGTGCGAGAATGGCGTGCGCCATTGTCTGAGACATGGTCGAGGCGTGGTGCTGAGGCCCGGCCTAGAATGGAGCGCGCCACTGTCTGAGACTTGTGTGAGCGCAGCACAGGCACACGCTCCACGTGCGCGGGCGTGGCGCGGGTCTCAAGGAGACAGTTACGAGCGAGCGTGGGCCACGGAGAGTCGGGCGCGGAGCGAGGCAAGACCAAATCAAAGGAGCGTGAGTAAATTGTGGGCGACGGTTGTGGCATCAAACCCCACGTTTTGGGAAGTTGTTAAACGACCAAGTCTTGGATGCGCCAGACGACGCCACATGGCGCTTAGTTGACTTAGTCTAGCTTTGTGTGGGCCGAGCCCATTGTAAGACAAGTGAAGGGGGCGTGTTGTCCTTCACATCTATAAATAAGCCATTGAGTTGCATGCCCAAGTTAGAGAGAGAGAATAAGCCTTAGGCTGAGTGTGAGATAACTCGAGGGCTAGAGTAGGTGATTGTTGGCAAGCTTTCATTCATTTTTATGTGAGTAATAAAAAGGTTGGGAGCGAGATATCCCGTAAACTTGAGTGTCTCCCTACGTTTATATATGGGGTAATAGGTAAAATTACCCACTTTTATAAAATAAAAATAAAAAATACCCACTTAAAAATAAAAGATAAAAAATACCCACTTTTTACAATAACATGATGAATTTCATCATGTGATCATGTTATTTTTACAATAACATGATGAATTTCATCATGTGATCATGTTATTCAAGTTATTTTAAATTTGAATAACATGAACACATGATCAATTTCATCATGCTATTGTAAAAAGTGAGTATTTTTTATCTTTTATTTTTAAGTGGGTATTTTTTATTTTTTGCTTATCAAAATGGGTATTTTAGCATTTACCCCTTTATATATTGTCCGCTGCGTATACTTAAATTGTAGGTAAGGCTTGGGCGACATAATCAATCCATACACGAGGGCGAGTGCTCGTTGGAGAAGGCTGGTCAAGGTTGAGTGCCTTGGTGCAGGCACGGGGCGTGAAAAATTCGGGTCATTGAGTTACCACCATGGCAGGTAACATCATTTAAGCTTATACCCAAAACTGTACCAGCTTAGCATTTCATGCAAGAGTACCTAAGAGTAGCCAAATGCCATCCATTCAGCAAACCAATCCCAGACCAGTAGGGTATCTAGAACCTACAGTTACATCTACTACTTTCTACATATTTCCTTGCCGAAAGATATACACTTGCAGCAGCTTGAGAACAACCACTTCTCCCTCCTCCATTGGCCATCTCAATGTCCCTTCCACAGCGAGTACCCACTTTACTTGGTAAAAGTTAGCAGAAGATTGCTTTCAACTAAAATTTACTTAAACCTCAGCATACCAACTGCCCCCGTCCCTTCTACCATCCAGTCCCAGATCAGTGACCGCCTTCATAATGCCAATTGGAAATCTTAATGGAACATACAGTATCCTATTTTGTGCTACAATCTATTGAGCATTTATAAGCAAAAGGATTTTGAAAATAACATTTTCTGGCATGCCCATTTCTAGACAACCAATTATTGCAATTATCAAATATCAGAAACTGTAATGCGCATCAACCGGTTAACAAAAGATATGAGAAAAATAGGTAATTTAATAATAAAGGAGAAAAGTTCTTCCAGATTCATATAATTGTAATGAGTATACCCATTACGAAGCACATAATTTAATCGGTCTCAAATTACCCTTTGCATGTTTTCTTTTAAAGTAGGCGAAAGATTGTTTTTTAAGCAAAACTCTCACGGATGTGCATGCGGAAACAAAACAAATGCAAAGTAAAGATAATTTGCCTCCATACCTTAACAAAAGAAAAAAATTGCTCCTGGACACGAACAACTACTGCCATTCTTTTTAAATGAGAAGCAAAGTGATGCCTTTGTACAATCTGGACAAAATTGGCACCTCCCCTGCATTTGTTCACATCAAGGAGAAGAAAGCAACATAAGATTTATAGAAGACTGATAACCAACAAAAATATAGTACAACGATATTCAAGAATTCAATGAAAGGATAAGACTTGTTCTTAGTGCGTAGAAGTTATGAAACAAGAAGTCATTAAATGATAAATCCAATGCAATTTATATGGCAGTCCAGTCACATAGCAATAAGGTTTTTTCTTTTCTAACAGAACTAATTGCATTTTAGTATCAGCCACAAAAATGAAATACTATTAACTACATCCACATAATGGTATTTACTCAAAAAGGATCGAGATCAATAGCATACTTTTTTGGCATGGCCTTTTCATCTGATTTGTATGTCCAATCAATTCCTTTTAGTGCAGCTTTCTCAAGAGGATCACCAACCTACATCAATATGTAGAGGGAAAATCTTATTGCATGAAACAAGAGTATTAAAAGGAATAGACAAATTTAAGACTTTTTTCAAAATATCCGACACTCATAAAGTTTCGTGAACCCAGACTAAAGATACTCTGATATCAATAAAATATTTTGAAAAAGTAATACTCACTCGGGAGGTTAGGAAAATGAATTGTTTATTTTAGTAACAAAATTGATAAGATAAAAATAGGCAAATGTGGGTACTATGGCATTTTATGTAATTTATATGAGTGAGATGTAGTGATGATATGAGGGCCCGGTGGCATTTTATGTTTATGAGTTGTGTTGAGGGTATTTATCAAGTGTGGTACGGTATTGAACTTTCCACTACAGGAAACAAGACTAAATAGTTCGAACCGAGGAGGTAGCGGATAATGGGACTACGTGATTCCACCTGAGGGAATTTTCATATGCCTACAAATGAATTTACAAGAAAAGAACAAGATATTGACAAGGTAATGCACCTAAAATATCAAAATTTGTTTTCTTGCAAGGCCAGTAAACAATATACCTTATCAATGTCTTGGACCTCTAAAATAAGGAACCCCTAACTATGAGGAAATGCAATCATTGTGTCTACACACGAGTAGAGAAAGCATCCAGGAAGGTCTTAAACAAAATGCAACCACATAACCCACTGTAACACATCAATATAGCAAAACATCCCACTCTTCAAAATCTTCGGTTTAATAAACTTCCTACCCTATTTTCCCTTTCCTTATTCATAACTCAGTTTATGTATGAACAATTAATAGTGCACCAGCCTTTCCACTTCCACAATCACTTTTATAAGACTCTGAAAACACACCATGTAAACCATAAATGACATAGTAACAATCCTTAAGACACAGGGATAGGATTAATGTTGCATGTAAGTTGGAGCTTGAGTCCATATCCCGGACACTATTACTGAAGGACATTTCAGGTTTTAAAGCAGTGAGCTCAACTAAATAGTAAATGCTTCATAAACAACATATCATACCAGTTTATTATCCACAAAGACCAAAGCATGACAAGACGCAAGTATTTCCAAAGTTTGATCAGGCACTTTAGACATTTCTGTTTCTAAGTTTTCACTGTCAGTCAAACCACCAACTCCAGAAAATTCCTGAGGAACAAATGAAGAAAATGAACAGATTTTATTATAGGCTTAAAAAGAAATAAGTAAAAATATAACTCGAGCACCATACCATGTCATCTGAAGTGAGGGTGCCAGTTTTATCAAAACAGCATATGTCAACCTGAAAGGGAAAATTGATCAAATCAGCAGACGTATTGTATGTAGTATATATATAAGATCAACTGCCTGCCACAACAACATGTTACCAATGCTAATGAGGTACAACCATACAAGATCATTCAAATATTACAATTTAAAGAAAACCCTATTTTCAACACCAAACCTGGTGAATTCAGGTCAGAAGAAAAGACTTGTTTGTTTTCAGCAGATGAAATACGTTTAAAGGGCTTATGTGAAAGAGAGAGATATTTTAGCACACAATTAAGACATACGTGACAGTACAAAGTCCTCCTTTGAGAGGACTCCAAAAACAATATTCAATATAATAAAAGAGAGACCCCTCTTCTAATGAAAAAGACAGAACAATTGACAAAACATTCACAGTATGGTCTTAATAAAATTTGTACAATTCAATTTTAAAAAATAAGAGTTGTAATATTCACCTTTCCAGCAAATGGAATTCTGAATGGTTCTGTACAGTATATGCCGCGCCGGGCTAGTGCAATCAAAGATGTATTAACAGCTATTGACAGCTCCATCGGAAGTTCAGGGGGGATCACAGATGTAATAATCAATGAACAGCTCAAAAGAAGCTTGTATCTACTCCTTGTTGGATCCTCAAGGCCCTGTTAAACATTTATCAGATAGCATAAACCATGTTCTTTACAAGTAAAGTATCCAAGGAAGATAGATGAGAGCTTCATGAACATCTGTAGAACTAGTTACCTTTTTAAGGACATAGCCGGCAGCTATAAGAGCAAATACTACCAAGAACAAAATAAATAGACCACTTTCCCAGCTGTTTGCAGTAACCTATGGATCACATTCAAATTCAATAGTAAAATCGTTACAGAACATTTAAAAAGATTTATTCAAATAACATTTATAAAACCAACTCGAAACCAGAAGCAGTGTTACCCTCTCAGTTGAAAATAATATAGTTCGCATAAGCTTTCCTTGACTAGTCTCAAATCCAGTTCGCATAACAACAGCCATACAGCCCCCATCAGGGGCTTTCAGGTGAAATGTCTGCATCAAGAAGATAATGATGATTGATGAATGCTCAAGTATGAAATACAACATGTGAGCTTTCTGTCAATGGAAATAAAATAAAAGAGAGAAACCTTATCTGCTGTATGCTGTAATATTTTAGTGCCACCAAAAAGAACATGTGCTTTATCCCTTTTAATTGATAGTCTCTCATCATTTCCTCGGTTGCTTATTGAGACCTGAAAATTTCTTTAAGAATTAAGATAAAACTTAATAAGAGGATATAAGCAAGTTTGAATGTGTTACCACTTGCCTGTGAAAAGCATTCTACAATTGACATCAGTGCAATGAGGAGTTAAAGCAAGTGATATGAATTACCCTAGATTCAACAATAGAGGTAACATCATGATCAAAGATAAGGACCTTGTTCGATTTAAAATATAGGAATCATGATGTAACCTCAGATACCAGGATGAAAAAGTTCAGATCCTACTCATGTGAACAGGGAATGTGATCCATTTTGTAAAATCAAAAGGTAAGACTTTAAGCAAACTGAAAACAGTTGGTATAACTGATATGCTACACTTAATTCCCATATACTCAAGTTCAACAAACTGAGATCAAATCATGATTGAAGAGAAACTTAAATATTCGCCTGATCAGAAAAGAAAAAGAAACAAGGTTCATTCGTCTTCACATATGTCAATAATATTTAATCCAATCCATCCATGTTTTGCCCCAGATTAATCTGATCTGACCTAGCTTATTAGGAAAATAATTAGATTCAAAACAAAACAATCTTAGCATTCTATATCCTCACTCCTTAGTCACTAGTGTGGTAAATCACTTTGGGAAGACAATCCTGGTATCATTTTTCCATGTATCTTTAGCCTTGGTAATCTAATCTACATCTATGTGTCCTAAAAAAAGCGAAGCAGTACATACATATGACAAAAGAAAATAAAATAGAATTACAAGAATAGCATAATTAGTGAAATGAGAATATCATAATAAGGATATTAAAGACTAGTGCATCATTTTAGTAGTGAAAATAACCTTCCATTGTGGTGTGGATTCCCCAGTCAGAATGGCTTCATTCACAATAGCACTTCCAGCTAAAATAAGCATGTCAGCAGGTACAGATTTATCCTCCCCATCTAGGCCAGAAGATCGCCCAATAGATACAACATCCCCAGGCAGAAGTTCTGTTCCAGAGAGTTTAACCCACCTAAATTTCAATGTAAAAGTAAAGATATATGCATAAGTACAAGAGAGAGAGAGAGAGAGAACGAGAGCATGATATTCAAAAGGACATAGAAATAGGAATTGATTGGGACATACTTGCCACACCGATAAACCATCAAAGTTTGGCTATCCACTCTTACACGTCTAAGCTCAGATAAAGTCTTTAAACGGCTTTTTGCCATTGTTGACTCAAACATAAACAGCATAAACAGAGTGAACAGACTGTAGTACCAGTACTCATCCAGACACCACAAGCCAACACAGAAAACCTAAATGCAACACAAGGACAGGTTAGAGAATACCTCATGGGTCATGAACACGGTGAGATTAATAATTATGGAAACAGAAATGAGTATTGTACAGCACAATAAATTGAATATAAACAAGTAAGCAAACTGAAATAAAAAAGGTAGGAATAACTATAAACCTGAAATACAAAAAAAGGTTCCATGACCTGCTCTTTCATCAATTTTTGGAATGTGGGTTGAGGATACTCAAATCTGCAGAGTCAATACTTAGCAAATAAAAGCTCTGGATGCACAAACTCCTTTAAGTTCAATAAAAGTACTTCAATAAATTTAATGATACGGGTTCATTAGGTAATACCCCCTCCGTCTATGAAAGATCTTGACAATTTGACTCGGTAAGAGTTTTAATAATGTGTTTTGACTTTGTGTAAGAGTGTAAGGTGAGTGAACTATGAAGTGATTGAGACCCACCATATTTATTGTTTTTAAGTGATTGTGTGTATTGAATGGAGTTTGGGTGCCACATAATTTATTACCACTCTGTCCTCTCCAAAGAGAGTCATTTGTTTTCGGCACGCAAATTAAGGAATCTTTACTTAAGCTTTAAAATGTTGAGTATTTCAAAGAAAAAAAATAAGGGTGCAATTAGTAAACACTAATTGCACCCTTATTACCATTTAACACCCCTTATTTTTTCCATTTTGGGAAATGCCTCTCTTTGGAGAGGACATCCCAAAATGGAATACGCCTCTCTTTGGAGAGGACGGAGTGATATTTTTTAATTGAGTTGAGTGGGTCCAATTACTATAAAAGGAAAGTTTGAAATGTAAAGATTTTGTGGACGGACAAATATGGCAAAATGTAAAGAACTTTCGTGGACGGAGGGAGTACTAGATGTTATAATATATCAGTTAGTGCTGTCAGAGAGATGCAAAACTTAGTTAAAAACATTATCACAGTGGATTGAAGAAGCTTACACATTCCTTCCCCATTTCTCCGCAGCAGCAAAAATTTTAGGTTCTGTACCATAACCAGTATTCTTGATATAATACCCAATTGTTTCCTTGGATGGATAAGGAAGTTTAGAGAATGTATGTTTCTCATCCGAGTAAATGAAATGTTGCTTCCTGAAATCGAAGTAGATTTCTTCTGTACCCGGTGAAGTAGAAGAAGCTGCCAACTTAGGAACATTTAACGAAATGGTAAGAATTAGATACAGTGGCTGACATGCTAATCACACAATTATCATTGAGCAAATTACTTGGAGCCTATCATTATTACTATTTACTGCAGCAAAGCATTCTACTAGTTAGGATTAAATTGACATGGAGGGGCAATATTTCCTACAAGATAAGGTAGTTATCAGCATTCAGCAACATCTGTCCTAGCACTTTGGGGAACAACACCATATTGACATCAGTAACATTGTATGAACTCCACTGTGGACTTCACAAAATTGTTGTTTAACTTGAGGCAGGAGTTTGAATGTTATGTAAAGTGTATTCATGCTACTTTTTCTAAGCTCCCTCTTGAAAGCATTCATGGTAAATTGGTAATATTGGTGAACAAGAATATCAACGCTCGAGTGTTCTTCACCTTCTGTACACAAAAGGACCTTATGAAGGTTGTTTCCAGTAAATTTCTTTTCAATTACTATGTCTATTTGCATAATCAAAAACAGCACATAAATGCCAGACTCACCCCACATCAAAGGTTATCATCTAAAAATTCACACTATAAGTAAGACCAGAGTTCTACATCTGCTAAAATCTAGAAATTTTGCTATCATTTAAGCATAAATGATAGGTATGGCTTAATTAGTCACATGCTCGCATAAGCAATGCAAACTTAAGTGCAAGAGAATCAGGTGACAAAGTCCCAACCTTCCAAAAGTGAAGTGGCACAACTTCTTTAGACCCACAAAATTTAGCAGGAGTAATCTTGCAAGCATCTGCATGATGAATATCATTAACCTGCCAATCAACACTCAGCGGACATCAGAAATTTGAGTATTAAAGTAGAATCCGAATACAATAATTCATGGGCACGTGTAATGGCAAAGCTTGAATATGGATAGTATCTCTCAATGATATGAATGGAAATTACAGCCTCTTAGATATAATTCTGTAAAGACACAAATCATGGAAGGATAATCAGAATCTGCAAATCATGCATTAAGGAAATATACATATGATTATAAGTGTATGTTGTATGGCGATTGTCCCCTGCATCAAGAATTCACTCGGTTCCACATCTCAAACACACAATATATCCCAATAAACAACAAAAGGCAAGAGTGCCTCTATTAAAATAAATAGCAAAAACCTGTGGGAATTGCACAAGTAATTATAGAAATTTCTACAAAGCTAAATGACTAACAGAAGAATTCTCAATTATCAATATAGATCGTAGTTCTTTGTGGAATAAATCAAAGGCGTATTGATTTTAAGTATGTAGAGAACAATAAAGAAAAAGTCAATCTAGGTCAACTTCCGAAGATTTCATAAATGATCATCGCAAGTGTGTATAGTAAACAGAGTCCAATTCCTAAACAATCCAGCAAACTTTAGCATAAAACACACTTAAATTACTGGGAAGTGAAAACTATATACCCAGTCATCCAACTTCAATCCAACATCTAGAGAACACTTACGCACTTATATTTATTGGTCGCAATAACTTCTGAAGTCATGATCACTAATGCATTTTCCATAAAACCAAAGTTCTAGACTTCTAGGTAAGCTAGACGCTATATAAAATGAGCGTCTGTGCATATACTGATGTATCTACAGCAAGATACATTTTCCGGTCACGTAATACGAACCTTAGAGAATTTTATGAAGCATCTAAAATCCACCGACCAAACGGTGAACAGAAACACCAGAATGTGAAACGCGGCAATACCGCCCAAGAGGATAGCAGCATCCGTGAAATCCAAGCTAGGGACTGCAGCTGACACCCACACTCCATAGAGAATCGAAAAAGGCCACATATCCAAACGCCAAGCCCAATGCCTCTTTCTCAACAAATCAACAGTATCCACCACTTTCCCGCCCACGTGAAATCTTGACATCTCAACTTCTTCTAACGATCCAACCACAAATTCTCTGCAATTTCAATTCGAATAAAATATAAATAAACTTGAACGTATAAAACAAATCCAAACAAATAGAGAAAGGAAGTCTAACAGTTGTTAATCTCCATCATTGAGTTGAGTAACTAACCTCCAGTTCTTCGCCGGCGCAGATCGGAGTAGAAGAGTCAAAGCTCCGCAGTGGCGCCGCGGTGATACTTTGAAACAACCACGGAGAGCTCCGAAATGGAGTAGTAGGAGTAAAAGAAGAAGAGTAGTGGAATCTGAAATCTGTGTTGTGTAACCCCTAAAACTTAAGAAATTGAAAATAGTGATATTTTTTTCTGCCCGGGGCAAAAAATGGAAATGGTGTTAGTTTTTATTTACCTGATTTAGCACGGGTCGGGTTTAACCGTTTAAGCATCAAGAGTTGGAAATGAAGAAATTTATTCTCCATGTATTTGAAGTTCAATTCGATACTAAACGAGTTGAGCTCGAACTTAATTTTAATTTTAATATCTTTATCGAGTTGGAGTTTGAGTCTAAGAATATTCAGTTTGTTGAGTTTACGAACATATTCGAGTTCATTTGTTCATGAGCATGTTACCAAGTTTCGTCACGAGTCTTCCATCGAGTGTCAATCAAGCATTTAATTGAGTCTCAAGTTAAAATAGTTGATATTCTAAAATAAAAAAATTTATACGAGCTCTGAAACGGTTAATATGAATATCAAAAGTTTGAACTGAAAATAATATTATCTAGCATCTCACAAATCAAATTCGAACTCGATAATTAAATGTCGAGTCAACCTTTAATAATATGTTAAAAGTTTGAACTGAACTCGAATTTGATAATTACATATTGAGCTAAGCTCGAACAACTTATCAAAAATTCGAGATACTTACTAAGCAAGCTAAACCGAGCCGAGTAGTATTTGACTCCCTTACTGCCCTAATTTGAACACGCTGCCCTCTTTTTGGCCTTTTATTATTTGCAAAGTCAATTATTAAGAAGCAAAGCAATACTTAATTAACGTATAACTGGTAGACTACAGTTAGTTACTTATTATATCCAAATGATTAAAACACTTGTGTGTCGAATTTGCTACAGCCTACAGATCAAAAGACGACGAATCTCGAATTTGGTTAAATTTTTGGGTTAATTTACAATTACCTCTAATAAAATCTAAATAATCATGCATCAAACAACACATATAGCACATTCATATTCATCATCCTTAATTGAGAATAGACATAGGAAATGTAGCAATGTGGACGACTAAGAGTTTATTCGATTCCAATAAAATTAGCTCATGAAGTCATGATTACAAGTTAACAAATTATCAAAGCCAGAATCTTATTCTCTCTCGTGTCTACTTCTTGAATTACATCCTAAAAAGAAGGCTCTATAACACACCATTCCAGCTTGCACAAATTTATTTTTCTAGGAGTCTCATACAATCCAAAACTCCAAACTATAACAAGAGATGCATATACAAATCAAGTCATTTCAAACTGGCCCCTACCTTTGGATGGCCCTGTCTCCATATCATTGTATGTTGAGAAACGCGAGTTCTCGTTCCTCTCGCCTTGGCCCCATATAGCGTAAGCATCCTCCCCATGCGCTGCCTGATCCCCGATCTCCATGTCTTCCTCAGTCATCCTCAGAGGCACGATGAGATTCACCACGAGACATATCAAGCTTGTGGTGACTATGTTGACAACAACAATGAACACCACGCCCACAAGCTGAAGCCCTATTTGTCTGAATCCGTGGCGGTAAGACCCATTCTGAAGGCCATAGAATAGGCCAACGTATTTGCCGTAATGCCCGTAGAACAAATAGCAGAGCCTCGGATTAGCAAAGAGGCCAGTGAGGACACCTCCAAGGCACCCAGCAACGGCATGAGTGTGGAACACAGCCATGGTGTCATCCACTTTCTGAAGTAGCACAGATTTCTTGTGCACAACCATCATGGTGAACCATGGGATTGAGCCTGAGCATAAGCCCATTATGATTGCAGCCCAACCTTGTACAACTCCTGCATTCAAGTAAACAATGCACATTCAATCTCAACAATCCAACATGTCACAATTACAAGTACTAACTGCAGCAACTCCTACACTCGTGAAATACTAATTTATTGGATTACCCCCATATGAATGAAGAAGACACTATTTAGATCATTAATTTATGGATATATGTTATCTTTAAATTAATTCAATAATCCAACACCACATATCTCTAAATCATAATTAGACGAGCATTGATTTTGCAGCAATACATTTAAAGAAATACCTGCCGCAGGAGTGATGCAAACAAGACCAGTGATCATGCCTTGAACCGCTCCAATAACAGATGGCTTCCCGAAAATGACAATGTCTAGTATAAGCCATGTTAGCAAGCTAGTAGCAGTGCAGACATGAGTGTTGATAACGGCTAGAGCCGCATCAATGTTAGCAGCATAAGGATCACCTCCGTTGAACCCTGTCCACCCCATCCACAGAAGCCCAGCACCAGCCAACATCAATAAGATGTTGTTGGGGGGAAACCTTTCCCTGTCCTTGGTTAGGCGTGGACCAACCTGAAGAACGAACCAACAACACGGTTCAATGGAATGAAATACACAAATTCAGCACCATTTAACAACAGAGTTTCTAGCTTAGTGCAAACAAATTCATGGATGGATATAAAATGGTAGTAAAATATTTTTCACCATTTGTCTAACAATAGAACTTCAAGTATAAAATCAAAATTAAAACATATCATTCAATCTTATGAAAGCATGGTTGAAACTCCCCTAACACTCAAAAGCCTCGCGCTTCAAACAAGGTTCTCTCAAACAAGCAAAGCTGAATCCAGTCCATTTTATAAGTCAGTAGGCACACATTTCGAGCCTCAGTTTGTGGTGTCATGGAATTCTGTTCAATGATTTCTAGAGTTATCTGTATTGCCTCTTCGGCTAGGATTAGGCAATACTTTAAGTTCAAGGTTTCACAAGGTAAAACAAGCCATCTTCACGGTTGATCGATATTATATTTTTCGTGCTAGAAATCTGGACTGCATAATCTACATGAAACCCACAATACAGAACTATCTAACAAAAGCGAAAAAATGACGAGATGGTCATAAAATCATACCCAAAACGCAGCGGTGAAACCAGCAACACCAGACGACAAGTGAATGACATACCCACCGGAGTAGTCGATCAATCCAGCCTTGGTGAGCCAACCATTAACCGACCAAATGGTGTATGCTCCGATAGTGTAGGAGAAGGTGAGCCACAAGGGCACAAACAGCATCCACGCATAGAAGTTCATCCTCCCCAACACCGCGCCCGCGATCAGTATCAATGTTATAGCCGCAAACACAAATTGAAAGTACACCATTGTGGCATTGGGGAAGTTCCCAGCAAATCCCTTCTCAAGCAGATAATGCTCTGACAGCGCCACATTGATCTTCCCCCATATCGGCACCAACTGATCGCCAAAGGAGAGGCGGTAGCCCCAGCATACCCAGCACACGAGCACGCATGCGAAGGCGTACAACGCCATGAAGGCGGAGTTCACGGCCCACTTCTTCTTCACAGCGCCTCCGTACAATATGATCAGCCCCGGCACGCTCTGGAGGCCGACCATGGTCGCCGCCGTGAGTTGCCAAGCGTTGTCGCCTTTGCTAAGCCAGTCCGGGTTGGCGTCATCAGGCCGGAGATTCGCCGGGAGGAGTGCAGTCCAATTCGCCATGGTTGAGTGATCGATACGGGGGACCTTCAGTTAGGACATACAACAAACACTTGTGTGCAGAGTGCAGGTGAATATGCAGCTGAGATTGCATGGTGGGGCTTATATAAGTACTGAGTTTCTCGAATTGATTCACACGATGCTGTGGCATTGATGTATCTTTCTTGACAGTATGTGTGACTGTGTGAAGACATTTTTCTTGTTGCATGCATAGCATGGCATGAAGAAACAGAAGAGGACATAGTTGGGTTCGCTTGCTGCAATCCATCACCAACATATTGGCGGGTTTCACAATGGATAACGACATAATCAAGGCAGCAAAACAACACGAATCTCAAAACTAAGATGAGAGTTTAGTAGGGAGTTGATGTTATTATGGATTGTTTTTAATATTTTACCATACTTTTAATTAAATATATATAGTAATGGGTTAATGAAAGATCGATCGTGTCTTGTTTTGCTTGAATTATATTGGCGCCACGTTGTGATCTCCAGACTTGTACCACTTGGATTCAACCAAAAATATCATCAACAAAGCATCAAAAGTTTAGTTTGGTCTTATTACTCCCTCCACTAAACGTGTTCTCATGTTTGACTCAACACCAATTTTAATGTAGTTCTTTTAACTTTAACTAGTATTTTTACCCGTGCAGTTGCACGGGAAATTATTTTTTGTAGTATATAATTTCATCATTTTAAAATATAGATAAAATCATTTTAATAAAATCAAACAATCCAAATAAAGTTATCTTATTATATATGATAAGTATTAAGCCTACATATTATATTTTTAAAGATTATAAATAGGTTATTATATACTTCATCCGTTTTATAAAAACATATACCATTTGAATGATGCGATACAAATTTTAACAAAATATAGTTGAATTGAGTGGTATTAAAACCGAGACTCACAAAAAAATGTTATTAAGTATTAAAATATAGTTAATTTAAATGGTAGTGTGTTAGGACCCACAAAAAGATGTTATTAAATGTAAAAATATAATTGATTTGAATGATAATGGAGATTGAGACCCACAAAAAATGTTATTAAACGTTAAACTATATCCAAAAATAGAAAGTGGATGTTTATGTGGAAGGTAATAAATTTGCAAAAGATGTATCTTTTTAAAAAACGAAATGACTATAAGTTTCTCTTTTTAATGTAACAAAAACATAAAAAAATTGCTTATTACATATTATTCGATTTGAAGATTACCTAATTAATTTAGGGTGCGTATTTTCTAATTTTTTTTAAGTTGCAATTCGACTTCAAAATATTTAATATGTTTTTTTTGCACATATGTGAAATATATTTCTTATTTACATTTTATTAAGTTTATAACGGTTTATTTAATACAAATTTATTTAATGATTTATTGAGACTATTCATTTCCCCACTCCCCACTACCTAATTATTATATATTTAATGAATTTATTAATTTTTATTATTTCTAATTAACTATATATAATACTAACTTATATTTAATGATAATAAATTATATATTTATAATCAAAATAATGAATATAATTTTATAAATGAAATTAAAGAAAATTAATTATTGATGATATGAAAAAAAACTTAAAAAATAATAAATATAACTATATTTGAATATTTTTTTAAGCATTTATATATTTATAACCATAGTGTTACTAATAGTAGTAGTGTAACTTGTATTCTCAACCAATCTTCAAAAAAATTATTTAAGCAAGAAATTAATAATATTACACATTATTTAAGCAAAAAAATAATAATATTACATATTATTTAAGCAAAAACATTAATAGTATTAATTTTCAGTTCTATTTTCATTTTTAATATGAACGTAACAAACCTTGATCTCAATGCATTTATCTCGGGTAAGTCATGGTTCAACCAAACTTTAGTGATATTGAAGGCATTGCAAACTTGAATATCTGATCTATACCTATTAGGCTTACACATTTGGATGATCATGATATTAACCTCTTTATTTTGAGCACAAAATGTTGTTTCTATTTCATTGGCGTAGTCCTCCCAAAGGGTACACATTAACTTTCTATGCCTTCAAAAAAAATAGTAAAAAAACAATTAATATAAAAAATTAATTATAAAATAATATATGCAATTAATATACGATCACTACTTACTCATCATCTTGTAGAGTGATCTCTATCAACATTTTCTCCTTCCCATCATTGCAAAGAACATTTATAATTTTTCTACGTTGAACTACTCCAATAACATCTACATATAAATTAACACACATATTAACAAATGTTACATTGTATTAAATTATATATATATATAAATATATAATTCCATTAATTATTGATATACTACCAAATAGCAAGCTATTGTTGACATCATCAATTGAAGAAATTTCTTGAAAACTCTTGAAATTAAAAAGTTGACGGAGAAAATTTTCTTCCTGAATTGGAGTAATATATGTAGAATTTAAGAATTTGAGGTAGTAACGATTCGATGTTGTTCTCAAATTTTTGTTGTTATCAACCACCAAAAAGTTTTTAACCGTATACACATCGCCTTCCGACAAAATAGGTTGAAATTTGGATATCAACTTCTTTTCAATTGTAGCATGAATTTGATCCCCCTACAAAAATTAAAGAATATAAATAAAAATAATATTATAATAATAATAATAAAAGAGGAAAATGAAGTTATAGATAAATAAACATAATATTCTAATAATACAAATTTTCATTTATTGTGATACGTGTACAATAATAAAAATAATAGTCTAAATAACTTTTCTAAGCATGCAATTCGTATGAATAATAATGCTATAAACAATTCTATAAGCAACATGCAATCCATATATAAGCATCCTGAAAAAAAAAGAATAATTTGAAAATTTTACCACTTGATCATGAAACACGCACTCGTGGCTTATCAAGTTATTGGTGTCCCGTGCAGTACGATCATATGCTCGAATAAGTCTTAATTCTATACATGACTTTGCATTGTGAGGTTCTAGGTTTTGGATTAAATTCCAAATAGGAGGCATTGTAGTATTTTGAGGTGAGAAATTTGAAAAGGATCAATAAAAAATAAAGACAATCAATATCTAAAACAAAAAATGAGTTCAAAACTGGATAACAATTATGAAATGATAGGTGTTTAAATACTATTTACAATAATTTATTTTTGGTAATATGCATAAATATTTTTTAGAATTATTCATTATTTAAGTATAATATTTACCAAGAATATTATTTATCCATGATTTTAGCCAATGAACATTTGCTTGGAAATTTTGAATTATCACATATTATGTGCATACGTATGTACCTAGTCATGAGTGAGTGTATTTTCATTAAGAATTGTGAGGAAAATAAGGGATTGACAATTATTAAATATTTATTATATAGAATATTCATTATCCATGATTTTAGTTAGGTATGCATCTAGACATATACATGCATATGTGTTAAAAAAAATTAAAAATTGACATATGGCATGCATTTTATATGTAACGTCTGCATAAATTGATAATGCA